>JXTB01000030.1:602064-686713 GCA_002914805.1 Parasponia andersonii
GAGCATTCGTCAAACCAAATGGCATCACCAGAAACTCAAAGTGACCATATCGAGTTCTGAATGTTGTCTTAAGTATATCATCCTCTCTTATCTTCGAATAATGATAACCGGATCTCAAATCGATCTTAGAGAAGAACCTTGAACCACGGAGTTGATCAAACAACTCATCTATCCTTAGCAAAGTATACTTGTTCTTCACTGTCAACTGGTTCAACTTCCGGTAATCCACACAAAGTCTCAACGAACCATCAGCTTTCTTCGCAAACAAAACAGAAGCACCCCAAGGAGAAGTGCTACTGCGAATAAAGCCCTTGGAAAGCAAATCATCCAACTATTTTCTTAATTCTTCCATCTTAGCAGGTGCCATATGATAGGCTGGAATAGAAACTGGCTGAGCTATAGGAACTAGTTCAATACAGAACTCGATCTCCTTATCTGTTGGTAACCCCAGTAAGTCTTCAGGAAATACCTCTGAATACTTACACAACCAAAAACTATGGGTCTTGATCGTCTGTCTTTACCTCGCCATCCATGGTAAACAAGTTCCTATAACACTAAAGTTTCTTTCTTCCACCCATTCACACTTTCAGAATAGGACTAGGCTTCAATAGACTCATCCTAGCCTGATAGACAATAGGATATCCATCACTAGGAAAAAGAGTCACCCACTTCGTATGACAGTCCATAACCGCTCGATATTTTGACAACCAATCCATACCGAGTATCATGTCGTACTATCCCATCGGTAACACAATCAAATCAGCAAGAAGCTTCCTATCACCAATCACAACCCGACAAGACTTACACATACTAAACACATCGGCTACTCCTCCCAAAGTGTACCTAACATCAATACATAATCCAAATCAGAAAATTCCAACCCCAATAGTTGAGCAAATAATAAGGATATGAATGAATGGGATGCACCAGTATCAAAAAAAAACATGTGCCTAAGAGTGCAAAAGAAGGATCATACCGTCAATAACACGTCGGCCGGTACGATCCTGAGTGTCGTCTGTCCCAATAAAAGCATAGGCTTGGCCAGTCACTTTCCCTTTCCCTTTGTTGCCTCTTCCCTGACCAGGACGGCTATTGCTGGATCCTGGATTACTACTGTCGTATCCACGCCCACCCTGACTCTCTGAGGCCTGAGGAGTCTGAAAGTTCTGAGTAAAACCCTGAGGGTGGTACTAATGCTGATAAGGCTGAGGGAAAGTAAAAGCCTGCGAAGTACCATGTGACTGTTGCGACCTCGCTTGAGTGTTCTGATAAGAAACAGAACCAGACTGGCTCCTCTACAGTCCTCCCTGAGAAAGAGGAGATTTCTACAGACAGTTGGGACACTCCTTCTTCCGATGACCTGGCTGGCCACAAACAAAATATTCTCCATACGGACTGCCTCTGCCACCCCTTGAAGAACTACTGCTATTCGAGCTCCCACTGTTTGGAGTACCCTGGGATGACCACTGCCCCTGGTTCCTTCTGGTGGCTTTCCTGTCATTACCTCTTCGTTAGTTCCTCCCAGAATCCAATCCTTCTTCGATGGCCTCTGCCTGCTGGGCAGCCACTGCAATCTTAGGAAGAGTATGGAAAGTCTGGGTACCAATCCTGTTGAAACTATTCCGATTTAGATGACTCCTGAACTTGGCAACTCGGTTCTTCTCGCTCGTACCCGGTCCAAGAGCAACACTTACCAACTCAGTGAACTTTATCAGGTACTCATTCATCAATCTGTTACCTTGAATCAACGTCTCAAATCGGTTCTCCACTTCATCCTATTGATCCTCATTGGTATATTGGGCATTGAAAATCCGCTCAAAGTCTTCCCAAGTCAAGCCCACTATATCTTGCATTCGTTCCACTGTCTCCCACCAATGAATGGCACTCCCTGTCAAACGGATAATAGCAAACACAGCCCAAAACTCAACCAAAGTACCAAGGGCTCGAAAGTGCCTCTCCATCTCACACAACCAAGTAATTGCTATGAGAGCTTCTGGTCTACCATCAAACTGCCCTGGCTGGAGACGCATGAACCGCCGGAGATGATCAGCCTGATCCAACTAATGTTCCCTCGGAGTTGGAGGCCAATAGTCTGGATTGCTCATCTAGACGAATATCTACTGCATTGCCTCAATCAGATGAGTGAAATCCAGATGAAGAGGTTCGACACCCAGCTGATACCTCGGAACTCTTCTAGGAAGCATCGCTACAAGTCTGAAACAATATGCCAAACTATTTCTGAGATAATGATGCATGCTTGTCATAAAAATAACTTCAATCTAGTTTAATGGTGATATGACCGAGCTGTTAAACTCAAAGCTCTGATACCAAAATTTTCTGTCACGACCCAAAACCCGGGCCAGTAGCAGAAGGGGAATTTCACAAAGGTGGGAAATTCTTTGATTTATTTGAAAAGTGTCAAAAGTTATAATTTTTATAAAAACGGTCCATTTAAATAAAATAACCGGAATTTCATCCCATTAACCACTCCCACAGTTCGTATATACCATTAAACATAGACTGAATAATAATTAAAAATCACAAAGTCACATAAAAGCCCAAGCATCACCATCATCCACAATAAAAGTCAAATACCAGTATAGTATACACAAATTTGCAGACAAAATAGAAAGCAGAAATCTTGGTTCAATGCTAATACAAAACCCAAATAGTCCAAAGATTACGACAACAAACTCCTAGCATTACCAAGAGACGAATTGCAATCCAGATGATCTCTTACTCCTCTTGATCACCAAGATCGCACTAGATATCACCTGAGGAAGAAGGTAGGGGAGTGAGCATAAAATACCCAGTAGAAAAAACAATTACCTTGATTGAAAATATTTTAGTGATGAGGAATTCCTGCATAGTTAGTTTAGTCCAAAACATACATATATATATAATCCAAACTAAAAATCCATATATATATAAAAAACAATATAATCAAAACCATCTAATTCATATGCACATGACACAAATCAACCCATATCCATAAGCTCTCATCCTCTCATCTGTGGAAACCCAGGATGATGACACTAAGTATGCCTAACAACCTGCCTGATACCTAAGCCCATACCCAGAGGGAACACCCTGTGTCGCCTATCAAACCTGGAGGGGCAACCGAATTGCCTATGCCTGCCAAATTGGGAGGTAATCAGAAGTAACAAAACCCCGCGCGAGTTTGCAAACTTTCACCGACGGTGGGGCATGCAGTGCCACACTGTAAACCCACGATGCTAATACTGTGTTCATGTATGATCCTATGACACGTGCAATACAGAACTGAAGTGTGAAAATAATCATACTCTGGTTTTTCAGTAAAATCAGCATACTAGGTTTTTATAGAAAAACGGGCAGCATAACGGCTCTATTTTTAATATACCCAAAATGACCTACACTCAGAAAATTCCCAGAGCAATATAGTATATATCTCATACAACCAATTCTTATCACAGATATTCGAGAAACCAAAAATCATATTTGTTCTCATATGTTGCAAAAAATAAATTTTAATCAAAAACGATATAAAACAGAGGTAATTGAGTCCCTACCTCGCTCGAATCAATACCACTCTATCGAATCCTCAAGGTGTCGTTGACGATCGCCCGGAGGGTCGAGAACCAATTCCAAGCTCTCGATCGTCCTCTTGTGAGAAATCAACTTCTCACCGGAGCTTCAATTCCACAAAAGGACTTTTTCCCTAAATTCCTAGCATCCAAAATAGTTAGGTTAGACATATAACTTGTCCAATTCGGGTCTAGGCCCAAATCAGGCCGGTGGCACACAAAACGAGGCAAATATCGACCGTTCGATCTCGATTTCTGTGCCGATCACCAAATATAGGCAATATATATATCAAACTTCTCTATAATCCGAGTACATTCCAAAAATAATAACAAAAACACAATCCAACAGCCGGATAAAAAAGTCAAACTTAAACTCAAAATATCCAAAAATGGCAACTTTCAATCCGGGCAAAATAGGGTTGAGATATATATACCTTGATGATCCTTGAGACGAGACGAATCCAACGGGACCGGTTGGAGGTCGAACGGTGGCCAGAATCGTCACCGGTGACGAAAAAACTGAAACGACAATTTGGAGGATTTCCAGCGTTACAGGTAACGGCGGTGGAGCTTCGATGCGGTCTGACGAGTCGATGCCAACGGTTAGTGGCGCGGGCGGACGACGGCCAGAGCAGCTCCTGCAGCAACTCCTGCTTCTTCTAATCGAGAAACGCAGAGAGAGAGAGAGAGAGAGAGAGAGAGAGAGAGAGAGAGAGAGAGAGATCGGGGGAAAAGAGAGAGAGAGAAAAGAAAAGGACAGGGCACGTGGCTCTGTCTTATAGGGCTGTTTAATTTTTCAAAAATTACACATAAGTCTCCAAATTTTAAATCTCTATCAATCGAGTCCCCCAAAAATTGATATTTAGTCACTCTGCACAATACTTTTGCAAATTAATTTCCCTAATATTTTATCTGAAAAATTGATAAATTGTCTAAATTACCCTCCCAAAATACAGATTTTACACAAATGACTCGTAATTTTTTTTTAATTTAATGGCTCACAATTTAAGACTTAAATTTAGCTCCAATCTAAAAAAACTTTGAATTAGCAAGAAAAAAAAATATCTTGTAATTATTTGCTTCACCAAGAAAAATAAAACCCTTCAACTTCTTTTTTTTTTTTTTTCTCTCTCTATTAAACACCTTTAAGTCTCAGCCCTCCGTCTCTATTATTTTTTTTTCTCAAAGTTTAATGTTTCAGTATCCATGACAAGAAAATTTTCCACATTAGTTTATCTTTTTTTTGTGGTCTAAATTAGCATATTTATTTAAAAAAAGACCAATTAAATACATAACGATTTGTCCTTTTAATATTCCCTAATTTTAGTTTATATTATTTTAGTGTTAGTTGTTGTTCTTTAGATTTTAGTTTTGGAAGTTTGAGCTACTATGTGAATACTATAACTATTTAGACAATTGACTATTGAGAATCACACCAAAAAGCCTAACTTTTTTTCCCTTTTAGTTTTTTTTTTCTTTAAATGTAAAAACAATACATAGAAAATTAGATCATGAAAGTTTCATGCGCCAGAGCCAACAAGAAAGCCTAAGATAGAAATTCCATTGTAGTTTTTATCATACTAAGAAAATAATTGTTAACTTTTAGAACATCAAATCATTGTTAATATGTAGAGAGAAAGAACAAATAATTTACCTTTTAATTATAGTAAGCTTTTTTCTTTTCTTTTCTTTTTTTTTCTTTTCTTTTTTTTTTTTAAGCTAAGAGTTGTCAACGTCAAGTTGTTGATAACTCAATACTTTGACTAATGTTATTTAAGTTGCTTAAAATTTCATAATCTTATTATCCTAGATTTTTGGTGATATATAACAAGAAGGTTTTTGGATTCAATTCAACAGCTGTAGAAAGGTATTTTAATAGAAAGTTAGAGTCACCAATTCTTAGGAGGAAAGATAGAGAAAATACAAAATCAAGTAATGTGGATATCAATCTTGTAAAACCTTTAACAAATCTAGGTTAAGAATTCTAATTTCATAGAACAATCCTAATGTTAAAGATCAAGTTCAACGAACATATATATATATATATATAAAAATTTCCTTGTCAACCTTGGCAACACAACTTTCCATAGACAAAATTTGGGAAAAAATCAAGAAAATTCCACTTTGCATGGTTTGAAAAAGTTTGCTAATTGCTTATAACACGGTATAGTGAAGGATGCTACACTTATGTTGTTATCTTTTTAAGCCAAATCTTAGAGATCAATCAGGTGGTGATTATTTTGTTGGTTAAAGATTTTCGAATTAGATTAAGAGTAAAAGATTTTACATTCATATTAGAGGGTTTAATAGTAAACATAATCAAGCATGGAAAAAGTGTTAAGCCTTGATAAACTAAAAATAACATATTTAGACCATTTTATCAAAGTAATCAGATCAAATTCGTGTTAGTATAGATGCCGCTTGATTACATCAATTGATTGAGTTTATTTTCTTTTACTTTAAGGGCTTGATTTTCGTAGTGATAATCAATCTGAAAATTCAAGCAACCAAGATAAACTTCTTAAGCTCTTGCACTTTCTAACTAATCACAGTGAAGATATCAAATACATTATATTAAAGAATACTCCAAACAATTTAAAATTGATATCATCTGACATGCAGAAAGATATTGTGAAAGCTATTGCAATAATAACTATTAGTGTTATTATTAAAGAAACTAGTGATTCATTATTTTGTGTTTTAGTTTATGAATCTCATAATATTCAATTAAGGAGTATGTGATTGTAGTACTGTTATATGTTGATAAGAATAGAAATGTAATTGAGTATTTTATAGGAATTGAACATGTTGCTGGTATCACAGGTTTATCACTTAAGGACAATATCAATATATAGATTAGGTATATTTATATTAAGGGGATAAGATTGTGATGGGATGAGTAGGTGAGATCAATTATCTCAAAACACTTATTTTAAAAGAAAATTTGTGTACTTTTTATGTTCATTGTTTTGCTCATCAACTACAACTAGCTTTTATAGCTATGTGGAAGAAATATATTCAAAGTGTATCATTTTTTATCGTAATTGTTGGTATTATAAATGTTGTTAGAACTTTTTCAAAACATTGTGATCTTCTTCGAGAAAAAAAAAAACAAGATACCATAATTGTTGAAGCATTTAAGAATAGTGAGATCTCAAGTGGTCAAGGCCAAAACTAGGAAATTTCTCTGAAATACCTAAGTCATACTATTGGAACTCACATTATGGTCTATTCATTAGTTTATCGACTTATGATATTGGTATTAATTTTACTAGTTACTATTATTATTGTAGAATTAGTATTTTTTTTTTTATGAATTTTGTTAGAAATTAACTATGCAATAGAATGGATGATCAATGGATGGATGATAATTTACTTCTATATGCGAAGAAAAATATTCTTAATAGTGATGATAATTAAGTTATTATACAACATTTTCAAAGCATAAAAACAGTTGTAAAATTAATAATTTTTAAGAGTATATATTTTATTAAATATATATATATATATATATGTCACGATGTAAGCACAAAAATTCCTAATTTCGTCCCAGTATGTCCCTTTCCCATGGCCATTTATCAATGAAGCCCTAAAGTAGACATTATTAGTTATACGTGTCCTACCATATTAACTAGTTGAAATTACTAATTTGACATCATGTAAATTGTGGTTTTTGTCCAATCGCGTTAAGTCAGTATGCTTGTAATTGAGAAATTAATCTCGTTCATAGTATTTTTTTTTTTGCAAGATATTCATAATAAGCAGAACACAATATGCTTGTAATTGAGAAATTAATCTCGTTCATAGTATTTTTGTTTGCAAGATATTCATAATAAGCAGAACACAATTCTTGCCGCAAAAAATTATAATAGAGAAAAATGTTTTGAAATTTAATAGAGTACAATACATAATAAAACAAACTATATAAAACTTATACAATACTTTCATTTAAAAAAAAAAAAAAATCGCACGTGTATGAGAATTAGCCATTAGGTTTTGAGAGTGATCTTGGCTTCAATATTCGTCTCCAACCTTATGGACTTGGACTAAGTATATGACAAACTAAGCATTATCCTTATCATCATCATCCTGAAATTGAGAAGGAAAACATATCGGTATTAAATAACATTATGAACATGTGGGACGTCATTTGAATGTTTAAGTCAAAATATATTTAAGTACCCAATGATATATCATCAAAAATCCCTTGAAACTTTTTCACTTCGAAATAGCAAACAAACTCTAACTAATTAAATATTCTTGGATTAATCCGTGCAAAAGAAGTCGGGATAATTACTTGGAAATTATAATTATTTCTTTTTGACAGAAATCCTCTATTATATTTTTAAAGGTCAAATAAGACCTTTATATGGCTTTCTTTCAATTATTTTTCTACAATTTTTTTTTTTAACACACTCAAAGTTTAAAATATATCCCCACCCAATCAACTAAACTCGTGAGATGGAAAAATAAAAATGTTGATCAAATTATCCTTAAAAGAACAAGAAACCCAAAATTTCTCTTCATCATAACAAACATAAATCCAAAATCAAATTAAAATTTTGTTATTTTGTGAAAACATGTGTGGAATTCAGTATTTATTATATATATTATATGCCTTGGAGATGGTCTAAGAATGAATACAATACTAGTAATGCTCATTAAAACTGGGACAGACCATGTTCAAGTACTTTAACTTGTAGTTGGGAAGATAGTCTAATTTAACCCACATCTCTCGGTATCAAAAGTCTTAAGTTCGAATTTCACTCCGCTCAAAAAAAATAAATAAATAAATAAAATCTGTTTCCTCAAAAATAAAAAATTAATTTGCTGGATTGTAGCTCAAAGTACCTGCACTTCTCCTAAAAGTACTAAGTTTTGGGCCTCCTTGGAATTATCCGAGGACTTCTCCAACACTGAAGCCACGTAACGAAACTTCTGACCCGCCTTTTCGTCGAGTGCCTCCATCATTATATAGTACATCATACCTGAAACCACTTCCTGCTGATTCACATTCACCACCTTCACAAGCTTCAGAGCCTCATTCTACGACAACATACACAAGCAAACGACAATAATCATTTTGGTCCAAAATTGAAAAATCTCTACACTTGTTTTATAGTATTTCTTGTTTATTTAAATAAATACTAATTAAATTGAAAGCAAT
The DNA here is from genome assembly GCA_002914805.1 of Parasponia andersonii. Lineage (NCBI taxonomy): Eukaryota > Viridiplantae > Streptophyta > Magnoliopsida > Rosales > Cannabaceae > Trema > Trema andersonii. The sequence continues at coordinate 610,798 of JXTB01000030.1, forward strand.
TTGTCTTAAGATGATGTTGAGAAAATCTCCAACGTGATTTTGAAGGGAAAAAAAAATAAAAATTTATGTACCTTTTTCTTGTTATGCTCATCGATAGTGAAACAGGTAAGGTCTATGAACTTCGGGTCTTTCTCAAATCCTTCCACTCCGCGGAGTCGGCCAATTTCTTCCATTAGTTTCTTGATCGATCTCCTCTTCTCAAAGATTTCTCTGCTTGTTGTTCTTCCCAATTGCACCTTGCAATTGTATATCTTTAAATCATATATATCAAATAATATAGGACATCATGTTACATATTTATATACAATCGTATGCCTCCTTCTCGGCTTTTTTTTTTTAAAATTTTTCTTTTTTAATATAGTTGTTGTTTTCTCTATGTATTGATTCGTTGAACAAGGTATCTTAATCATTAAAAAAAGTACCGCTGGTGTACGCTTTTTGACCCGTGTAAAGACGTTTGACTTGCCTAATCTGATGATTCATCCATTCTGAATTGACCATCAAGTGGCAATTTTTTTATTTTTATTTTTATTTTTTTTGCATAGATAAGGTAGTGCAAATGGGCAGTCTACAATGATTGATACGTAGCTTTTGCCGACCGATCGAAAATATTAAATGAAAGGGAAAAGTATATGCCAGCTTCTAATTACTGAATTCAAGCAAAAAGAAAAAAAGAAAAGGCTACTAATTAGTTATTTCATCATTCTTTCTACAATTTTATGTAGATGATGCAGAGTTGTCTTGTCTTGTATTATTAATTCTCGAGATGAGAATCAAGCAGCCCATGTGCTCCAATTGAAAATTTTGGGAGTCAACATATCTGAATCATTTTTCATGAGAAAGACTGAACTGCAACAAAATTTGATTGTGGATGAATAATACATTTGTATATGAAATTCACTTTTATATTTGCCTACGCTACATTTTTTTTTTATAAAGAAAAAAAAATTCAAAAGCTTCCGAATCCAAAACTTCAAACATATTTGCAACAACTTCTTTTGAGTCCGAAAAAGAAGATCAATCTGAGGTTGCTGAAAATGAGTCTCCACCTGAACCATTCAAAGACGAGGAAATTAGTTCAAACAAAGACAACTGAGGGGTACAATGTTTCTCTTACTTATTCTTCAATTTATTATGCATTTTGAAATGAAGAATTGGTGAAGGATTACAAAACCCGTAGTTTTCCGGATGAAAGAAATTTCGACTTGGAATTCACACCCTTAGGCATTGTGAGAGTTCTTAAAGAATTTCAATGCATGAAAGTTGTGTCTATTTTGATGGATATGTGTGTTGGAGCAGTTTCTCATCAACCGTCCATGTGTCTCTGAACCGCTGATACTGTATTCTCCAACCGTCCACATGTCCTCACTATTCCAAAGTACTCTGAACTCCAAGCAGGGTCGGAGAGACGAGGGTGGCCACCTGCAAAGACTCTCCGATGCTCAAGTCAGTGGTCTATCTTTTATTCAGGGTAGCAAGGAATTAGTTCTATATGAGTATATATTTTTTTCTTGCTCGTAAGCTTTTTTATATACTTCTTTTTTGTAAGTGTATATACCTCCTTCGGAAACGCATGGCTCATATATATATATAGTCCTGAGATTGTGAACCATGCGGGTCTCAATCTCAGGACTGAGTACCTTTCTCCTCAAAGTTTTTTCCAGAGGTCACGGGTCGAGATTACCGTGATCTCCTCTGTATCACCGTAGCCTGATTTCTGCTGCCTCCTACGACTTGAGTCTGTCAGGGGTGAGATTTAGACAAATCGACGTTCTGTCAGGATGGCTTGCCCTTTGCGCATGCCTACCCAAGATCGCATTAAATACTCTGTCCGAATCTGGAGTTGCGAGTTGCTTTCCATTGTATTCTGGTGGAAGACCCTTGGGGTTTCCGACCCCCCAGCTGTCGAGGTAAGGGTCGGACTCAGCTGAGACTGTCCAGGGTCTGTGATGGGCTCGGCCCTAACCTCGGACAATCCAATGGCCGATTGTGATATCACGTGTGACCCGCGTGGCCTTTAGCTAATCACTTTCGACACTTGTCAGACGGTGGGCTCCTTTTGTGACATGTTCTGCCGCTTAATCGTCCACGTGGCGTATGACTTAGGAACGGGTCCCACAATTGCCCCCATTTCTCTACTAGATGGATTCGTATTCGTCAAGTGGGGAAATCATTTATCCGTTCCTCCAATCTGGGAGATGCACATGGCTCCCCCCTGCCGACGCGGAGGCACGTCATCCCACGTCACGAAATCTGTTTGAATTTCTAAGTTCTGACTGTTTGGTCTCCTTAGCTCTCCCCTTTCCCAGAAAAACTCTTCAGCTCCCCCTCTATAAAAGCCGCAATTACGCTCATTTGCCACTTTACTAAAATCTTCAACTATTTTAGCCTCATAACATCCTAGGGTTTCCGATTTCCTCCATTCTAGAGACTTTTACTCTTTCATTCGTATTCAGAACAATGACTTCAAATCAATATCAGGAATTGCACCCCATCGCGAATTCAGAGTTGGATTCACTAAGGAGGCAGCTCTGCCTCCTCGGTGGAGTGACGCTACAAAGGGTCGAGGGCCCTGCGGATTGGTACCTTCGTCCTTCTGCCCTCGAAGTCTCCATTATCTTGGGCAGAAAACACCTGGAATAGCTACGATTCCCTCTACCTCCTCTTATCTACCAATTCTTCGCTTTGATGGGGATCTACCCGATGCAGTTAAATGCAAACGGGGTCATAATTCTGATGAGGCTTTCCGCCCTGTCATTTCTCTACAACCTGCATATTGACCTGGAGGTGGTCTTTTATGCTTATAAGCTCACCCTTATCCCCAAGAAAGGTTTCTACCCCACCTTTTACCTCCAACCGCTACGGGGACGCCATATCTTCTGGGGCTTGCCGAGGTCAGATAAGCAATGGGACTCCCACGCCAGGCTATACGCCGTTGGAGGGGTGTGATGCTCCCCTTGGGTGAATAGGGAGTACTTCCAAGTTCCCTCAGCTTTCCTGCAGAGTAAGTGCTTGGTGGTGATTTTTGGGTCTGTGTTCTCCTCTTTTGTTATTGATCACATTATTTTGTCTTGTGCAGCCTCGGCAGAAAAGAATAGGTTCGAGTCTCGTTTGCCAGTGGGGTGGCTCAAAGGCCTGGAGGGGATTGTTATCTTCGGATCTCCTGGGGACTGCCGGCACATCCAGACCACCCTCAACCCCCTGGTGATGAATATGATGCCCAGGATGGTTTTATACCTTCCCTTCCCCCTGGACACCTGGGTCATCACGAAGCATCTGCGGAGCCGACTTGATGCCTCTGCCCTGAACCGATTCCACCGGGACGAGCATGATCGAATCGCCATGGTGGGTCGGTAGGTCACAGCTTCGAGCCAATTGGTGGGCTCCAATGATCTGGTGGCACCGTCTAGCCACAAGCTCGAGGAAGCTGTGAGGTTGATAGTCGAGGATTGCGTCAGGCTCCGCAGGGAGGAAGCCGCCGCCCCCAAGAAGGCTAGGGGTGGGTTCATTTTTGCATCCTTGAGCTTTGTGGATCGGATTGTGGCCGTGACCTAAACATGTTACTTGTTCTTTGCAGGTTCTAAGACGGGCCCATCGGCTGACCCCTTCCCTGTCAAGGGGGGAGCTGCGGGTCATAAGGCTCGCCTCAAGGCACCCGCTGGCCAGCATCTCACGGTGCTTTCAGGAGATAGAGTGCCTGCGGTCCCCCACTCCGATGCAGGTGGATGCGAGGAGACGCTGCTAAGTCTGGCTGGGGAGTCTGCTGCACCAACCTCGTCCACCCCTGACTCCGGTTCGAAATCAGGTGCTATTTACCTCGGTGGGGAGATCGCCGATCTCAGTGGGAGGGCTCTGAGATTGAAGTCCTGACTATCTTCCCCTCCCCCGATCCCAATAAAGCGGTGACACGAGGTCGGCTCATCCAACGAAGAAGAGGGCCGGGCGGAGAAGAGGGGCAGGGTTGCCCCCTCATCTGACAGTAGCCACACTGACCCTTCTAAGGAGAAGAAGGTCGGTGCACAGCGGCCCGCCAAGAGGAGATGCACCACCTCCCGTCATGGCCGACGGCACTCCCGGTGGCGTTGAGCTTTCCTCCGTCCCTGCCGCCACTGCCACAGGGGCATGCCCGATTGGTGGAGAGGGTGCCCTCACGGCCAGCGGGGTGGGGCCATGTTCCCCAGGCATGGGCGACGCCCAAAGAGAGGGTCCAGCTGTAGAGCTAGAGCTGGAGGCACACTCTTTGGAGAACGTCGAGCTTGTCACCAGCCGTACCTTCGTGCAGGTTTGGTCTACTCGGTTGCTTCTACATTTTTCAACATCTTTGCTAAACGCTGACCCCCCTTTCTTGTTTAACTTGCTGCTGGCTGCCATCCGGTCCTTCTTTTCCTCTCGCGTCAGGGATCTAACCGAGGAGCTGAGTTCCTGCTCTGCACTGGCCGAGCGCAGCGAGGCCGCCCTCGCCAAATTGAGGTCTGACTTTGATTTATATCGGAGCCTCGAGGAGGCGAGGGTCAGCAGCGCGGTGGCTCACGATCTGAGCATCGAGAGGACCAGACGCGAGGAGCTGACTGTGAGACTGGCTGAGGCGGAGACTGACAAACTTGCCCAATCTGAGGCCGCCAGACTGGCTTAGGACAAGCTAAGGGTCAAGGAGCAAGAGTTACAGAGTGCAGGGGCAGAGATGGGGCTGGCTTTCATCGCTCATGATAGGGCTGTTGAAGACGCCAAGGAAGCGAGAAAAGCCGAGGCAATAGCCAAGCTAGAGGCCCACTCTCTGCAATGCAGACTTGACCGGTCCAACGAGGTAAACCAATATCTCTTCTTAGATCACAAAAATCTGATGGGTGCTTAGGTGGAGATGTCTAGCAAACACAGTGAGGACCTTGCCGGTATTAACACTTTTTTGGTCGACTTATCGCAGCGGTAAGCAGAGCTCAGGCTGGCGGCCCTGAAGGATAGGCTGGCGGATGTAGAGAAACTGAAGACGAGGTACCAAAGGCAGGTGGACATCCATTCTGCGAAAAGTTACAGGTCTGGCTGGGAGAATAGAGAATTCGAAGGCCACATTGAGGTGGTAATGCCAGACCAGTTTGACGAGCAGAAAGGCATCGAGAGAGACCACTATTCCGTTAAGCACTACATGCAGCAACTTGGGGATGAGATCAGCATCACGTACCCGACTGACGTGATGAAAATGCTTACTGCAGAAAAGGACAGGCCCTCTACATCTGCTTCTGGTGCCAAAGAGCCTACCCCTGTTTCCGGTCTGCCAGGTCGAACTTCGGAAGCCCCTGACGACCAGCCTAGTCCCGAGGTGTCAACTGGTGAGGGGTCTGGCGAGGTCATTGTATCCAGTGACGAATCCAATCCTGGTACACCACCATCCACCGGGGCTAGTCCAAGTGCCGGGACTGGCTGCGCTCCCCTGGGCGGAGGTAATTAGGGCCTATAATTTTGTACATTTGTAAAGCTGACCTCAATTGTAATCCTCCGTATAAATAATAAAAACAGTACAATTCTCTTTAGTCTGTTTTCTTTTTCTTTGTTGACCACATCCGGGGTAGAGTTTAACCTTGTTGTAGCCGTCTGTATAAATAATTGTGGATGACTCGGATGGGCATGATTTCGGACGATTAGTAAGTCCTCCTCGAGCCATGACTATTAAGATTAGTTCTGGAGATAGGGATGCGAGCTTTGACTCATTCGGTTTTACGGAGGTATAACTTCTGTTATGGCTTGTTTTGGCAGAGTTCGACCCACGCGTGTGGCTGGACTTCTCCGATCCCAAATGGGACCGTGCTCGGACCCAGCTCCAGGGATTGGTCGACCATTGTTTGGACCTGTCATTGCAAAGGAGAAGGCCTGGGCTCGGCTCTTACTAGGAACAAACAGGGCACTACCACTCTGACATCTCCTTACGAGTCCGTTCGCGATCTGCCTCCCGTAAGTAGGGCTTGTGAGCATGCACCACTATTAACCATGCGCTTTGTATTTTTAGGACGTAATAAATAGACTTTAATCCTAATTTCTGTCTTCACGTTTGGTCTGGTACTGGACTACTTCCAACGGGTAGACTCCAAATCCGTTCACATCTTGTCTATGCGCAAATAAATCATCCCCTGGGTAGAGCCTGCTTTTCTTTAGCTCTTTGTGTAGCTAAAACATTCCTTAGGGAGGGTCCACCTCCAACGGGTAGATCCCGACCCCGCTTTCCTTTAGCTCTTCGTGTAGCTAAAATGTTCCTTAGGGAGGGTTCACTTCTAATGGGTGGACCCCGACCCCGCTTTCCTTTAGCTCTTTGTGTAGCTAAAATGTTCCTTAGGGAGGATTGGTGGATCCCGACCCCGCTTTTCTTTAGCTCTCTGTGTAGCTAAAATGTTCCTTAGGGAGGGTCCACTTCCAACGGGTAGATCTCGACCCCACTTTCCTTTAGCTCTTTGTGTAGCTAAAATGTTCCTTAGAGAGGGTCCACTTCCAACGGGTGGATCCCGACCCCACTTTCCTTTAGCTCTTCGTGTTGCTAAAATGTTCCTTAGGGGGTTTGCTGGCAAGCTTTTAGGCCACGCACCCCTATTCTCCTCGTACATTTTCCCGGGTTATCGGCAAGCGTTTTATTGCGCGATGTGACTCCTATAGTACGATCGTTTTTGAGGTCTGGTGGCAAGTTTTGGCCGCGCAGCTCCTCCTTCTTCGTACGTTTTCTCTGGTCGTCGACAAGTGACGTGACTCCCATAGTACGAGCATTTTTTGAAGTCTACTGGCAAGTTTTTGGTTACGCAGTTGTTTCCTCTTCGTACGTTTTCTCGGGTCGTCTACGAGTGATGTGACTCCCATAGTACGAGCGTTTTTGAGGTCTGCTGGCAAGTTTTGGCCGCGCAGCTCCTCCTTCTTCGTACGTTTTCTCGGGTCGTCNTTTTGGTTGCGCAGCTGTTTCCTCTTCGTACATTTTCTCGGGTCATCGACGAGCGACGTGATTCCTATAGTACGAGCATTTTTGAGGTCTGCTGGCAAGTTTTTGGTTGTGCAGCTATTTCCTCTTCGTACATTTTCTCGGGTCATCGACGAGCGATGTGACTCCTATAGTACGAGCGTTTTTGAGATCTGCTGGCAAGTTTTGGCCGCGCAGCTCCTCCTTCTTCGTACGTTTTCTCGGGTCGTCGACGAGCGACATGACTCCTATACTACAAGCGTTTTTGAGGTCTACTGGCAAGGTTTTTGTTGCGCAGCTGTTTCATCTTCGTACGTTTTCTCGGGTCATTGACGAGCGACGTGATTCCTATAGTACGAGCATTTTTTAGGTCTGCTACTGAGGCATGGGGTCTGCCACTGTGGGCGGACCCCTTTTCTATAGCAGCCCGGTATGATTTCTTGCCTGTGCAAATAAAACGTGGGATCTGCCACTGTGGGCAGACCTTTTTTCCGTGTGGCAGAAGACCTGACCTGTTTCAGAATTAAGCTTTTTAATAATATAAGCGTTCACATAGGTTTCACGCGTGAATAGTGTATGGGGTCTGCCATGGTGGGCAGACCCCTTTTCCATAGCGACCCAAAAGATAAATCCACGCGGTAAAAAAGGAACTTGACCTGTTTTGGATTTAAACTTTTCAACAACATAGGCATTCACATGGTCTTACATCATATTTATGTGCCTTACACGTGATACTTTTTCAAGTGCTGAGCGTTCCATATGTTCGCAAAATTTTTCCCGGTCTTGAGTTCCTTTAGGATATACGCACCATTGTCGAGCGCTTTGACCACCTCATAGGGTCCGATCCAATTGGAGTCCAGTTTTGAGGAATTCCCTGTTCTAACTTTAAGGACCCAATCCCCAGCATTAAATCGTCGGGCACTAACCTTTTTTGCGTAGTAGGACCTAGCCTGCTGGTGGTATGAAACCAGGTGGACCAGGGCCATATTTCTCATTTCTTCCAGGAGATCTGTGTTGTCGCTTAACTGACGTTCGTTTAAGGTGGGATCTTTTACCACTTCAGAGCGAAGGGTCGGGAGGCCGACCTCAGTCGGGATCACAGCCTCCGATCCATAGACCATGGCGAATGGCGTTCTTCTAGTAAACCTCCGCTCTGGGGTTCAATGAGCCCACACAGTGGCCGGCAGTTCTTCTAACCACTTGGCCTTAGCCTCCTGCAAGTTTTTTTTGATGTTGCTGAATATGGCTTTGTTCGTTAACTCTACTTGGCCATTCCCTTGAGGGTAGTTCATGGAAGAGAAACTGAGCCTTATGTCATACAGCTCGCACAACTCTTTGAGCTTAGCATTTTGGAACTGCGTGTCGTGATCGGCATGTATTTCTTTCGGAATTCCGAATCGACAGATTATATTCTTCCAGATGAAGTTAATCGTGTCTATCTTATTAACGGTCGTATAAGCTTCAGCCTCTACCCATTTGGTGAAGTAATCTGTGGCCAGCAGGACGTATCTCCTTCCCCCTGGACTTCTGGGGAGCTCTCCGATGATGTCCAGACCCTATTTGGCAAACGGCCAAGGAGTTATGTCCGAATGAAGTACCTCCACGGGCTGACTTTTCATTGGGGTAAACCTCTGGCATTTATCACATTTCTTGACGAATCGGGCTACCTCTGCCATCATGTATGGCCAAAAGTATCCGGCCGTTAGGGCCTTGTAGGTGAGGCCGCGTCTGCCAGAGTGGTTGCCACATACTCCCTTGTGGATTTCCTCCATCAGTTTTTGTGCATCGACGGGACCTATACACCGTAGCATGGACCCATTGTCGATCTCCTGTATAGTTGTTCACCCACTATCGAGTATCTGGCAGCTTTCAATCTGACTGACCTTACCTCCTAGGGGTCTGTGGGTAGGTTCCCCAACGTCAAATACTGGGTGATGGGTTTCATTTACCCTTCGTCAGCAGCTCCGGTTGCGAACACCTGGTACGCAGGGGTCTGCGGGGGATCCTCCATGCTCCTGCCTTCTAGGAGAACTTCTATGCTTCCAGCCGTACCCTTGGTTGACGCACTCTTAGCTAGCTCGTCGGCCCTCTAGTTCATCTCCTTGGGGATCGGTTCGATATTAAAATTGCCAAAACAAGCTTTTGCCTTCATTACCTTGGAGAAGTACTTATGCAACCTCGGTTCTTTTACTTCGAAGTTTCCCCTGACCTGACCCATAATCAACTGCGAGTCGGTCTTTACTGCGATGTTCTCCACTCCAAAGTGCAGTACCAGCTCAAGGCCTTGCAGCAGTGCCTCGTACTCCGCCTCATTGTTAGTCACCTGAAAGCTGAGCCTCAATGCCTCCTCAACTCTGAGACCCGTTGGGGTCTGCAAGACTATCCTGATACCTGACCCTGAGGCATTCGTGGATCTATCGGTGTAGAGCATCCAGGCTGAAGGGGGGCGAAGTTGAGACATCTGAGATGGGTCGTGTTGCTCGCCGAAGGATTCAATTTCTACTAGAAAATCCACCATGACCTATCCCTTCTTCGCCGCTCGAGGCCGATACTCGGTATCATATATTCCCAGCTCGATGGCCCATTTGGTCAGTCGTTCGGACAGGTCTGGCTTGGCCAGAATTTGGCGGATAGGAAAATCCGTATACATGGTGACCGAGAGTGCCTCAAAATACTACCGGAGTTTCTTTTTAGCATTGACCAGAGTGAGGACCAGCTTTTTTGCCACACTATATCACGTCTCGGCATCCAGGAGCATGCGGCTTATATAAAACACTGGTTTCTATTTGCCGTCTTCCTCGATGAATAGTACGGCGCTGATGCTACTTCGGACACTGCTAAATAGGCATACAGGCACTCTCCCTCTGCTGGGGAAGCCAGGATAGGTGGATGACTTAAATACAGCTTGAGCTCTGCCAGTGCCCTATCCTGTTCCTCCCCCCAGGTGAGAGTAGAGCTTTTCTTCAAGCATTAGAAGAAAGGCTTGCATCGGTCAGACATCTTGGAGATGAATCGGCTGAGAGTGGCAATCTTTCCGACCAGGCGTTGGACCTCCCGAATGGTCGAGGGTCTCTGCACATTTCCGATCGAGGTCAGCTAGGTTGGGTTTGCCTCAATACCCCTCCTGCTCACGATATGCCCTAGAAATTGACCAGAAGACACCTCAAACGCACATTTCTTGGGATTCAGCCGCATCTGATGTTGCCTCAGAATCTGAAAACATTCATCTAGGTACCTTAGATGGTCTGAATCTTCCCTGCTCTTCACAACCATATCGTCGATGTAGACCTCCATAGTCTTCTCTAGTAGCCCGGCGAACATTTTATTTATGAACCTTTGGTAGATTGCCCCTGCGGTCTTCAAGCCGAATGACATATGCATGTAATAGTACAGACCACGCTCTGTGATAAAATCCGTGTGGATCTAGTCTTTCACGTATAGAGGGATCTGGTTGTACCCAGAGTAGGCATCTAAAAAGCTCATTCTGTTGAATCCCGCCGTCGCATCTACCATTTGGTCGATTCTTGGCAGGGGTAAGCTATCCTTTGGGCAGGCCTTATTCATGTTAGTGAAGTCTATGCAAATATGGTCGTCGCCGTTTTTCTTTTTCACCACTACCAGGTTGGAGACCCAACACGGGTATACGTATTCCCTTATCAGACCGTTCTCTAGCAGCTTCTCTACCTCCTTGTTAATCGCCCTGTTTTTCTCTGGTGCAAACCTTCGGGGTTTCTGCTTGACTGAAGGGAAATTGGGATCTATGTTCAGCCGGTGGCAGGAGTGTGCGGGGTCTATCCTGGGCATGTCATCGTGGGACCACGCGAAGGCGTCCTTGTTCCGCTTTAGGAATCCCAACATCTCGTTTTTTTACTCCTCGGGTAATAAGGCCCCGATTAGAATCACCTTCGCCAGTTCTGCCTCTTTCAAAGAGACTGCTACCAGCTCCTCGATCGTGGATTCTGGGCCATCAGACTCCTCTTCAATTCGCTTCATGTACGCTGGCAGACGGTCCTTTGATTGCTATCCGTCCCCGGTCGCAGCGCTTGCACTCGCATCGGCTCTCCTCAGGGTGGTTGAAAAGCATTTCCTTGCGGAGGCCTGATCTCCCTTGATATCTATCGTATAGGTACCGTCCTTTGATAGACATCTTAAGACCTGGTGGAGGATGGAAGTGACCCCATGCATGGCGTGGATCCATCCCCTTCCCATGATGACGTTAAAGGAGGACTGGCAGTCAATGACGACAAAGTCCATGTCCAAGCATCTCTCCGTAGCACAGACATTCAGGGTCACGACGCCCAAGGGGCAGACCTTTGTGCTATCGAAAGCGAATAGCGGCTGACAGGTTGGCCTGAGTGCGCTTCGATCCAAGCCTATATTCTCGAATGTTCTAAGGAACAGGATATCGACGCTACTTCCACCATCGACCAGGACCCTTCCGACCAATGCAAAGCCGATCTATAGTTTAATCACCAAGGGGTCGTCGTGAGGTAGGCGTACCGTAGTTAAATCTTGCTGGGTGAAAACGATGGGGACGGCAGAGGTGCGGCTCTCTCCCGACATCAAATGGTTAACGGAATGACCCATCTCCCTCAGGCACTTCACCCTTCCTTCAGTTCTTTTGAGGCATCTCTCCCTCTCTTCTTGATCCTGGGTCGGCTCTGGCCTGCCCACGATGGTTGGCACTATCCTCAGGGTCTGCTCCCCTGACCCAGAGGCTAGGGTCTGCTTCCCTTTTTCAAGCTGGTGATGTCTTCCAGTGGCTGGGCTCCGCCGGTTTTCACATACTGTTTCAACCTGCCGGTGTGGATCGCCATCATGACCTGTGCATAAAGGTTAAGGTAGCAGACGATGTCATGCCCGAAGTCTTTGTGAAACTGGCAATACCTGTTCATGTTCTTCATATGCTCAGGGACGCCAGATTTGGGCGGGTCTTTAAAAATGCCCATGTTCTTGTTTTGGAGGTAGATCACGTCGATCGGCGTATTGAGCTCATACTTTGGCAGGGGATCACGGGACGTCTTCCTCCTCTTGCCACCTTCCTGACTATCTCGGATAAGGGCTTCCTGCTTCGGAGCCGGTCCTTGGCCCGGCGAGGGCCTCTTCACCCCTTACAGAGCCGGGGTTTATACCGGCATCGTTGTTATCATGGCAGAGGTCTTGGGCGCCTTCTGGTGGCTTTCCAGTACCCTGAATACCTCTTCTAACTTCGCCTGGACATCCGCCATATCGTACGGAAGATTCAAAAGGAGGTGGTCCGATAGCATTGATCCTGGTTGCAGGCTCCTGACGAATGAGCCTGCGGCTTGGACCGAGTTGGCATTATGGACTAGGGACATTACCTCGAGGAAATGCGAGAGGTACTCCCATCTCCAGCCTGCTCTAACTGGTCTAGGTCTCGCATGGTTTTTTGCTGTCTCCGGACACCCGCGTACTGCTTTAGGAAAAGTTTGCAGAAATTTTCGAACCCGTTTATGGATTTTTCCGGGAGCTGTCTGAACCATAGCAGGGTTGGTCCCGCCAGGGTCATAGAGAAGACTTTACAGGTTACGGCCTCGTCCCTGGTTTCCAAGGCCATCTTCTGTTGAAAGTGGTATATGTGATCGAGGGGGTCGGTTTTCCCCTCGAATGGCCTGAAGGTCGGGGTCGTGAAGTCCCTCGACCTGGGCTCCATCTGGATCCAGTCGCCGAAGGCCGTCTAGTTAATCCCTCGCACAGTTTGTTCTATCAGATCGTCGGGGGTCTGGCTATGATGGGCCCCGAGTCTCTTACCCAACTCTGCCATCATCTCTTACTTCCAGTCGGGAGGCATACCTCTTGGGCTTCCATGGCGTCTTCCGCCCACTACCCCCCCTGGTTTGGAAGGGTCTCAACTGACTTTGTCGTGCCCCCTGCATCCGCGATCCAGATGGGGCGGGAGTTTCTCCTCGCGGTTGACTTCCGAATACTTGTTGGACCTCTTCGTTAAAATCTTCTCTCCGCTGGGTCCTGTCTTTGCTCGCCAGCAACCCTTTGAGGCGGGCGTTATCTCTGCGTACCTCTGCGACTTCGTCCCTTAAACCCAGGACGGCCTCGTAGGCCATTTTTGCCTTCCGGTTTGCTTCTGCCAGGGCGGCAAGCATCTGATCTAACTTCTGCTCTAGATTGGTCGTGCTTCTTGGGAGCTCCCTTCGGCGTCGGGACGTGTGCTCCTGGTTGTCATCCTTGAGGGTGCCATCAGACGTTATATGGCTTTTTGTTCGGAAAGAGCGCGATCGTAAGTCTCCTACTCTTTTTCTCATGCTCACATTTTCCCACAGACGGCGTCAAACAGATGGAGCGGTTTCTCACTAGCCATCCACGTGTCTCTGAAGCGCTGATGCTGTATTCTCCAACTGTCCACGTGTCCTCGCCATCCCAAAGTACTCTGAACTCCAGGCAGGATCGGAAAGGCGAGGGTGGCCACCTGCAAAGACTCTCCGATACTTAAGTCAGTGGTCTATCTTTTATTCAGGGTAGCAAGGAATGAGTTCTATATAAGTATATATTATTTCTTACTTGAAAGCTTTTTTATATACTTCTTTTTTGTAAGTGTACATGCCCCTCTCAGAAACGCATAGCTCATATATATATAGTCCTGAGATTGTGAACCATGTGGGTCTCAATCTCAGGACTGAGTACCTTTCTCCTCAAAGTTTTTCCCAGAGGTCACGGGCCGAGATTACCGTGATCTCCTCTATATCATCGTAGCCTGATTTCCGCCGCCTCCTACAGCTTGAGTCTGTTAGGGGTGAGATTTGGACAAATCGTCGTTCTATCAGGACGGCTTGCCCCTTGCGCATGCCTCTCCAAGATCGAATTAAATACTCTATCTGGGCCTGGAGTTGTGAGTTATTTTCCATTGTATTCTGGTGGAAGACCCTTGGGGTTTCCGACCCCCCAGCTGTCGAGGTAAGGGTCGGACTGGGCTGAGACTGTCTAGGGTCTGTGATGGGCTCGGCCCTAACCTCGGACGGCCCAATGGCCGATTGTGATATCACGTGTGACCCGCGTGGCCTTTAGCTAATCACTCTCGATACCTGTCAGACGGTGGTCCCCTTATGTGACCTGTTCTGCCGCTTAATCGTCCACGTGGCGTATGACTTGGGAACGGGTCCCACAATATGCTTAGGATAGTCCAACAATTTTATTGCAATTTGTATGATGACATGGCTGATCACCCTAAAAATCCTTTTTATCAAAAATTTTATGTTCGAGGCAATGTTTGCGAATTTACTTTTCTGGACATTGCTGATTGTTTGGAAAGACATTGATGAGTTTGATAAGGAGTATACGATTGATGAAGTTGCCTCTGAACTGCTGGGAGACATAATTGAATAGCCAACACAATCTAGTGTAATCCAAGCTTGCGATTTTGATCTTCAAATACTGAGGACTACACAAGATTTCTCAACATAATTAGCAATAGGATAACGAGCTGTAGGCCATTAATTATGCTGAGCATTCTTATGTCATCCTGAGTATTTGAAGGTCAAATTACAAGCTTTAATTACATTGAATTATGTTGGTTATTTAGTAATGTCTCCCAGGCAACTTCATCAATGAATTACTCTTTATCAAACTCTTCAATTTTGACCATAGGAACTTCCAAACAATCAGCAATTTTTCGTTTCAAAAATGTATAATAAGTCGAAGAATAAGCAAGATGGACCTTGTCTTTGGATGGTTTAGGTGCTGGTGGAGCGTCATCTTCAAGTGCCTCAGATGGACCTTCTTCTTCAGAGTCAACAGATGTTGTTGCAACTCTCTCAATAGTTGTTGCAACGACTTTCAGAGTTTGAGTTATTTTGTAGTCCTTGGCTTTTCTTGCAACAAATTTTAAGGATCATGATTTGGCAGTGTTATCTGTTATTGCAACAAGTTTTGAAGTCTCAGAGTTTGCAGCTTTTTCTCTCATTTCAACAAGCTTCTGAGACTCAAATTTATTGCCTTCTGATCTTGTTGTGACATTCTGAAGCCTCAGCTTTGGATCCTATGGTTAATATATGCGGCAAGCAGCCGCACTTAATCAACAATTGCAACGTATCATGCTGCAGCTCATGTGAAGAAAAAGAAAAACAGAAAAAGAAAGTGGGGATGTATTGATTGGAGGAGAGTGAGAGGTTCACCTATAGATATCCCTCATTTCAACTTCATTTGGCATCACATTCTAAAAATATTTCTTCTCTTCTTAAAAGAAAGTTTAAGCCTAAAAATTCCTGTTAAATATCCCATTTTAGTTTTTTCTTAATTTGTTTAGAGAAAGTGTCTTCTTCTATTTCGAGAGATAGAGAGATTCATTTGTACTCTCTTTATATTTAGAAAGAAGTGAATGGTAATCTCTTTTTCATAATTAAATTCTTTACAACTTTGTCTGTAAATGTAGCATAAATTGGGTGAACCATATTAAATCTTTTTTGTGCCTTATTCTTTTTATTTTATTCAAATTTTCTTAATTCGTATTTTAACTGTATATTGTAATTTCTAAAAAAACTGATCTCCTAACAATAGTACGAGAGCCATTGGTTATAGTATTGTTCATATATACAAGACTATTCACAAATATAATATTATTCACATATATGGTACTATTCATGTATATGCTATTTGTTCACATATAATAAAGTGGTGGTAACTGAACAAATTACGGTGAACAAAAAAAAATAGCAGAGAAATTCGACATTGAGAAGTTTAATGGCAGCAATTTCTCTCTATGAAAAATGAAGATAAAGGCAATCTTGAGAAAAGATAATTGCCTAATAGTAATTGAAGAAATACTTGTTGAAATCACTGACGAAAAAAAGTGGGATGAGATAGATGGCAATGTTGTCACTAATTTACATTTGGCACTAGCAAATAGAGTTTTATCGAGCATTGAAGAGAATAAGTCACCCAAGGAGATATGTGATATACTGAAAAAGTTGTATCAAGTCAAGTCACTTCACAACAAAATTTTTTTGAAGAAAAGCTTGTACACACTTCAAATAATAGAATTAACAACAGTGACCGACCACATTAATACCATTAACACTTTATTTTCGTAGCTCACAGTAATGGAGTATAAATAGAGGATAATGAGCGTGTAGAAGTCTTACTTCAGAGTCTACCTGATTTATATAATTAGCTCATTATAAATGTGACTAGCAATGTCACAACTCTAGTTTTCAATAATCTTACGGTAGTTATTCTCAAAGAAGAAAATCAAAATAAGAACAAGGAAGATAGATTGACAAGTTTATAGTAAGTAGAGACTTTGACTATGAGAGGAAGAGCAACAGAGTGTGGCCCCAGTGAGAGATAGAGTCATAGTGGATCAAATTCAAAAAGCAAGAAGAATGTCAAATGTTATTATTGTGGCAAGAAAGGGCACATCAAAAAGGAATGTTGGCAACTCAAGAAAAATGGAGATTCTACAGGGAAGGACGTTGAGTCATCAAATACTCAAGGGAATATTGTAAGTACTTCAAATAATGGAAAAATCATATACAACGAAGTAGCAATAGTTTCTAAGGATAGAAGGCAACTCACTAATATTAGGTTAATAGATTTAAGAGCAATATGACACATAACTCCTCACCTAGAATGGTTTCATACATATGAACTAATCTTTGGAGGATCTATGTTTATTGGTATAGATCATGTCTTAGAGATTGTTAGAATCGACACCATCAAGATGAAAATGTATGACAACACTGTTTGTACTATTCAAGAAGTATGACATATGAAGGGCCTAAAAAAATCTATTGTCTTTGGAATAATTAGATAATCTTAGTTGCAAAACTCGTATTAAGAATATGATCATAAAGGGTGCACTTGTAGTAATGAAGGTGAAAAAATAGTAGTGAATTTGTAGATACTGAAAGGAGATACATTAATAAAAATGGAGGTATCAATTACTTCAATTTCTGGAGAAGAATCAACAAAAATGTGTCATCATAAGTTTGACTATATGTCAGAATGAGGCTTAAAGATTTTCTCTGAATAAAAGTTATTTCCTGGTCTCCCAAAAGTATCTTTACCCTTTTGTGAGTGTTGTGCACAAGTAAGTTCAATATATCTAGTTTTAAAGTAAAATAGTTCTAGACTTGGTTTACACTGATATTTGGCAAGCACTGATAATATCCCTAAGAGGAGCTAGATACTTTGTATCTTTTATTGATGATTATTTTATGAGATGTTGAGTGTGTCCTATCAAGAGGAAGGCGGATATATTTTTAATTTTCAAAATATTCATAGTGTGAGTTGAGCTTGAATCTGGAGAGAAGATCAAGTGTTTGAGAACGGGCAATGAAAGAGAATATACAAGTGATAAATTTGATAACTTTTATCAACATGAAGGTATCAAGAGGCAGCTTTCGATAGCATACACTCCTAAACAAAATAGAGTGGCAAAGCAAATGAACAGAATCTTATTAGAAAAGATAAGAGCAATATTGACAACTACAAGTCTACTCAAGATATTCTGGGTAGAAGCAGTCATAACCACATGTTATGTGAAGACACCAATGAAGATATGGACTGGTACGTTAGCTGACTATTTTCACTTACATAGGTTTGGAAGTCTTGTGTATGTAATGTACAATACTTAAGAAATCACAAAACTTGATTCAAAGTCTTAAAAAAGTGTATTATTGGGATATGCTGATAGAGTTAAGGGGTATCGCTTACGAGATCTCACTGCCTATAAGGTTTGTATTAGCAGAAATGTTATATTTTTAGAAAATAAACTGCGAAAGAAAGGAGATAATAGCAATCCATAAACTATTGCAATTTAGATAAGAAAGAATGTTATAGATTCAGATTCTTTTAAAGTAACACCACAACACGAAGAAGAAAAGCCAGTCAAGGAAGAGGCTTTTGATATCCGTTGGTCAACTCATAAGAGAATACCACCAATATTGCACTCAAATTATGTCACTAAGAGCAATATTTCATATTGCCTTCTAATAAATGATGAAGACCCAACAACTTTCCATGAGGCTACCAAAAGCCCGCATGTATCTCTATGGATGACAACAATTCAAGAAACGATTGAAGCCTTTCACAAAAATAAGATATGGGATCTTGTTTTGCTATCGCAAAGAAAGAAGGCCATTGGAAACAAATGAGTCTATAAGATCAAGTGTGATAGCAATGATAAAGTGGAGCAATATCATGTGAGATTGGTGGTAAAGGGATATGTTCAGAAAAAAGGTATTAACTTCAATGAAAAATTTGTATTTGTGGTTCGACTGACAATAGTCAAAGTGGTTCTACGTAGAGAATTTGAAGAAAAGATTTATACGCTCCAACCAGAAGATTTTTCTGAAATAGGCAAAGAGAACTTGGTTTACAGATTGAACAAATTTCAGTCTCAAACAAGCACTGAGGTATTGGTATAAGAGATTTTATGCCTTCATCATAAGCCTTAGGTACAACAGACTCATTTCAGACTACTGCATATACTTCAGAAGGTTTGATGAAAATAATGACTTAATTATCTTATTGTTATACATGGACGACATATTGGTAACGAGCCCTAATAAAGATAGAGTCCAAGAATTAAAGGTACAATTGGCGAGGGAATTTGATATGAAAGACTTGGGATTAGCAAACAAGATTCTAGGGATGCAAATTCATTGAGACAGAAGTAATAGGAACATTTGACTTTCTCAGAAGAATTATTTGAAGAAAATCTTACAACACTTCAATATGCAAGATTGAAAGCCAATTTCTATCCCACTTTTTTTAACTTCAAGTTATCTTTTGAGATGTGTCCTAACAATGAAGTAAAAAGAATGGAGACATCTCGAGTACTATATGCATCAGCAGTGGGAAGCCTAACATTTACTATAATATATATACAAGACCCGATATTGTATAAGCAATAGGAGCGATTAGTCGATACATGGCGAATTCTAGTAAAGAGCATTAGAATGTTGTGAAGAAGATTATGAGATACATCAAAGGAACCTCAAAGGTTGCATTCTATTATGGAGGATCAAAATTTACTATCAGAGGATATGTTGATTCAGATTTTGTAGGTAATCTTGACAAACAAAAATCTACTATAGGCTATGTGCTCCTCTTGCAAAAGAAGTTGTAAGATGGATTTCAAAACTACAAACTGTTGTGGCTTTATCTACAATAGACGCAGAATATATGGTGGCTACACAAGCTTGCAAAAAGGCTATTTGGATTCAAAGGTTATTGGAAGAGCTCGGGCACAAACAATAAAAGATTCCTTTATTTTGTGACAGTCAGAGTGTCTTTCATTCTAAGACAAAACATATAGGTGTTTAATATCACTTTGTTCGAGAAATAGTAGAAGATAAAAGTATAGACATATTGAAGATTACACCAAGAAAAACTCAGTATATGCTTTAACCAAACCATCAATATTGGCAAGTTTCAATAGTATATATATCTTTCTATGGCCTAACAAAAACGTAAGCAATATGAAAAATTGACAAATGAAGAAAGAAAGATTCATCAATTGTGATAACATGATTAAATTTCAAAGTCTTCAAGTGAAAGAATATAGTCAATATATACAGTAAGCAGTCACATTTAATCAACAATTGCAGTATATCATGTCGTACCCCATGTGAAGAAAAAGAAGGAAAAAAAAAAGAAATGAGGGATGTATTGATCAGAGGAGGGGTAAGGGGTTTACTTATAAATACTCCTCACTTCAACCTCATTTGGCATTTCATTCCAAAAATATTTCTTCTCCTCTTAAAAGAGAGTTTAAACCTAAAAATTCTTCTTAAGTATCCTATTTTAGTTTTTTCTTAATTTGTATAGAGAAAGTATTTTCTTCTATTTCAAGAGAGAGGTTCATTTGTACTCTCCTCCTTGTAATAGAGAGAAATAAGTTGTAATCTCCTTTTATAATGAAATTCCTGGCAGTTTTATCTGTGGACATAGTCTAAATTGGATGAACCATGTTAAATCTTTTGTGTGCTTTATCCTTTTTATTTTATCCAAATTTTCTTAACTCATATTTTAGTTACGTGTTGTCACTTCCGCAAAAGCCGATCTACTAACAAATCCATCTGTTATAATGCCAACATATTTTGATGGGGTTTTCAAGATCTTTGTTGCAACAAGAGTCATAGGAGCTTGTTCGAACTCCGTTTCACTGGATCACTCATCATTGCCAGAGTTGTATTGATCCAAAGACCTTTTGTTGAGATGATTCAATGGCTATGGTTTCATTTTAGGCATGTTTAAGCTCGACTAAAGGTGCCACCATGTCAAGTGAAGGAGATGATAGCTAAGATGTCTTCAATTAAGGCGTCCCCACTATCTCTGATGATGAACTAGGAGGCATCAAAATCTTCTTCGTAGGAGTAAACTTCACAATGGCTAAAAAAGCTTGTTTCTTGGTGTACAGTAGAATTGTGCCTCTTGTCTTCACCATGGTGTCTAGTTCTGCTTCTACAAATCACAATAAAATAAGGGAAAAGAAAAGAAGGAAGAAGAAGAAGACAAGAAGATAGAGTGCTTCTACAAATCACAATAAAATAAGGGGAAAGAATAGAAGGAAGAAGAAGAAGACAAGAAGATAGAGAGGGAGGTTATGACTAAGAGGAATAGGATAATGAAAAAGTGTTATCATTAATTAGATATTCAAACACAAAATTGCCACTAAATTAGGAAATTTGAAGTTCAAACCAAAATTTAATTTCCTAAAAATAAAATAGGAAAATTATTGATAAAATACAAAAAGAACATGGAATTACACTGTGACATAATTTGTTCAGAAAAACATGAATATCTGAGCTCATAACAATTTTCCATGAGAAGCTAAATTATTAGACCTAACAATAACTTTGTTTCTTTCGTATCCACGAGCTTAATTTCAATAATATGGGCATTAATAGAGTGGAGCAACATTTAGCTACCATTTAGAAGAACTATAAAAATTTATATTCATGTACTCTTTATAATGATGCTTTTGCTAAATTAGAGAAAGACACTTGTTTAAGCTTATAATTCTTGGTTGCCATTATGGATATGGAAAGAGTTTTTTAAGAAAAAGAGTTTTCATTTGGTGTCTATCAAAATCATAGAGGAAAAAAAAATAGAGGCAAGAACTTATACAAGGATTACTTCATTGACACATGGAGATCTTATTATCAATGCGAAAGCTAAAGCCATGTCTTTATTAATGAAGACCAATACTATGTAAATTGGGTTGTCAAAGCAAAGTAGATTTTTCTCAAACTTTAACTTAAAGGAGTTGCAATAGTAAATCATGATATAAAGCATCTTCATATACTACCTCTTTTTTTCATGTAGTAGTAGGGCCGACAATTTTCTATATAACACGAAAATATAACTTGAAAATGATATGAAATAAATAAGTTTGAGCAATTTATTTAATTTTTGTATCGATTTCGAGTTGATACATATCATACTTATAATAAACAGGTAGATTTTGGGTCAACCCGCTTAACCTAAAAATTACTAATGTAACTTGTTTAATTAAATATGTCGTGTCATCAAAACACTAATGCGGCACTTTTATTGATATTTTAATGTTTTAAATATAATTTTAATTAATTCTAAATATATTTACATATGTAAAATTGAATTAATTAGTACATAATCATCTTAAATTAGAGTAATCGTATTAACTTTGAATAATAATATCAAACAGATCATAAAATAATACATGACATATTTATTAAACGAGTCGTATGTGTCATATCGTGTTCGGATTAAAATGTTATCGTATCATATCATAATCGTATCAACCTTAATACAATATGATAACACAAATTATTGGCCCTAAATACAGTAGTGGTTGGCTTTGTCATTTATTACTTGCAACTACCTGTCATTATTTTATTTCAATTTGTTGTTTGGTTAGATGTTTTTCGCAAAATGTATTATTTTGAATTTAGTTCCTAAAACCCTATTTATCTTTTTGTTATTGGCTGGTTAGAAACAAAATGTAAATTTCTATTGTTGCTTGTTTAAAATTAATATATTTCCTCTAATAGTTTGGCTCATTGTATTAAAAATAATAATAATAAATAAGCATATGCAATATATAAGATTGAAAATTAATTATAAAAAATATTTATAATAAATTTTAAAATAAATTTAAAGTTATCAAAAGTTGTCATACTCTAAACTTGAGTAGAATTTTGGCAACACTTCAAATCAAGTATTTTGCAAAACAAATAAATGTTAACCGATGAGGCCTGTGTACCACACATAGTCATTAAAATTGATACACTTCATCTACTGGAATGCTTAAAGATTTTGTAAGCAATAGTTTCCCAAGATACAATGACGATGAGCAGTAAGTGAAGCACCAATACTTTTACTCTACAAATTGGATTATTATGAACTCCAATACACTAAGCGATCTAGGTACGAAATTCATAAATACTTAAAGAATTATAGCTAGAAAAACGAAGAACTCAAGAAAGACTTGAAAACTAGATAGATTAAGAGAGAACAATAGAAAGAAATTAGAGAGGAAAACTTCAGATTTAGTGTGCAAAATAAGGAGGAACTCTCCTTTTATAGCTACTGAAATGGGAGGTTATAAACATTTACTTTCAATTGGAATAATGCTTATAATCATGTCAAACAGATCATAAAATGATACATGATATATTTATAAAACAAGTTACATATGTCATGTTGTGTTCGGATTAGGATATTATTGTATCGTATCTTAATCGTACACGATATAATAATACGAACGGTTAGTCCTAAATACAGTAGAGACTAGCTTTTTCATTTATTACTTGTAGCTACTTGTCATTATTTTGTTTCAACGCTGTTATTGTTTTGTTGGATATTTTTAGCAAAATGTATTCATTTTGAATCTAGCTCCTATAACCCTACTTATCTTTTTCCTATTGGCTAGTTAGAAACAAAATGTAAATTTCTATTGTTGCTTGTTTAAAACTAATAAATTTCCTCTAATAGTTTGGTTCATTGTGTTACAAAATAATTACAAATAAGTATATGCAATATTTAAGATTACAAAATAATTATAACAAATGTTTATAATAAATTTAAAATTATCAAAAGTTGTTATACTCTAAACTTGAGCAGAATTTTAACAGTACTTCAAATCAAATATTTTGTAAAACAAAATATAGTTAACCGATAAGACCTGTGTATCGTATATAGTCTTTAAAATTGACTCGCTCTCTCTACTAGGATGCTTGAGGATTTTGTAAGTAACGGTTTTCCAAGATACAATGATGAGGAGCAGTAAGTGAAGTACCAACGCTTCTATTCTACGAACTGGATTGTTGTAAACTCTAACATACTGAGAGATCAAGGTACGAAATTTCTAAATACTTGAAAAACTATAACAAGAAAAATAAAGAACTCAAGAAGACTTAAAAACTAGAGAAATTAAGAGAGAAAGGTAGAGATAAATTAGAGAAGAAAACTTCTAATTTAGTATACAAAATAACGGAGAGCTCTCCTTTTATAGCCACTGAAATGGGAAGTTTCTCATATTTGCTTTCAATTAGAATAATGCTTATAAAGCTAAAAACACTAATACAAAGCCAAAAGTGCCTAGCATTAATGCCTGACAGATTTCTAGAAACTCCACATTGACTATTATAATGCCAAAATGTCTGGCCACTAAATCTGGCAATTTTTTGAAATTGGTCCCCTTAAGATGAAAGCATGGTGCATGTAACTAACTGACCATTAAATTGAAGCAGAATTGAAAAGAAAAATTAATAATCTAGGTTGTAGTAAAAAATTAGGCTTACAAGGTCCAAGTTTCAACTCAATATTCATGCCTATAGGTGCGAGCACACGCGCGTTCATGCAAATTCAAGTCCAAGTCTAATGATTTGCACCCCTTTACATGTGTATAAGAGAGTATCTGTAGTAGTTATCCTTAGTATTATCATAAAATATGGCTCTATATAAACCACTAAGAACAAGCTTTTCCTATCAATGTGTGCCTTTTTCCTTTTTCTTTCATTTTTCTAATTCTAATGGTGCATTTTTTAGCAACAATTTTTCATCATTTATACTCCATTTTAAGCGTATGAATTTACGAAATCGATATCCTCACTGACGAGAACAAAATTTCACCATGACCTTCTATCAACAAGAAGTGGATCCGACTCAATTTTTGGCTTTAAAATGGTTCATAAAAATAAGTATTATATCATACTTAGTTTAATTCATTTTCTAACACATTGAAGACCTTCTTCTTGGATTCAATCCCTTGTGTATCTGGATTCTTACATGAGAAATTTAGGTGTACGACCAATATTTTAAATTTGATTAAGTACATATCTACTTTTTAAATTTTATAACTAAATAATCAGATATATATATATATATATTTTTACACTTGGTAGATATTTATCTACCAATTTCAGTTACTATATTGAAATATATTAAATATAATTTTGTATACTTGGTCTATAAAATTTTACATTTAGTACATAAACACATATACCAAATGTTTTACTGTAACATTTGACAAAAAAATATTTAACTAAATTAGGCCCAAAATTTAATCATATTTATATAAGCCTTTCTTACCTCATATTTTGCAGAATCGTCTTCACTTTTACTGTTTTTCCTAATACCGCTAGTTTAAGAACTAAGCCTCGATCTACTAAAAATATAGGAAGATTACAATTTGGTGAGCCAAACTTTCTTTTTTCTTTTTTCTTTTTTTTTTTTTTCTTCTTCTGTGCGTAGAAGATCTTAAAATAAAAACAAAAACAAAAAAACCATGGGGCTGGATATACCAAACGCAAAATTTGAATAAAAACCGTCAGCATATCATGGATATACCAAGTGTACAAATTGATATCTTCGGCCATTAATCTAAAGGAAAAAAAAAAAGGAAAAAATATTTACTAAAATCAAATGAAAAAAGGGGACACTCACTCTTATTTCTCTAGTTTTGTATATATATTTTTTTTGGGGGGGGGAGGGGTGTAATGAACAAAAACAAAAAAACAAACACCAAGTTTTCTCTCAAGTCCAACCTTCAAGAGAATAATGAAGCTTTAGTTTTTTCACTTGTCCACATGGGGCTTTTTTTCTCATTTTAAGATATCTCAGCAACAAGTTTTGAGACACCCTTTTTTTTTTTTTAAATCTACCATTTTCTTTCGTAAGTACTAATCTTTATATCTTGGAAACCAAAGCACTCAACTTCACTTGAATGTTGCTGCAACAATTAGAGTTTTACAAATTATACCAAAAGAAATATTAACAGGGCACAAAATGGACCCTAAAGAACCATTTTAAGAGAATGTCTAAACTAATCATTACATACAAATAAAACAAGTACTGTAAAAACACATCCATATAATAAAATACAAAGGTTACAGAGATTTGTTTTTAATTACGTAGCTTATAATTACCCTTGTCTAAGCATGATCAAGTGCTTGACTCAGACAAATTAGTTGCATCTCCAATGAGTTTAAATCCTTGAACCTCCTTGAAATTCAGCCATGGCTTCTCCCAAACCTTGGCCTCATAAACCTTCTTCTTATCACCATCAAGCGCCACCAAGGTTATGTAATATATTGTACCAGAGACCACCTGCTGTTTCACATTCACAACCTTCACAAACTCCAGAAGCGCATTCTGCACGCACATATAAAAATTAAAATTAATTTTTTTTTTTAAAAAAATATTATGATCAACAAGAACAACGATCGAATCTCCGCCTATCGATGGAAGCAAAACAATAACCAAACCACAAACAAATCCTAATTAATTCTCCAAAATTCACTTCCCTGGGTCAAAATCTCAAGCTAACTTTTCTCTTTTACACAATATTTCAAACGAAAGGATCATCAAGAGGTTGAACGAAATAACCTCTTTCTTGTTGTACTCGTCTACAGCGAAACGAGCAAGGTTTTCGATCTCTAGACTGTTCTGGCTCCCTTCAAGGCCTCCTACGCCGCCAACTATAGCCTTTTCATTTAGACCAGGAAAAAAAAAAAAAAATTAGAAACCATTTTCAGGAGGCGAAATTGTAAAAATGGCAATAACTAACAAGAAACATAATAACACAAAAAACTGCGAAACAGATGATGGTATTCATAGTAAAAGGTTTTCAAAAGTACATATAACTTACGTTATGAGCTAAGGAATCAGAGCTTGAGCCAGAAGGCGTGACATCATCGCCAATAAGCTTAAACTCTTGTAGCTCCTTGAAGCCAATCCATGGCTTCACCAATACCTTGGCTTCGTAAACTTTGGTCTTATTAATGTCCCCCACATCAACTGCCTCCAACGTTATGTAGTACAACGTACCAGAAACCACCTGTTCTTTCGCATTGACGACCTTTACGAATTCGAGAAGCCCATTCTGATCAAAATAATATTTCAAACACCAACAAAATCAAGTCAAAAAAAAAAAAAAGAAACAAAACAAAACAAAACAAAACCTCACAATCACAAACCCATGTGATTTATATAACAGCAACAACGTAAGATGGATTGACGGATAATGGGGCAAAAAAAAAAACCTCTTTCTTGTTGTACTCTTCGACGGCGAAACGAGCGAGGTTTTCGATCTCTACGCTGTTCTGGAACCCTTCCACCTCACGAATGCCCCCCAGTGTTGCCATTTTCGTGTGTTAATTATTTGTTTTCTTTTGAATTTGACGTTGTGTATGTTGTTTATATATAGAGAGAAAGCAGAGCAGAGAGAGAGCTTGGTGCATGAATCTTGCCTTCTTTGAGGGGAGGGGGAAGCGGTATCACCTACGACGCCATTGTTTTGACTTTATGCACTCACCTACGCCTTACGTGTTATCATCTTTGATTGTTGTTTTTAAGGTTTTTGCTTCCAATGGGATTGAGATTTGACGTGGCACGAATGGTCAACGAGGAATTTTTGATTAGTTTACGAATACTGTGGATTCCGCCCCACGATATAACTTACTAGTGACTTTTATTTTTAATTTTTGGAGTAATCTTTACTTCTAATTTTTAATTTGCTATGATACATCCCCCCCCCCCCCCAAAAAGAAAGAAAGAAAGAAAAAACGTTAGTATTGAAGATATTGAATTAATAACGCCAATATTAGCCCTTAATCGAGTAAAACAATAGGATAGCCAATCATAAAACTGTCCCTTTTTTTTTCTTTTTTTTTTTTTTTCAGGCTAACACGCGCATGTTGATTGAGGATTTTTCGAATTGCCTCACTCTTTTAAAGTCATAACTAAGATAATTTAGTTCATCTAGTGGAGTAGCTTACATTGCAATTGCAGATTCAATAATTTGTTATATAACGTCAGCAACGACGAATAAGCAAATATGTTAAACTAAAAGGACAGAAAATAAATAAAAAAAAGACTGATTATGTAACCACTCCGGACGAGCATGTTATACATTTAGCAAAATTGTGAGCCATGAAGCTATTGTTATGTGTGCGTAATAGTAAAAAGAGTAACCGTAATAACAATAATGAAAAAGATTGTCATAATAACATTAGTGAAAAATGACAGCCGTAATAGTAATAGTGAAAAGTGGTGTTCCCACTATCTTTTAAAGCTTATAAATAGAGATTTCATTTCTTCATTCTAAAACTTATTTCAAGTTCTAATTAAATCCTTCATTTTCTCTTTGTTTCTCTTTTCAAAGAGAGTAGAGTTTCTTTGTGAAAAAAGATGTTTCAAAGAATGGCAGTATAAGGTGTGAGTGAGAGAATACTTGTGAGAAATTACTGGGGTATATTGGGGTCATTAGATAGAAAAGAGAGAAATCTATGTGACTGTAGAAACTTTTCATATAGTGAAATTTTTTTTTTTTAGAGACAGTGGTTTTTCTCATGATTTGGGAGTTTTCTACTTAAATTCTTCTGTTGTGAGATTGGTTTCTATTCCCTGTCACTATTTCTCTATTATTCTGACATTTCTTTGAAGTAAGATCCTAGGAGCATCGAATCTGGGTCGGTCAGATTCCCAACAAGTAGTATCAGAGCAAGGTTCTTCAGTGCACTATAGCTTGGTGTTAGTCTAAGAATTTCTATGTAAGGAGGTTGTGTTCAAGTGGGAGCATTTGAACCCCTTAATCTTTCTTGGAAATTTTTTTACCAGTTTTTCAAGTTATAAATGCGAAGGGAGATGTCAGGAAACAAGATTTCAATTCCAATTAGAATTGATATGGAGAAATTTGATGGAAACATCAATTTTGGCTTGTGGCAAATACAAGTCAAAGATTTATTGATTCAATCTGGATTGCAAAAGGTATTGAAAGGAAGAGAGGTTTACAAGAGCAAAGATTCTAAGAAATCTAGTATGAGCGATGAAGACTGGGATGATCTGGATAAGAGAACTGCAAGTGCGATACATATATATCTGGTCAAAAATGTCCTTCAAATGTGCTTGGAATAATGACGGCCAAAAATCTCTGGAAAAAGCTTGAAGAATTGTACCAGGCGAAAAGTGTGTACTTGAAGGAGCAATTTCATACATTGCGTATAAATGAAGGTACGAAAATTTCTGATCATTTAAGTGTCTTGAATAGTATTGTTTTTAAACTAGAGGCTATTGGAGTGAAGATTGAAGATGAAGATAAGGCATTGCGATTCATTTGGTCTTTTCCACCTTTCTATGAGCATATGAAAAATATTTTGGTGCATGGGAAGGAGACTGTAATTAAGTAATGTTCCATCTAAAAGCTCAGCATTGACAGTTGACACTAGGAAGAAAAACTCTATGAAAAAGAATATAATATGCTGGGGGTGTAGATAATTTAGGCACCTGAAAAGAAATTGTCAAAAAGATAGAGCAGGTTCGGCTTAAAGATTCAAATATGGTGATGCTGCTAATATTGTCTCTTATGATGGAGACGATGATCTTGTCCTTTGATCATGACATTTGCATCCTCATGGCATGCCGCTTATCTCCAAAGATGCCATGAAAGAGGATATGTCACAATTAGCGACAGTAAGTTTGCACACAGGCATTATTTTGACGTTGATATAAAGCGTGTGTTGAATAATGTACATGGCTGATAGATTTCCGAAGAAGCCAAACGTAAGAGTCAGCACCGAAATTATCAGCAAGATTCTTTCGATATGAGCCGAGATGAAATTCTTAGAATTCGTCAATTCTAAGTAGTATATATACTCATATGGTGGAATAGAATTATCAGTAAAGACAATGATAGCAACATAAGCTATGAGATAAGACGTATGTGAAGACGTGATTGAAATCAAGTCTTTAAATAGGAGATTGTTAATGTATATGTGAACAATAGTAAAAAGGGCAGTCGTAATAACAATAGTGAAAAAAGTCGTCGTAATAGCATAAAAAAGGGCAGCCGTAATAGCAATAGTAAAATACGGTGTTCTCACTACCTTTCAAAGCCTATAAATAGAGGATTCATTTCTTCATTCTTTTCATCTCAAAACTTTATAAGCATTTTCAAGTTCTCTCTTCTAATTAAATCCTTTATTTTCTCTTTGTTTCTTTTTTCAAAGAGAGTAAAATTTCTTTGTGAAAGAAGAGATTTCAAAGAGTGACTGTGTAATATGTAAATAAGAGAATACTCGTAAAAAAGCGTTTTAGTGTATTGGGGTCATTGGGTAGAAAAGAGAGAAATCTATGTAATTGTAGAAACTTTTCACATAGTAAAATTCTATTCCGAGAGACAATAATTTTTCTCCTAATTTAAGAATTTTCTACTTAAATTCTTGTGTTGTGAGATTAGTTTCTATTCCCTGTTATTATTTCTCTACTATTCTGACATTTCTTTGAATTGAGATCCTGAAAGTATCAAATCTGGGTCAGTCAAATTCCCAACAACTATGGCGTATGGTTTTGGATCCATTCTTGCAGATTTTTCTATGAGATGAAAATCTCAAGTAATGAGAGATGAAAATCTCAAGTCATTTTCGACTAAGATCAATATCTAGCACTATCGTTGAAAGGAGTCTAAAAAAATAAAAGAAGAAAAGAAAATGTCACTAACAAATAAGAATGGTTTTGTAATCTCAAACATGTTACACATGGAAAATTTTTGCGCTATGAGGTTAATCGGACAAACATGTGGTTTGGAATCTCTCTAGTACATTTTTCTGTGATCCAATGATTATGACATACAGAGTAGGTTCAAATAATCCTAAACTTCATACTTTTCTGATAGCGACAGATAGACTATTATTCATTACGTGATTAATTATTTCCTCACATTAGATTAGCCACGTAAAAAGAAGCCTATTAGAAATAAGAACTATCACATACATGCAAGGGATAACTCAAAAGTATCTAATCTCATGTCTTGCTACATGCCAAACATTAGCCTTTTCAAATCCATAATATCTAGCCGTATTCTTTAGTACAGCTGAAAAAATTGTGAACCGAAGTAACCTTACTAGGAGAAGAGGCTTTTCAGCCTCCTGGAGGCCTCAAGGATAGTCTCTCTATGGCCAAAAGCACTGACCCGAATGTACTCTTCACCACCTGGACCAAATCCACTGCCTGGAACTGTAATTATGTGTGCGTTTTCGAGAATATAGGTGAAGACATCCCAAGATTTCGAACCAGGAAAATGTGCCCAAATGTAGGGAGCATTTGTACCGCCATATGCATCTAATCCGAGCGAAGCAAAAGTCTCCACTAATATCTTTGCATTCTCCATGTAATAGTCGACCACCGATTTAATAGCCTGATGACAAACAGAAGGATCGAAACATGAAGTTTAGCAATCTGCAGATCTCGTGTTATATATAACTGATTCAAATAAACAACTTGGCAGTCAGCACAAGTCTCTCCTTCCACACATCCTTAAGATAGGTGGAAACATATAGACAAAACAAAATATAGCTTTTACCTCTCCTTTTTCTTTTTCTTTTTTTTTCCTTTGTTCTTTTTGAAATGATTTAAAGGAGCACAATAAGTATTAATTGCACCCCCCCCCCAAAAAAAATGAATGTTAAAGGTGAAACAGTGAGTTTTCGGTGTAAACAAACACCGTTGCCCACCTTTTAAATTTAACTGTATCATTTTAATATAATGCCCAAGGCTGTGAAATTACTCATGGTGAGTTTGCCATGAAAAGGAAAAAGACACCACACAAGCACGCTATTTGAAAAAAAAGTAAGGTTTTAAACTAATTCATCAAGAATTTTGAACTTACTGCAAAACCCTCAGAAGAAAGGCATGCCAGACCACCAGCTTGAGCTATATTGGATGCTCCATTAAAGCAAGTGCACACAATGCGATCGAAATCATTTATGACAGGAAATCCATTTGAGTAGCAAAGTTCCTCAGGGACGACTGTCCAACCAAGACGGATGCCCGTGAACCCAGCAAATTTGGAGAAAGATGATATTTCAATTGCTACCTAAGAAGGAGTGACTATGCATCAGCTAAAGATAACAAAATAATGATGCATTGTATTGTTCTACTATTAACGAGCAAAAAAGATGACTTGCATTCTTTCATGGATCTATAATAATAGTTAAGGGATGAATGTGCATGAGCAAAAGGGAGATATTCCATTCTTTTGCCTCTGATGCTAGGCCTTATCTGATAGTCCAATGTTAGTAGCCTTTCACTAAACAAGCCAAACTTAATATGTTTGAAAAATTAAGTGACTACGCAAATCAAAGTAAATATGATAAGATAACAATGTGCCATAGCTATAATCAGAAGAGACGAGCAGATAATCAGGGCATGCATGAGTAAGAGAGACGGTGAGAAATATTGCACTCTTTTAGCTCTTATGCTGGACATTATCCTAAAGGTGGTGCTAGTAGGTATTAGCTTTTGACCAATCAAGCAAAACTTATTGATGTTTAATACAACTTAGCTCAAGGAATAGGAACTTGCCTCTCTGGCACCAGGAATTTCAAAAATTGAACGAGGATGGCTATCATCCTTGACATAAGTTGCATAAGCAGAATCAAAAATAATAATTGAGCCATTGTTCCTCGCAAATTCTACAAGTTCCTCTAACTGTTTCCGAGTTGCTGCATGACCAGTTGGATTGTTCGGAGAACAAAAAAAGACAATATCTGCCCTCGAAATTGTCGACAAGTCAGGAAAGAAATTATTTTGAAGCCCGCAGTTCATGTATTCAATGTTCTGAAACTTCTTGCCATCATCTTTGAAATTACCAGCCTGACCGATTATGACACTCGAATCTACGTAAGCCTGTCTTAAAGAAATATTAGTGATCAAGAACTGCAGGACTAATTTGCAACAAAAAGTAAATAAATAGATAACTAAAAGATAAATTTAGAGAATAGGAGCGACCACCATAGCACTGTAAACAAAATATGGCACATTTTTACAGACAGAAAAACAAAGAATTCGGAAAATCTTAGTAATAACTAGAAATTTAATAGAAAGCCAAGTATCTATTAAAACAGATAGATCCAAGTTGAAAAGGGCAGGAATTGCAGAGAGAGTGGAGAAAGAACAGAATGACTATGTATATAATAAAACTTCAATTGAGTGCCATTAAAACATGGAAAATTGGAAATAGTGGATTCCCACATGCATTAGAAAGCCCAATTGTTTGGAAAATCACATTCTTCTCTTGCTACTTGCTCCGAAATCATAACAGACCTATCAATTTGTATAACTGAAACCTCCTTATGAGGGTATATCTAGCAAAGCTATTTATGTATTAAACAATGTTCAATAAAACAGAGATGAGACTCAATTGAGTAGAGTGATTAGTACTCCCCACAGTTCTGTTTAAGGCAACTTTTGTAACACAATTTTGAATTTTGTGTCTATTCAAATATTTTGCAATGCTTAAAATCTCAAATTGCATCTTGGCTCTATCATAATTAAGAAATGGTTGTTCTCAGTATTCAGAATCGTAAAGGGAATGAAAATTTGTTGTTGCTGATTGCTTTGCTTGTAAAGCCTCTTCAAAGAGTTGTCCTTGCAAAAATTTTATTCTCGCCGATAAACTTTGACCAATTCCCTAAGACATGGTTGACAGTTGTACTACAATTCGTGTGGAAATAGAGAAACCAAAAAGGCACGGAGCAATCAAGTCTATATGGGGTCCCTTAGCATACTATCAATCTAGAAGGTTGAGTTTTTTTAGTTACTTAGCTATTACCATGTCAAGTACAAGAACAATTGAAACAGATACATACATACATTCTGATTCCAGAATATAAATGAATAAATACATGGTAAAACAAAAAAAAAATTACCGGAAAGGATGGGTCCTGAACAGCTATGGTCACATTGGAACCAAGAAGCAACTGTATATATATAAGAAAAGAAGACAACCGTTAATTATTGTTTTGGTTATGAATCAAGATAAGCTAGATATATGGCCTTCATCTATTTTGGTCAGCTTGTACATGTTAAATAGTCTTCAGAATTGGTTAAGAAAAAAATATTAGGAAACATGTAAAGAATGAATAATATGACCCCGAGGATAGAAGGAAAGGGAAAGGACATAAAACAAGCACCCTCCAAATATTAATGGGAGATAGATTGATTACCTGAAGACGAGTGATATCACACTGCGCTCCATCTGATATGAATACTTCCGTGTCTTTTACCAGCTCATTTTTGTAAAATACTTCAGCAATTGCCTTCCTCAATGACTGCCATGCAGACACAGAATTAATCTAATGCATTTACTTAGAAAACAAGCAGCTGGCACTATATAAAAATAAATAAATAAATAACAATGTCTGCGTAAATGTTGGAACTTCCATTTGTAGTTGATTTATCACTAGTAGACACACTAATCTTGAAAAAAGAAACAAAAAAAAAAAAAACAACTTATTTTTCGAGCAGGAAATTTATTATTGAAAACAGAAGTAAAAAGTTGTAACTTCAAAACAGAAGACTCGCAAATGCATCACTCATATTGAATTGATAGATAACTACAGATATTGTTACCAAGCTAAGTACGATGAATTTTAGGAAGTTGGAATTGAAAAATCACTATAGTTACTACCAAGAAGTTGAACTAAAGCATCAGAATAAAGAAGCCGCAAAAAAGTACCGTGTTGCCTTGCTCAGGTCCATAGCCTTTATAACCAACACCTGTTGAAAGGCCACATGCAAACTGCAAAGAACTGTATTCTTAGGCGCCAATAATGAAGAGTTAAAAAACATTCAAGAAACTTTCTATTTTTTTGTTCGATCTTATGATGCTACTGGTGATGGATCTCCATTTTTTTTCATCTTTTTGGTTTTGTGAGTGTTATGTTTGGGTGCATCAAATAATAACTTTGAGGATTCTGAATGTTGCAAGAGCAAGAAAGCATATCTAATATATTCTCTAGAGTCAGAGATGAGGGTATAAATTCACAATACTCAATAGAATTGTGCATAGCACCATAAATACATGCATCCATCACTACATCAATTTCTTGTATTCTAAATCATTCAACAAACTTTCTTAACCCTTGTCAGTTTGTGCAGGGAGAGTGTGCATATTAACGATGGTTAGCTACATTTTACCCTTCCTAATTTTCGCCTGATATAGATGCAAACCCTTGGTGTATAAAAATTGTCATATTGCTCTCCAGCTAAGTATCAAATTAAACAAAATCTTCACAGGCGAACCAAAAAAGTTTCCGTACTACACGTGATAATTTACATACTTCAGTAGGAAACTTCATTACACAAATGACACTTTTTTTTTCTGATTGATTATTCACTTAAGACCTTTGGTAATATTCATGTTTAACAACCAGACTAATTTGCTTAGGTAAACTATGAGTTCATTTGGTTAACATGACAATTCTAAACATTAGTGGACAAAGTGCAACATGGATATAAAACATATCAACCAAGAAAGCAGTATTGAAAAACTATTGAGTGAGTATTTAACAAGATGTTTTCTGGATGAAGTGGCATTTTCCATTATCTTTATCTTCATTGTGGCAGCATGTCAAGCCAATTACAAATTGAAATAATATTAGGCTGCTAAAACATAATACCAGCCTATTCTTGATCTGATCTGTTTTTCCGCATAGAAGGCCCTGAAACTAGCATTCAAATAGACAGACATGATATTTGATCTTAGATTGGTCTCAACAAGATCTTTTTAATGATACGTTATCACCCTATATAGAAAAGTGTAAACAAGACTCTCGAAGGGGGATGCCAATCACCACATAAAGAGGCAGGAGGTTTTAAAGATGTTTCCATGTAAGACTCTAATACGATTTTCACAATCATTTTTTTCCCCAGCATAAGTCATCATTAATGCAAATGAACTATCCAGCAAGTTTTATTATTTTCAAACATAAAGAACTGAGAAAGAAAGAAAACAGTTTCTCAGGAAAAACTGAGCCAACTTTTCAATTAGACTAATTGCTTTCATGAATAACCAAACATCCACCACATATAAAGCCAATAAATCTTTTCTGTTTTAATAATATATTTCGATTTTTATAATCAGAAACAGGAGCAGATTTTAATCTGCTTGATTTATGTGGGATATAGACAAGTTACGAAACTTCTCAGAGAATTTTCCACCTTTGATTGAGTAGAATTACAGAAGAATCATACATAAAGAAAATTCAAAATCCATTCTTAACTACTCACATTAGCCATGCTTGATGTCACAATTGGTGGTATTGGTTGTGTTGTATCGCCAATCCCAAGGCTTATCAACTTTTCATTTGGATACTTCTCAATGTGTCGAAGCTCATGTCTTGAAATCTGAATTTAATAACATTAAAGCAATGAAATAGGAGATTTGAGGTGAACAAGAGGAAATTCAAAGTGGTTCTAATATAAACGCTAGCAAAATAAAGGCATAGATTTTATAGAGTTAGACAGATCCAAGAACCAACAAGCGAAAAATTTCACCTTTCCAGGTGATTCATCAGAGAAGGCTACCAGTTTCTAATTAGCTATAGAACTTTTTAGACAAAGAAGAAAGACACGAGCAAAAGAAAAAGACATAAACAGCAAACCATTATGTCTAGTGTTTTTGCTATAAGTAAACAACACAAAGATAAAGACATTAGAACAATCTTAAAAGACTACTATGCAATGTGAAAAGAAAGGGAGAGAGTTAAAAATAGGCAACTTGAGTTAGGAAATAAATAGGAGAAACAAAGCACCTCAGGAAACAAATATCCATTCTGCAATTTCTCCAAGTTTACATTGCGAGGTACCTTTGTACAAAATCCTGTCATTTGATACCAAAATCGATTACAGTAGGTTTTCAGCTAAAACGACTAACAAAAACTACCTTTAGAGAAAAACTAAATACGGCATACCGAATTGCTTCTTTTGGGCCTTTAGACTGTTTAACAACCAAAAGACAGTATCAGATTGCAGTAGATTGAAAAGGGGAAAAAAAAATTAATGCACTAATAAATTGTGTATTCAACAAGTACAAGATTAAGCATTAAATAGGACTAGAGAATGATTCATAATTATAAAACCCATGTTACTACTTAGTACCTGCCCTCAGTTATAATAGGGGTAGCCTTAGTTATCATAGGCCGCAGTACAATCTCACCAGACATAGGATCACAAGTAGAAAAACTGTAGAAGTCAGGTTTATGCTAATTGCTTCTATGCAAATCTATTTGTAGATACTTATGTATATGTGAGAGGAGTAGTAGATAATGCTAGAAATCCATATCGAAGTATATATTCTGTGAATAATTTATACATTTTTCTCACCAATGATATGGTCGACAAATTTAAAAGTGATGTCCTTAATATATTATGCCATCCATAACTAAATCTATTCTAATCGTAAGAATGGAAATTTTTTCTGCAATAGACTCCACAGAAGCTAACATCACAAGAAAATGATTGGTTCACAGTTCACACTACATGTCATCGTCCAAAGTTACACATTTCAAGTAGTTATTGGACTATTCATGGAATGCATTATTACTATTTTTTTTTTCCTTATGAAACTAATTAATTGTTAAATTTCATAGGAAAGGTAATAAAGAATGATCACTCTGTTTTCCACACCACCTAACCCTTTCCTTGAATTTCCTTTCTGCTTTTGTCCATGTGCAATCTATCTTGACTTGTGCAATATGGAAAATTCATCAAGGCTTTTTCCTTGATACCAACTTTTTATAAAAAAAAATGTTGCATTATATGGTGCTCTATTCAAGGAGAAGGTGGATGGAAAAGAATGGATAATTACTTGCTGAGAAAAAAAAAAATGAAAATAAATTGAAAATAAAGAAAGTACAAAGAAATTAGGCTCGGGACAAGGTATCTAGAGCCAAGAATTAAGGAATATACAATTTCCGGACTGTAAATTCCCTTTGAACCTTCTAATACCTGTTTACAGATTTATACAAGCACACATTTAGCATAATCACATGAAAATTCAACAAGCTTAAAACTAAGCTGCATACTTTTGTCGGTAGTCAATGCAGCTTAACCATAACTTAGTCTCATGCAGCCCTATAAGCCATTGCTAATAGAAAACTCAATAACGAAATGAATTTCACAGTCGGCAAGCGACTTAATTCCATTAGGACATTAGGTAGCTTAGTGTCTATAATCTGGACTGAGATAACAATACATAGGAAAAAGTAACATAACTTAGAATAGATGCAGTCTTTATTCCCTGAATGAAACAATAACAAAATGCTTCTATTTTCCCTATGAGTAGTGAAATACCAGTTTCTGACTCGCCTTTGAAAAATCAAGTGAGCCAAATCATTAGCAACATCCTTAACTGACAAGTAGTCTACATACACAATAGGTACCAACTGTCACCAATATGCATTATTAAACTAAACAACCATATCTTGAGTCCACATACAACCACCTAGCTCTTAACAGCTTTCTCAAATGTGTCCAAAGTGATGTACCAGTTATACTTAAAGAAATTTTTTCTCAAGTTTTTTTAAACTTTAAAAATGTCCATTCACACTTGTACTATATTAGAAAAATGCAGACGAATACATACATGCATTTCCAAGAAATTCAGACTAACTAATCCTTCAAAACTGACCAAAAAGATACGTCTCATAAAGCTTGCATGGAGTGCAAGTCTACCCAACAACAAATAGAAAAATCTAAGCTATATTGACAAACATAAAGAGGGCATTGAAGATAAACTGATGTCAACCATAATATGCAAAAAGGACTAATTGACACTGAAAATGACTTTCTCTATCGTGAATTAATGGAAGAAAACTGATGCACGAAATTATTCTCTAGTGAACAAATGTTGAGTAAACACCTAACTTCAACTATAATAAAGAATGCATAAATAAAGAACAATTTGCTACAAAATATAGTCTTTTAACACCAAATGATCCAGTATTCTAAACCCATGTGGCCTTTCTTTTATATGATAGGAACTCGTGTGGCCTTGACCCTTCAGCAAATTCCAGTAGCAACAAACTATTTTTATTTTTATTCCTTTGTTTCTCCCATGAAGTCTCTGCATTTAATATATGAAGCCCATAACAGAAAAATTAGAAAAAAAAAAAAATACTAAGTCAAGGACCCTTCAATTCCACGAAACCAACTTGGAAAATGAAGCCTAAAATTCAATCTTTGAATTTTCCATCAATAATGGGGAAAAAAAATTAGAAGCACAAAGGGAAGTACGAGACAGAGACACACATACCTCTCTTGCTCTGCTCTGGTCAATGGTCATGGCGTTTCACATAGGATAGTACTGGACTTTATAGTGTAAACCCACAGAGGTTTGGAAGTGAAAGACTCAAACCAAGTCAAGACACTACAAGGCTGACTGCCCTATAGGCTTGTAATAAAACGTGCTAAACGATACCCAGTTGACCTTGCATTCAAACGTTTCATGTTTTATTTAGGTAAATAGCAAGGTTCGTCCCTAAAGTTTTACCCTTTTTTCATATTATTTCATAATTTTTTTATTTTTGCATTTAGGTGCCTAGTAATATATTTTATTTTCCTGGCGCAAATTTTGTTGTCTCTAGCGTTACTCATTTGTCATTTTATACCTAGAAATAATTGTTGAGAGTTGTAAGAATGGAAGAAATTTTGGGTCATTCATCCTAATTTTGCACATCTTCGGCAATTTAACCTTTGTTTTTTAACTTTTGGCATTTAAATCTTAATGAGCTATTTTTATACGGGCATGAAGCCAATAAGGGACGAACGGGGGCTTCAAAAAATGATATGTACATCTTATATGCATTTTTCTTTTTCTTTTAAGTAATCCTTTAAAAAATATTTGTAACTAAGCTCTCACTCAAAATAATATTACTCTCATAAACATAAATAACTTGCACACATTAATTTATATTTTTATCTTTTTGAAAAAAAAAAGTGTAGTTTTTTAATTTCATTTTGGATAAATAAAGTTGAATTTAGTTAAATTAAATACAACATACCAACAAGAAACCCAAATTTTGGTGGGCCACCAATCACCAAAATTTAGCCTAATTTAATTAAAATCTTGAATTGGAGTATTTATAAGAAATTGATTTTCATTTTTTTCACATCAATTTAAGAAATGACTATTTTTTAAGACCTATTTAATAAATGACCATTTTTATTTTAAAGAAAACTATTAATGGTTGTTTTTTAGTAGATCAATTTTATGCATAATATATCATTTTATGTATATTAAATCTGTTTTTGCATATCAATATATTAATTTTTATACGAAATATATCAATTTACAAAATTTATATATTTCGGTGGTTTTTATAAATTCGGTTATTTTATAATAGCATTTGAAAAACTCATTTCTTCAATAGGAACCCAAATTTTAGCAATTTGGCTACCAAAAGTGAAAAAAAAAAATCGAATGAGTGCTCATGAATTGATGAATTTTTTTTTATATTGAGAACGATGTCTTCAATGGTCTTGACAATAAAATTTATTCAATATTTTCAAAACAAAAAAAAAAAACTGATCCAGACAATTGTAGTATTTAATAGGTAATAATTTTTTGTAATTTTTGATTAGATTTAAGTCGACAAAAGTTTTTAGCTTCATCCTTGTCTTTTATCTGC
The DNA here is from genome assembly GCA_002914805.1 of Parasponia andersonii. Taxonomy (NCBI): domain Eukaryota; kingdom Viridiplantae; phylum Streptophyta; class Magnoliopsida; order Rosales; family Cannabaceae; genus Trema; species Trema andersonii. The sequence goes on from JXTB01000030.1 coordinate 650,656, forward strand.
CAATCTTTCGAAAAAAAATTTCATCAAATTCAAAAAAAAATTCACTAGGATTATTATACTTTCTATACTCATATTTTTCAATTCAATTATAGACATTGTGCCTAGTTTTCAATTCAATTATAGGTATTGTGCCTAGATTTATGGATCTTTTAACTTGTGAAATTATGAAGTTAATACTTCATTAACTCTCTTTTGGAAACTCCATAATCTACATTTCTCATAACTAATGGAAACTCCGTAATCTATTTATACTACTTGCACTTGCTTTACTATGTTCTACATTTTGTGTATGCAGGGTTAATGACACAAATGGTCCATAAAGTATACAATCTACGGTAATTTGGTCTCCAAAGTTTTAATTATAGTAATTAAATCCTTAAATTTTTCGATTTGTACCAATTTGGTATATGGATTATCTAAATTACAACGTATTATTAAATTTTTGACCAAAAATATACATGAGGAGTACGTGATGGTATCTGAAAGTGTATTTAAAAAGTAATTTGAGAATTTTAAGCATAAAAATGAAAAATCATATAAACATATTCTATAATTTTGTAACTCTAATAACCCTAAAAAATGTGAAGAATGCATCTTTTATTCTCTCCAAATATCTTTATTCAATTTATTTTCTTTTAAATATACTTTTAGATGATACAACATGCTTCTCATCTATATTTTTGGTAAGAAATTGGACAACAGATTGTAACTCAGACAATTTATAGATCAAATTACTACAAAAAAATTCAAGGCTTAATTGCCAAAGTTGAAACTTTAAGAACTAAATTGCCATAAGTGTGATCGTTCAGGGACCATTTATGCCATAAACCCCGAGTATGTACAAATTCTCAATTTTTTGATATTTGACAATTCTAAATATTTGAGTATTTCTTAATTTCTTTGCATGCATAAATGACTTGCAGTATTTATCAAGGCAATAACTTGCGCAGAATACTTGTATGCATGTTTTAACAATCCTATATTCGAAGTGTTTCCTAATAGCAATGATAGCTGCAGGTAGCTTTTTAGAGATTTAGTAGCTGTTAAGACATAGTTTGCTCCTATATTTTCAATTTCCATGTTTGGATACACTTGAATTGGTGACCCAACCTCTTTACTTCGAATAAAAAAAATCCTTTTTACTTAATTTTCTAATTTATACATTTGAAGACCATGCAGTACTTTTATCACACTCATTTTTATGTTCACTATCTACACTACCTACAGTGGTATCTTTCATACTTAAAGTTGTACCATTACTTACTCCTTTCGACTAGTTTACACCTGTTGAGCCAAAGAATAATGATTATCGTCTAGGTGCTAGACACCTCTTGACTATGCTAGATATATTGTCTATCATTCTCGACAGTGGAATCGAGTGATTGGATATTGTGTCTAGAAAAGTTGACACTTTGTCTAGAAACTAGACACTATTATCTAGAAACTAAAGAAACATGCCTACACTCTCGAAATACATGTTTATCCATTAGTGACATATGTCTGGCTATTCGAAACATAGGTCTAGCTACTAACACATAAGAAATCCAAATGAACTTAGTATTTTATGTTTGCTAATATATATGTCTTCTTTTCTTTTGTGTTTTATTTGTTATTCAGATATGTCATCAATACTCATAATAATATTATATAATAGTATTGGGAAAAGAACAAAGGTTCTTGAAATTAGAATAGAAAGAGAACAATCAAGATACATTGTGGTTGAACCGAACATAACTTTCAACTAGCTAATATATGAAAATACAAAAATCGATAAGAATATATTTGATATAGATTGTTTTAATAGTTGTAAAAAAGAATAGAGATATGATGACTTTCATTTATTGGCAGAAGAAAAACAATATCCCACTATATGTGACATTAGTAAGAAAGTTATGAAATATAGCTTGTAACAAAGCATTTGTTTGGGGGTTGATGATGGAGGAAATCTAAGAGAAGATAATGATGATATACGAGACTCCATCAAAAAAGAAAAGACAATGCTCAAATTGTAGAATTTACGGACACAGCAAAACTTCATGTAAAAATTCTGTGATATACTCAACAAATAGTCTTAGTATGCCATAAGTATTATCATTGTCTTTCTTGTCTTTATAATTATGATTTACTATGGTTTATTTGAAATTATGTTTAATTTGGTGTATGTCAAATTTTATGTCATTATAGTTAGTATCAAGTCGATAGATAGCTTTATTTAAAAAGATCTACAATATTATCTAACAAATAGACAGCTTGTTTGGAAAGTTAGATAAAAGTGTATTGGATAGATAGTTTGTTTGGAAAACTCGACAACAATGTCTCATAGATAGATAATGTGTATGAAAAGTTAAACAATTGTGTCTACCAGATAGACAACTTGTTTGAAAAATTAGATAAAAGTATCTATCAAATAGACAATATGTATGAAGAACTAGACAACTCGTGTCTAATAGCTAGACTCCTTGTTTGGAAATAACAAAATTGTTACTAAGTTTCTAGTTGTAATCCCCAGCCCAAAAAAAAAAAAAGTTTTCAATTATAATGGTGACATATTCTTATTATAATCGTGATGATAATTCAAAACCCACTCAAATTTGTAATTTAATACACTTATTACTCATTACACATAGTTATTGAGTTTGTAATTTGGAAAAACAAAGTTAGAACTCAGTTTCCAATAATAATAGTAACATGTTTTCATTATAGTAGTGATGATAATTCAAAACTCACTAATTTTATAATTTAATATAATATACTTATTATATATTACACCTGGTTATTGAGTTTGTAGTTATAAAGAATAAAGTTGCAATTAGGTTTCTAATAGTAATAAACAAAGTAATGAGTAAGTTTACAAAACTCACTAATTTTGTAATTATATTTTATTTAATTTGATTTGTGTCAAATTTTATTTCATTGTAATTAGTATGTAGTCGATAGATAACTTATCTAAAAAACTCAATAATATTATCTAACAGCTAAACAATGTGTCTGAAAAATAAGACAATGGTATTTAACTGATAGACAACTTGTCTAGAATGTTAGACAAAAATGTTTATCATATAGACAACATATCTGGAGAGATAGACAACGCTTGTCTAATAGCCAAACTCCTTGTTTGGAAAACTCAAAATTATGACTAAGTTTTTAATAATAATGATAACATATTCTCATTATAGTAGTGATGATAATTCAAAACTTACTGATTTTATAATTTAATATATTTATTACTTATTACACATAGTTATTAAGTTTTTAATTTCGAAGAACAAAATTGTTACTAAGTTTCCAATAGTAATAGTGACATATTTGCATTATAGTAGCAATGATAATATAAAACTCACTAATTTTATAATTTAATATAATGTACTTATTATGCATTACACAACAAAGTTGTGACTAAGTTCCAATAGTAATGATGATATATTTTCATTATATAGTGACTAAATTTCTATTAGTAATGAACAAAGTAGTGAGTAAGTTTACAAAAGTCATTAATTTTGTAATTATATTGCATTTAATTTGGTTTATGCCAAATCTTATTTCGTTATAGTTAGTATCTAATCGATAAACAGCTCATCTAGAAAGCTAGACAATAGCATCTACAGGATTGACAACTTGTCCAAGAAGCTAGACAACTTAAATCTAATAGCTAGACTCCTTGTTTAGAAAAAAAGAAAATTGTGACTAAATTTCTAATAGTAATATTGATATATTTTCATTATAGTAGTGATAATTCAAAACTCATTAAGCTTGTACTTTAATGTACTTATTATTCATTATACTTAGTTATTGAGTTTATAATTAGAAATAACAAAGTTGTATCTAAGTTTCCAATAATAATAATGATACATTTTCATTATAGTAGTGACTAAGTTTCCAATAATACTGAATAAAGTAGTGTTTAAGTTTACAAGACTCACTAATTTTATAATTATATTGTATTTAATTTAGTTTATGTCAAACTTTAGCTCATTATACTTAGTGTCTAGTAAATACATAACTTGTTTAGAAAGCTAGACAACAGTATCTTCAAGATAGACAACTTATGTAGGAAGTTAAATAATAGTATTTATCAAATAAGTAACTTGTCCAAAAAACTAGACAATCATGTCTACCAGATAAATAACGTATCTAAGAAGCTAGACAATAATGTCTACCAGATAGATAACTTATCTAGAATGGTAGATAACTCATATCTAATAGCTAAACTAAGTTAGATATTGTGTCTAGCATGGTCGAGCAAAACATACAAGGATTGACCTTGGTAGATAATGTGTCTAGTCTAAGGTAGTATAAGAAAATCATAACAGTGCTAGATTGTCAATCTAATTTTTCAAAAATTTTGAAATAGTTTTCTTTGTTTTTATGACTTCCCACCAAAACTATTTAGCAGCCAATATGCATAATTTGACCTTACCATATGGTGCTAGACTAAGCTAGACACTTTGTTCAGTGTGGTCGAGCTAAATAGACAGGGAATAACAATACTAGACAGTATGTCTAGAAAAGTCTTAGAAAATCTTAACCGTACTAGACACCTTATGAATCTAATTTTTTAAAAATTTTGAAATAGTTTCATTTGTTTTTATAACTTCTCTCTAAAACTACTTAACAACTAATATGCATATACTAATCATATTAAGACATTATTCAAAAAAGAAAAATTACTCAATTAAATATAAACTTCATATAATGCTACACTAAGCTAGACATGATGTCTAACGTAGTCAATCTAAGCAAAAAATACTCAGTCATATTACACAGTATATTTATCATAGACAATGATAGATAATGTGTCTAGTATAGTTGAGATAATATCTAACAACTGAACGACTATAATTGGCCTATAGATCGACAGTTATGTCTAGTATTATCAATGTAGTGTCGAGAGCCTAGATGTACCATTGTTAAGACAAGATTCGATAATACTGTCAAGCACACTCAATAATATACAATTTGTCGAATTCTAGACAAGCTATCTAGAAAACTAGATATCCTTGTCTATCCCGATTTGGGTTTCTTCTCCGTAGTGGACCTCTCTATTTTACAACCCATTTTATAGTTTATAACTTTTCAAGCTCAAAAAATGACCAAAATTTTTTTATTTTTGACTATAGTTTCAAATCCTACTAGAAAATAGCTTGTACTCGATAATGTATAATTTGTCGAGCTTTAGATAAACTATCTAGAAAACTAGACACCCATGTTTATCCCGATTTGGGTTTCTTCTTCGTAACGGATCTCATCGTTTTACAATCCATTTTCCAGTTTATAGCTTTTCAAGCTCAAAAAATGATCAAAAACTTTCTATTTTTCACTATAGTTTGAAGTTTCATTAGAAAATAACTTTTAATCTACAAAAAATAATCATGAGTGTTGATGAGGTGGGATTGATGGGCTGCGACTAGTATACTTTTGACAGGTTCTAGGGAGCGTGGGGTGGGAATAACCAGTTCCATTAAGAGCATGGGTAGGTGGAGATGAGAGTTGGAATAAGAGAAGGAAGACATATCACAATGAAGAAGAAATAGTTGTATTTTTTTTTCTTTTCTTTTTCTTTTTATTTTAATTTTAAATAGGGTCATATATGTCATTGTACAATATCTTTATTTAAAACGGGTGGTTTTAGCTAAAAAATATGAAAAGGGGTAAAGTGCCCAAAATCAACTATCAAAAAAGGGCATTTGACCCAATTTCTCTTTTGTAAACTATGATAATTATTTAGGATACTGATTATCAGCAACTAGAAGACAAATGACCGGTTACTGATTACACCAATAACCAATCTAGTACTAGTTACCAATCATTTCTAAAATAGCGGCTATTAGAAACCAATTTTGTTACTATTTGCCAAAATTTGGTTATTGGTTTCTAGTTTTTATACAAGACCAAATTGGTTACCGGCTACCTATTCCAAAGTTGTTACTGATTACTCTCTAGTTATAGGTTATTGATTACCAATCTTGTTGCCACTAACTAATTTGGTTAATGCTTACTAGTTATCCATCTAGTTAATGTTTACCAATTAAATGAGTAACTTTACTATATCTAATTTGGTTACTGATAACTTATTTGGTTATAAGTGTATAAATTTGTGACTCATTATAATTACAAGACTAGTAATTAGTTACTAGTATTCAAACTTGTAGCCAACTAGTAAGGTCACTAGTTATCATATTGGTAACCATGAACAAAAAAATCATGTTTAATAATGAGTTGTAAAGATACTAATGACTAATTCTAAATCTAGTTAATAGTTTTCATACTAGTATCGACTTATAAGACTAATGACTAGCTAATTGTCACGACTCTAGCCTCAAACTAGACAATCGTGCGGTACTTAGCATAGTCTGTCGCACTAAGTCAGCGTACCAATACTCAAGAAAGGGACTTAGAGTAAGATTTTGAGACAAAGTAGTAAGGATGAGAGAGTTTATGTGAATAAAAGCTTTGTATTTCTCTTAGAATGCTTACAACTCTCACAAATTGAACTTGTGTATAAATGAACCTAATGAGTCCTTTATTTAGGCAAGGCCTAAACCAACTAAGAGTTAGGATCGTGCCAAGTGTCATGATCTTACAAAAGGTCTAGATTATTCTCAACTAAAGTTATAATATCTACAAAGATATTTATATAGAGAATTCTAGAACAAAATATGGTCTAAATCCTTCTAAGAGGTTCACTCACCATCTTGGCTCTTCAAAGTCATTCTAGGAGTTTTTAGGACCGTCCAACCCATCTAGTACCATCCGGCCTTGTCTAGAGCCTTTTAGGACTTAGTAACACCAACTAGAGTCTTCTAGCATGGCCAAGACCTCTCTTGATCACTCTAGAAGTGTCCACCACGTTTTAGGGTCTTCTTCAATCTTTTTGGGTGAGCAGTATATATAGAGGACCTTAGAGCCATGAGCAACAATATTTGGATTTTTGGGAGCCAAATAAGCGGGGTATAATACCCTCCCCCACCAAAATTCGCGACGTCCCCATCGCACCATCGACTTTGAACCGCTCGATATGGTTTTTGAATTGTCACAAGGCATCTTCATGCTCTCAGCTAGCCTCGGCCTCGGGAAAATTCTTCTATTTCACTAAGTATTCCCGATAATTAGAAACACCACGTCGACGGATCAAGTAATCAGCCAAAATACTCTCCACCTCTTCATCAAAAGAGGTTACCACCACAGTAGGAGCCCTTTTGGATTCGTCCCTTGAAGGATTTCCCTCATCTCCATGGTAAGGTTTTAGCACGCTAACATAGAAAATATGGAAAATCTTTAACTTGGTAGAGAGTTGAAGCTTATAGGAGACCTTACCTACACACTTGAGTACTGGAAATGGACCCTCGTATTTGCGCACCAACCCTTTATGCACATTCCTTAAGGTTTTGAATTGTTGGGATAACAACTTGACAAGGACTAAATCCCCCTCTTGATACTCAACGTGCCTCTTCCTTTTGTTGGCCCACTTCTTCATTCTTTTAGAAGCTTTGTTCAAGTAGGCCCTTGCCAACTGCACTTGTTCATGCCATGCCTTAGCAAAATTGAATGCTGCAGGACTCTTCCTACCGTAACTTGTTACTAAGGCATGTGGGGTTATAGGTTGTTGACCCATGACTATCTCGAAGGGACTCTTGCCCGTATACTCGCTCCTTTGAAGGTTAAAGGAGAATTGGGCTACATCAAGTAGTTTTGCCCAATCTTTTTGATTGGCACTCACAAAGTGCCTCAAATATAACTCCAGCAAGGCATTCACCCTTTCCGTCTGGCCATTGCTTTGGGGGTGAAAGCTAGTAGAAAAGTTCAAGTCTGAACCCATCAACTTGAATAATTCTATCCAAAACCTTCCAATGAATCGAGGATCACGATCAATTATGATACTTGATGGGACTCCCCAAAGCTTTACGACATACTTCATAAAGAGCCGCACGGTCTCATAGGCGGGACAATCAGGTGAAGCAGGTATAAAGATGGCATATTTGCTTAAGTGATCAACCACTATTATAATACTGCCAAAGCCCTCTGACTTAGGCAGGCTAGTGATAAAATCCATAGAAACACTCTCTCACAACCTCTCAGTAATAGGGAGAGGTTTCAACAATCTACTCGGTGATTATTGTTCTACCTTGTCTTATTGACACACAAGACAAGTTCGTATATAGGCCTTGACATCATCTCTCAGTTGAGGCCAATAGTAGATAGATTTGATAAGAGAAAGAGTGCGTTTCTAATCTGGGTGACCAGCCCACAAGGAATCGTGGCACTCTTTGATAAGCTCTTTTCTTAAGTTACCCTACTTAGGCACACAGAGTCGATTGCATTTGGCATAGAGAAGTCCGTTGCTCAGCAAAAAACGTCTCATCTTTCCTTTCATTACTAGGGGCAGCAGGCTCTTTGCAAGAACATCGTGTTCCAGTCCTTCCTTGATTTTCTCTATCAAGGTGCTATCGAGCCTGCTTAAAGCAGCCAGCTCCGCCTTTTTACTTAGGGTATCTACCACCACATTGGCCTTCCCAGGCTTGTATTCTAGCTTGTAATCAAATTCTGCAAGAAGTCTTGCCACCAAGCTTGCTTGGGACTCAACTTTAATTGAGTTTGAAAGTAGCTTGTGGCTACATTGTCAGTCATGATCGTGAAGTGAGTATCCAACAAGTAGTGTCGCCATACCCTTAGACAATGGATGACTGCAGTTTTCTCTTTTTCTTGCACCGTGTAGCATCTCTCGGTATTATTAAGCTTGCGGCTTTCATAAGCAATTGGACGCCCTTCTTACATTAGTACTCCGCTAATAGCAAAGTCAGAGGCATCTATATGTAGTTCATATACCTTTGAGTGATCAGGTAAGTAAAGAACTAGTTCTTTGCTTACCGCCCTCTTTAAGTCTTCGAATGAAACTTGACACTCAAGTATCCATTCCCAAGACTTGCTCTTCTTGAGCAGGTTAGTAAGTGGCATTGCTCTTGCTGAGTAGGACTTAATGAACTGTCTATAATAATTCACAAGTCCGAGAAAAGATCTTAACTCTGGCATCTTCGTAGGGAGTTCCCACTCTTGGATGGCTTGCACCTTGGCTTCATCCATAATAAGTTTCCCATCCTTTATCTTATGCCCTAGGAATATCACTTCCTCTTGGGCGAAAGAGCACTTCTCCTTCTTAATGAATAGTTGGTTTTCCCTCAAGACCTCGAACACCTTCCTCAAATATTCTAAGTGCTCTTCTATGGTCTTACTATAGATAACTATATCATCAAGATAGACTACTACGAACTGATCGAGGTAGGGATGGAATAACTTATTCATGAGGGTGCAAAAGGTAGCAGGTGCATTGGTAAGACCAAATGGCATGACTAAGAACTCATAAGTACCATACCTTATTACGCACGTGGTCTTGGGCTCATCCCCCTCTACTATACGCACTTGGTATTACCCTGAGCATAGATCAAGCTTTAAGAAATATCTAGCATTCCCAAGTTGATCGAACAAGTCAGCAATAAGCGGGATGGAATACTTGTTCTTCACCGTTACCTTGTTAAGAGCCCGGTAATCAATGTACATCCTTAGTGAGCCATCTTTCTTTCTCTGGAACAACATCGGGGTACCGAAAAGAGCTTTGGAGGGCCTTATGAAACCCGCATCAAGCAACTCCTTTAGTTGTTTCTGGAGTTCCGCTAACTCCGGAGGGGCCATTCGATAGGGACTCATCACAGATGGCCTCGTGCCTAGCTCAAGCTCGATTTCATGATCCACCTCCCTCCTAAGTGAAAGTTTCTTGGGCAGGGCATCAGGCATCACTTCTTGGAGTTCATCCAAGATAATTTGCACCTCTATGGGTAGGTTACCTTGAGGTTCTAACTCTTCATTATCGTGCTCCTTTAGGATGGCCAAGTAACTCTCCTCCTCTCTTCTCAAGCCCTTCTTGAATTGAAGTGCAGTGAGTACTTTGTTTCATGCCTTTGTGGACCGCTCCGTTAGTACCACACAAGCATTTTCACCATCCATGATGCACATAGAATTGGCAAAAGGAACAGGAAATGTCTGCACTGTATCAAGGAATTCCAAATCAAGCACTACCGCGAAATCATCTATTGGCACCACTGATAAGTCGAGTTGGCCAACCCATGTACCTAGGCTAGCCTTAACACCATGAGCAACCCCGTGGATGGGGCGTGCTATTGAGTTCACTGCCTTGAGGGAGCCTCCTCCATTGGACACCATCAAGCCTAACCGCCTAGCTTCCTTAATAGAGACGAAGTTGTGGGATGCACCCATGTCAACCAAAGCTTTAGTGGCTTTGCCATTAATTGTTACATCTACAAAAAGTAGGCCCTTAGCTTATGACTTAGGGGCCGATTGCAAGGCATTAAGGTGTTGTAAGGAACTAAAACGTAAACCACTATTTTCTCTATCACCTCCTTCTTGGCATGGCTCGGAGACAATTAAGGCATTGAGAGCTATCTTCTTGGGACACTCGCGTGCCCAATGTGGCCTATTGTAAAGAAAGCACTTGACTCTTGGCTTAGAGAAGTCACTGTCTTCCTTCTCTTTGCCCTTGTCTTTGTGCCTGTAAGAGGTAATATCTTTGTTCTATTTTCCTCCTTTTATTTGCTCTCCCCCACTCTTTTCTCCACTACCCTTCTTGTCTTTGGCCTTAGAAGGGTCTTTGTTGGTAGAGTAATCAACAAGGCTCTCGGCTACTGCAATAGCATTGGCGAAGTCCCGGACACCACGAAGCTTGAGCTCTAACTTAGCCCAGTTCTAAAGACCATCCATGAACAAGAATAGGACATCTTTATCTGAAGTGTTAGGGACTTCATGGAAGAATATGGTAAACTCTTTCACGTAGTCTTTAACACTGCCAGATTATTTGAGGTGGTGAAGACGGCCTCTCACCTCCTCTTCGACATTCTCGAGGAAGAATTGCCTTTTTAGCTCTCTTTTAAAGTCATTAAAGGTGGCTATAGAGCACACCCCTCGTTGCATTTCCCCATGTCTCTGCCTCCATCATAGCATAGTAGTATCGGTTAGATACAAAACAGCATTACCATCGTCCGTCACATCGGTGTTCTCAAAGTATTGTTCGAGTCCCCATAGGAAGTTCTCAACTTCCCTAGCATTGCGAGCATTAAAGGTCTTTGGTTTAGGTACCTCAACCTTTCTTGCCTGAATGGTTGTTGTGGTGGTTATCCTTGTGGTCACCGCTCACTTGCACAAAGCAAGATCACCACCCATCTCATCTACTCTAAGTAAAATATTACTGAGTTCTCTTTGGAAGAGATCTCGTACCTTGGCAATCTCCGAATAAAGGGACTCAATCTCGCGCCTTAATTCGGTCTCTAGCCCACCAAGCGCATCTTTGATACCGCTGTGGATTTCTGCATCCTCGGTCTCCAAACCATCGCAGCGATCATCTAAATCATCTGCACGCTCTCCCAACATGTCTAAGTTGGACTCTAGTCGGGACACTCTAGCCTCCAAGCTAGTCACCACATCCTTCGACTTGCCGCATGTAGCACCCTTATGCCCTTCATTACGCCCACGTTCAGAAGCACCAACTTCAACAGGATCAGTAGTTGCAGCCATGGTCTTCATTTAAATAATGGAACCACTAAGATATAACAAGCAACCAGAGCTCTGATACCATGCTGTCACGACCCTAGCCTCAAACTAGACAATTGTGTGGCACTTACCACAGTCCGTCGCACTAAGTTAGCCTACCAATACTCAAGAAAAGAACTTAGAGTAAGCTTTTGAGACAAAGTAGTAAGGATGAGAGAGTTTAGGTGAATGATAGCTTTGTATTTCTCTTAGAATACTCACAACTCTCACAAATGAGACTTGTGTGTAAATGAACCTAAGGAGTTCTTTACATAGGCAAAGCTTAAACCAACCAAGGGTTAGGATCGTGCCAAGTGGTATGATCTTACAAAAGATCTAGATTATTCTCAACTAAAGTTATAATATCTACAAAGATATTTACATAGAGAATTCTAGAATAAAATATGGTCTAGATCCTTCTAAGAAGTTCACCCACCATCTTGGCTCTTCTAAGTCATTCTAGGAGTTTCTAGGACTGTCCAACTCATCTAGCACTATCTGGCCTTATCTAGAGCCTTCTAAGACTTAGCAGTACCAACTAGAGTCTTCTAACATGGTCAAGACCTCTCTTGATCACTCTAGAAGTGTCGACCATGTTCTAGGGTCTTCTTCAATATTTTTGGATGAGCAATATATATAAAAGACTTTAGAGGTATGAGCAACAATATTTGGATTTTTGGGAGATAAATGAACAGGGCGTAACATAATGCTAACTAATAATTGTATTGGTTAATAGTTTCCAAACTAGTAACTACTTAAAAGATTGGTGATTGGTGGCTACTAATAACTAGTTTAGTTGCGAGTTGCCAATTTGATTATCGATTACTAATCTCGTTACTTATATCTTTAACAAAAATAATTGTAAAAATAAAATGCTAAAAAAATACAATATTATTTTCAAAAATTGTTATTATTGTTTACTAGTTTATGGTTACCGCTACGAATTTGATTAGTGGTTTCTCCGATAACCACTAACTAATTTAGTTACTAATTATTGTTTATAATTGATTTCTATTTTCTTTGGCTACTGGTTATTTAGTTACTATGGTTACCATATTGGTTGGCTATTAGTTACAAGACTGGTTGGTTACTAATTTTAATTAATGGCTAGTTATAAAGATTAGTAATTAGTTATTAGTTACTGGAAATCAATTTTATAACCAACTAGTAATTTGGTTAATAACTAGCCAAAAATTAAGTAATACCCATATCCAAAAATTGACTAAAATTTAAAATTGGGAACTTTGTTTGAAAACTCTCATCTAGTCACCTACCAAGCCACGTTACTTTGCTAAAGCATCTTATTAAATAATTTTTTGGTCTAGACTAAATCACCAACAATTACATACTTAACAGTCATGGACTTCCAAGATTCTATATTTCTGTCAAACAAATCATCAAACACCTCAAACAATTTCTCTGTTTATACTAAATCACCAATACTTACATACTCAATAATCATGACCTTCCAAGAATTCATATTTCCCTCGAACAAATCACTAAACACCTTATGGGCACATAATGGTCAAGTGAAGATCATATATCTCTTAACTTTTTTATGCATAAAAAAAAGGGTGGAACACTAGTTATAAACATTGCTAAATATTATATTCTTCACAATTTACTAAATTCTTTTTTCCATTAGTTAAAACAAAATAAAAGAAGAAATATCAATCTCAATACCAAAAAAAATAAGAAGATGAACTGAACCAAACTGAATAAAAGCCAAGAACATAATAAGAAGCTAAACTAGGCAAAACCCATCAACTATAAAAGTAAGTAGATTCAGAATACTAATCTTTTTCACACAAACACACATAAAACGACTAGGAATCAAAATGAAAAATTAATTTAAAAAACAAAAGAAAATAGAGAGATACGTTGAAAATAAGATATCTATCCTGAAGATGAGAGCCAATCTTCCTCTAAAATGGTTGGTCTAAGTAAAAACAAGGGTCACTAATATGATTCCAAGAGGTCTAAATAAGAAGATTCTGACCACATTCTCTTTTCTTTAGCAACTGTTAATGCTTTTAGGAATGACCCAGAATGCTCAGCAATTGGAAGCTCAATTAGTTGGAGCAAATCAATGGCAGTCAATAACCAAGTAAAGATGGGTTTGGGTTCATGTCGTCGATAAGCTTGGAGGACTACGAAGCTTTAATTAGTTTGTCTTCGGTGTCAGATTTAGGTGTGACTCCTCCAGTTTGAGTGAGATAAAGCGAGAAGAAAAGAGGAAGAAAGTGGGCTAATATAGGTATTTTTCTAAAAAATACCATATAAAATTGAGAAAAAGTAAGGCACCGTATATTAAAATATCCTGTTTTATCTGATTTCCACTGTCATTTTGGTCTAAATTACTCCTAGTCTGGTCCAATTCTCCTTCTTTTATAGGTTTTGGACATTTATTCCTATTTTTCAAAAAATATTACTAAATTTATGATATTTCAAAAATAATAAACATCCGTATGACCTTTTTATGATATTTTTCTAAGTACTTTGGAAGATAAAAAATGCAGTGGCATTTTAATTAATAAGTCATCTTTTTTTTTTTTTTACAGGAAACTACAAAAGTATCTTGGAAAGCAATTTGGTTTAATTTAGTTTTCTATTAGTGGAATATTCTGTAAGTAAGTAAATCACAAGAAATTACAAAAGTTTCCTAGAAATCAGTTTGGTTTTTTTTAGCCGAAAGTCCTATACATAAGTAATTCACAGGAAAACACAAAAATTTCTTAGAAACTAGTTTGGTTTCTTTTAGTCGAATGTTCTGTACATAATTAAATCACATGAAATCATGAATATTTATGGGAAACTATTGTTGTTTCTTTTTCGCAGAATGTCCTGTAGCTAAATAAATCACATGAAACCACAAAGGTTTCCTGAAAATTATCGTGGTTTCCTTTTAGCAAAATGCCCTATAACTAAGTAAAGCACAAGAAACCACGAAAATTTCCTAAAAACCATTGTGGTTACTTTTTCAAATCACAGAAAATAATGAAAGTTTTCTAAAAGTTATTGTGATTTTCTTTTTGCAAAATGCCCTGTAGCAATAATTTGGTGAAGCATTGAACAAGGACGCTGAAAAATATGATCAAATTCTTAAATTAAGTAATTATATTTTTAAAGTAAAAGCAACAAAAATATATATTGGTTTTTGGATTCTGGAAACTAGTTTCCAATAACCAAATTGGTTTCTAGTAATCAATAATTAAATTAACTAAATAGTTCTACTGTATATGGTAAAAACTAATTTGGTTTTCAGTTTTTATTAATTAAATAGTTATGATATTTATGGTAGAAACCAATAATTTAGTTTCTAATTTCCAAAAATTAATTAGTTTATAATTTCTAATAATAAATTGATAATTAGTTTTAAGAGTGATCAATTATAAATAAACTAGTAACAAAAAGAAACAAGAAAAAATGGAAATTTTAAGACGTTATTTGGTCTTTTTTAGCAAGAATTTGTTATGTTTCTAAAACAAAAAAAAAATAGTACAAAAATAAGTAAAAGTTTAGACATAATATTCTTGATATTATTAATCAAAAGGCAGTACTAAGCGTCTTTTTCCTTCTTTTGTGGCTCATTGGGCTCAACACCTGTTAGCGTGCAAAGCCCATTATCCCCCGCTACTAACCTACAAAACCTTTATAAAACAAGGGTCGCAAGCCGCTTCATCTGTAAAACCCTAGCACCCTCTCTCTTTCTGTAAAACCCTAAATCCCCTGCGGCTGCACCAATAAAGCAACTCTCTTTCGGCGAAATGAGACACCCAAGAGGTACCAATTCACTCTCGTATATGGTTTTTCTCACACTTTTGAAAACTTTGTATTCACCTCTGTAACAGTACTAACAATGGGTCTAATCTATTTTCAGGCCGTGGTGGTGGTGGTGGCGGCGGCGGATTCAGGGGTCGTGGCGATGGTGGTGGAAGAGGAAGAGGAAGAGGTTTTGGTGACAGAGGAGGTAGCTCCATGAGAGGCCGTGGCGATGGTGGACGTGGTGCACGCGGCAGAGGAGGAGGAAGAGGACGTGGACGAGGAGGTCCCGGCATGAAGGGAGGGAGTAAAGTTGTGGTTGAGCCTCATAGACATGAGGGAGTCTTCATTGCTAAGGGTAAGGAAGATGCCCTTGTTACCAAAAACTTGGTCCCCGGTGAAGCTGTCTATGGCGAGAAGAGGGTTTCAGTTCAGGTACACCCTTAAACCCGTAAACCCTAGAATAGTATGTCTTTTATTGATTGATCTCTTAGTATTCTTTGTTTGTTTGTTTCTAGAATGAGGATGGATCAAAAATTGAATACAGGGT
Source organism: Parasponia andersonii (assembly GCA_002914805.1). NCBI lineage: Eukaryota > Viridiplantae > Streptophyta > Magnoliopsida > Rosales > Cannabaceae > Trema > Trema andersonii. Next base: position 666,560 of record JXTB01000030.1, read on the forward strand.
GTGGAACCCTTTCCGTTCAAAGTTGGCAGCCGCCATTCTTGGTGGTGTGGATGAGATTTGGATTGTGAGTACTCTCTCTTTTCTTTTCCTGTTTAGTTTTATCAAATTGGTTTTGCCTATTCTGAAAGTGTATGTCTTTGTGTCTTGTTTTGAATGAAGAAACCTGGTGCTCGGGTTCTATATCTTGGGGCTGCTTCTGGGACCACTGTCTCACATGTGTCTGATGTTGTTGGACCTGTAAGTAGTTTAGTTTTTGTTGGTAGTTGTAGTCCTGATTGTGTACTTGTTTAACTGAGAATGGATTCTAATAGGTTATGTTGGTGTATTGTTATTAGAATGGAGTGGTTTATGCAGTGGAGTTTTCTCACAGAAGTGGTAGAGATTTGGTCAACATGGCCAAAAAGAGAACCAATGTCATTCCCATCATTGAAGATGCCAGACACCCTGCTAAGTACAGGTTTTTAGTCGGGATGGTAGATGTCATATTTTCCGATGTTGCTCAACCTGATCAGGTTTGCTAATTGTTCAATGGTCGCAAATGTGGTTTTTTTTTTATTAATATCGTTCACTATTCTTTTTTTTTTTTCACAAAAGAAAATAATGTTTTTAACTTCTCTGGTGACTAAACTTTATTACTATGCTAGATTGATTCCCACTGAAATGAATTGTTAGTGCTCTTACCAAAGCTATCATGGCATATGATGAGTTACTCGGATTCCCCTTCAGGACATCTTGGATGATGCATATTCGAGTTTTCTGATGCAAATTTTGTCATTGATTTACATGTACCTTTTCTCATCCTTTTTGTAAAAACTGTTTTTCGTCTTTTAGACCTTAAATGTTGTTGGCATGTATTTTCTTTTGATCGTTTTTGTATCTTGTTTGTATTTTGTCTTTCTGGAAAATTGAGCATGTGATGAGGTCCTCGGATTCCCCTTCAAGACATTGTGGGTGATGCAAACCCGAGATTCTGATGCTCGAACTATGCTACAATATGCCGTGCTACTCTCAACTATTTTTCCTTCTTTTTAACCTTTGTATTTTACAATTTGGCTGCATGGTTTTTCCTTTCTCTTTGAGATTCTATGTTGAAAATGGTATATACAACGATCAGACAATGGTATATTGAACTATTGAATTGAAACTTTGTCTCCGGTAACTTTTGCTTATTTTTTGGCATAATGTGGGCGGTCTTCCTTGATTGTGCTTTTCTATGTGATTTTTTATATATTGTTTATTCTATTATCTATGCAGGCAAGGATTCTAGCATTGAATGCTAGTTACTTTTTAAAAGTTGGAGGTCACTTCGTAATTTCAATTAAGGTAGGTTTGTTTTTCTTGTTCTTTTAGTGTTATGAGTGGTCTGTTTTGTCCGCTTTGTTGATAAAATCTTTGTTTTTAATTTTCCAGGCCAACTGCATAGATTCCACAGTTCCTGCTGAGGCAGTATTCCAGCAAGAAGTGAAGAAGCTTCAAGCTGAGCAATTCAAGCCGTTTGAACAAGTTACTCTTGAGCCCTTTGAACGTGACCATGCTTGTGTGGTTGGCGGCTACCGTATGCCCAAGAAACAGAAGAATGTCCCTTAAAGCCGTAGCTAGGCATTGTTATATTTTATCAGCATAGTATGACTTGTTTTGTTTTTTTGTCTTTGTTTGGTTTTTGTAGTTTTGACTTTTGATTATATCTTTAATTTTGAGCAAGGAATTTTAAGAAGAGTTTAGATTATGAAATATGAATGCAGCTATGCACCATCTGTTTGATTAATTACTTTTTTTGTTTTGCTTGAATTGTTTGATTAATTACTTGACAGCAAATCTTTCACTAAATATACAAAATTATGCAATGATGGCTGGTTTAAGTTGTGAAATTTGTACTTGTTTAAAAAAATGAGTCTTAGTTTACACTAGCGTTTTATGCTGTGTCAACTCACTTTTAATTAACTAAAGTTTCTGCTTTGAATTGTAACTCGTTTGGGTTGTCTCCTCCAGCGTTTTGAGGAACCTCTCTTTGTTTAATTATTTACCGAAAAAAAGAACTAAAGTTTCTCTTTTGGGGGAACAACTGAACGTCATAAACAAAACCGTTCTTTTAATAAGAAAATGTGGCTAGCAAGTGGTAATTGTCTAATTTTTCAATGTTTAAGCAAAGCATTGTACGAAACAGTCTCAACTTATTTAAATTTTGTAGTTGATAGTACGAAGGTAATTTAGTAAAACTCATCTTGGAGTACATTGATGTGCTATTCTATAAACTAGTTCTCTTTTGATTTACTACGTGGTGTGCAGAAGAAATTAAGCGAATTTTAGTTGAATTATTACAATATGATATCATAATATGGTATGTAAAACAGAGAAATTTCAACAAAGTATAAATTATGATCCAGTGTAGATTATTTTTTTAAATTGTGAGGATCCAGTGTTGATTATTTGCTACTCGCTTTTAATTTTTGCACAATTAAAAGCATTTGGGGCAAAAAAAAATTTTTAGAAAAGGAGAAGAACAAAGAAAGGTCTTATTCTAAATTAAATATTAAATTAAACATAAATTACAGTATATGCATTTTCTATTAAAAATATAACACAGAATTATATATGCCAAACTTTAGCATGAGTTTCAAATTTACAATATTACCGTATAATGAGTAGAGTTTTAATTGATATTAATATGATAGTGAAAACACTTTTTCTAAATGTGTGAAGTGGATTGTGTTATAAATAAAAACTAATATCTAAATACCATAACTTTTATTTTAGTATAAATATGTTGGCGTATAAGTTAGAACATATATGCTAAATTTAACATAGTAGTATTTGCACACAGTTAATAACATGAATTCATTGAAGATGTTCTAGGCGTCTTGGCTTTCTCAGCTTTACACAAATAAATGGAATAGGTATTCAGTACTTAACTAGAATGTGTGCAATTTTACAATGTTAATTCTGGAGCAAATTTTTTTTAAAAAAGTAAAATTTTGTCAGAAGTGGGATTTGAACCCACGCCCTCTCACGAGGACCAGAACTTGAGTCTGGCGCCTTAGACCACTCGGCCATCCTGACTGCTTCTCTAAGTCATCCAACATTAATTTTCTTAACTTAATTTTAACAAAACGGGTTTCATTCTACATTTTTATTATGCGACTAAATTGCACAAGCATATACCTATTGGACTGTAATGATTCTTGTGAACAGTGGGAGTCTGGGGACAATCGAGGAAACTTTAAATTTGAGTTCCAAACCATACAGTAAACCAATGCTCATTAGTTATTTGACACTGACGCACTGCCACTGCCTTATTTGTCCCGGTTTCTCCTCCCTTTAAAAGTAGATGTTTGTTTGTCCCTTGGGACTGGTCTTACATCGTCACCAAAAAAAGAAAAAGAAAAAGCATTGCTTCCTGGTTTTGCTGTATAGTTAAGAAGGATTTCCAGTGGGAGCCCAAATATGTAATATGTGAATAACCCAAGTCGATACAACCACCAATGCTTGCCAACCACCTCCAATAGCAACACATTCAAGTATACTTTTGAGATTAGATTTTGAAATTTACAGGAACTTTATTTTATTTAGGTTTATTTCAATTTAATATCTTAATATGTTAGAATCCAATTATTTGAGTCTACTTCTAGTGACCAATACAAATAATTCAATCTACACTTCCGCAAAAACTAGATTGAATTGGTTAAACTTTTTTGTGCGTATTGGACTATAATGTGATAAGTGTTAGAGCATGGGTTAAGTTCTTTTAGGACTTATTGGGGGTGAAAGTCCAAGTGCATTGTGAAATCTAATTGTGTTATATATCTTATTTTCTTAAAATATTTTAAGCTCGATATCGAGTGAAATCTACATTTTGTTGATGAAAGGTCATGATGAATCTTTATTTTCCTCTACGAGAATATCGATTTTGTATATTCACACACTCAAAATGATGTATGTATGGATGAATAAGAATTGTTGCTCAAATGTACACTATTAGAATTGGAAAATGAAATAAATAAGCTTAAGTCTCACATTGGTGAGAGAAGCTTGGTCCTAATGACATATATTAAATATGAGCTATGTTTAAGTTCCAGGGGACATGATGTATCCAAATAGTCTAAGCTTCAATGGACTAATTACTAATAATTATAATGAATTCTTAATTATAATTAAATTTTTTCTATTAATATTAGGACACTCTGCTGTAGATCCAGTATTGCACTCTTAGATTAAATATCGTATATTTTATTTGAAAATGATTAAAAATTAATAATTTTATTAGCACGATGTATTTAACATATATTATACTTGCAAATTCACACCTAATATAATACTGTATCAGTGTTATCATGTTATCCTTGTATTACATATTTATATATGAGTTGTCATTTTATCTAATGGATTATAGTTGAGTACAACGTTCGAATCTACTTATATAGAATTAATCAAATTCATATAGCGAACATCGAGCATATGGTTGCCCGAAATCATGAAGGATGTTCTTGTCAATTAATAAATATTATCTTCTAAGATAACAAAGTTATAACTAATGATTGGAATTAGTCCTTCAGTAAGTCAAGAAGATAAAACTTACGAAAATAAGTTTGATGATCACTAGGATTAATGTAATATTGCAATTGTACTAAATTAGTAGAAAGTATAATATTGAGTTACAACACTTAATGCCTCCAATTCTATTTTTATTTGGTTCAGTTCAATGCATTTATAAATTTTTTATAATACATTAATATTTCTATCCGAAGTCAAATACTTTGATAATCATAAACTTCATCAATCTAATAAAAAAGATAATACCACATTCTATGACATAATATAATATTCTGTATTTTATTTGTAAAATGTGAACTTTTTATTTATACATTATAAAATATGAAATATTGTCTCCTATATCTGAACTTTTCATAGAAGCAATTCTTTAATACTTATTACAAATCATATAAACTTTTAGATATTTGCGTAATTTAAATCATAAATATTGTATTTATATAATAAAGTTCATGAACATTAAATAGATAACATTTAATTGCAATAAATATTATTCAAAATTACTAATAAAACAATTACTTTCTAGGACATATTCCTAACAAAACATCTGTTTGGAATGGTTAACAAAACACCTTAAACTCACTTGTGGTTTGGCGCAATCTTTTTTCTTTAGAAAAACTTCCAAACCTCATTGTGCTCATCCTAACGAAGAGTTATTGTAAATATTTTGGTATCCTAATTGCTTGTGTGTGATTTAGTTCTATTTCAATACAAAATCTTGACTCATGTTATTACAAATATTTTGGTATCCTAATTACTTGTGTGTGGTTTAGTTCTATTTCAATACAAAAGCATGACTCTTTTATCTTTGATCAATAGACTCTCTATTTCCCTCACTCCCTCGCTAATTCATGAGTTTTTATCATGAAAATAAGTTTGATAATTATTAGAATTAAGGTAATATTGCAGCTATGCATAATTAATAAAAAGTATAATAGTGAGTTACGATATTTAATACCTCAAATTTTATTTTTATTAGGTCTAATTCAATATATTTGTAATTTTCTTTATAACGCAATAGTATTTTTATCCGAAAACAAACACTTTGGACCTTTGGTGATTATAAACTTCATTAATTACGATGAAACAGATAATACCATATTCTAGGACTTAATAAAGTATTCCGTCATATTTTTTTTTTTTTCAGAATATGAACTCTTTATTTAGATATAATTAATTATAGAATATTATTTTCCACATGTGAAAATTTCATATAAGCAATTCTTTATTACTTATTACATGTCATAGAAAATTTTAGCTATTTGTGTGATGTAAATCATAAACATTTGTATTTACATAATTGAGAGATTAATATATACTTCATGAACATCAAATAGATAACACCTAATTCATAAACATTATTTAAATGGATAATATCATTTTTATACTTTGTACTTTGATACTTTCTTCAGATTATACTTTTTGTTTTAGTTATCATCAATGTTGACCTTTAGATTTTAAATCAGTTACAAATTTATATCTTAACACCAATTTAGAAGAGCTAATTTATCAAAATGACATTTAAATAATTGAAAATAAACCATATAAAAACTGATCCGATAATAAGTTTATTAAATCATATTGATAAATTAATTATTTTAAATTGGTGACAGGATATAAATTTATAATAAATATTAAATCTAAAAGTTAATATTAATAATAATCAAAATACAAAATATAAATTAAATATAATGTTAAAATAAAAAATATAGAAATAATATTATCTGGTATTTTCAAAATGCCTAACAAAGCAATACTAGGACATCTTCCCAACAAGTCACGTTACCAGGCCCTACACCTTGTACAAAACAACACCTAGGCATTATATGATTTCTTTTTTTGGTCATTTTCTAACCCGCACAGTCAATACTAGTCAGAGTTGTATATATGCAACTTACAACCAGTCTTCCATCAAAATCAAAAACAAAAAAAAAAAAAAAAACCTTACAACCAGTCAATAAAGGTATACAATCTGCCCAATTACGAAGTCAAATCAAAATGGACGGATACCTTGATTGATTGATGGTCTTCAAAGACATGCTACCACATTTTTTTTTTGTCTTTTTTCAAATGGGTTTTTGTAATAATAATAACAATAATAATAAGAATTTGAGCTCAAGTTTTAGAAGTTTTTTATTTCAAGTTGGAACGTTAAAAAAATAAATTGGATTTTTTTAGGCGAGAGATAGAGTACCCCTCTATGCAATTTTGTCCTACAAATATAGACATGCATTGGCGAACCCTAGAACACTAGGGTTATAATTTTTAGTACCTAAAAGATATATTATCCAATCTAAAACTTGGGTTGGGCAGGTTTGAAATCTTAATAAAACTCGGATTGGATTTAAGTGGATTCGATGACTAAATTTAATCGACTTACTCAGGTTATTCATATTGGCGATTTTTTTGCACACCCTATGTTATATTAAGGGTGAATCCCACTTTTAAAACATGTGTAGACTCTACAACTCCATAAATGTGTATTTTTGTCTTTTTGAAAGGGAATATTAATGCGTTTGTTAAATCCTACTGATACTATTTAACAATCTTTTCTTTTTCCCAAAAATATCCCATTGGTCACTTTCGAAAGGCCCAGGCTCAAAATCCAAAATAGTTTCACAAAATATTTGATTATGCTACATAAATACAATGTAAAAATTAAAACTTTTACAATATAAATTAATTAATAAGTATTATTAATTTTGATTATATTTTTAAGGCGTGTAATGAAAAAAATGAACAAAGTATAAATTACTTACAAAACTTAAGACTGTCATTTAATGAAAATTTTGTAATTTCAAATGTATCCATGCCTTCTCAAAATACGAACATAGTCGAGCTCTTTGATCTAGCTCAACCAAACAAGGTTGAGCACACAATCGAGTACGATCAATCCCAATCAAGCACGGTCGAATAGGATCAAGCATGCAGTCGAGCATAGTTGAGTATGGTTGAGCATGATAAATACTAGTAAAAATATCTAAATAATTATAAACATGTGATATGACAGTAAGAATATATAAATATTTATAGATAATTTTATTTTTCATCAGGAGGTATTGGTTTATCCTTAGGTGTAAGTTCCTATTAATTATTGATTCAATAAACAGAAAAGTCAGAAAAGTTCAAAAAAACAAAAACAAAAGAATGTGAATTAATTGTTTACTAGATAAAACAAAGATTTGTGTTTTTTTTTTAAAACAATAATTATAATGTACTATCCAAAGAAAGAGAGAAAAAAGAAAAAGAGAGACACATTGTTTAAAAAAAATTATTTTAGAAAGGAGAAAAAAGAAAGGGTCAATGGCATAAAAGTACTCTTAAGTTTAGAATTTTTGCAAAAATTAATCTCACGTTCAATTTTTGTAAGATAATATCCCAACGTTTATAATTTTTGCAAGAATAAACCTTATACTGGCCAGATAAGTGATTTCAAAAGTAAAAAGACGTAATTACCCTTTATCAAATGATTAAAAATATTCCCAAACAGTAGTATATTTTGATACTCATTTTAATTACCTTTACTTGTTTTCAAGTTTCATTTAATTTCAAAAAAGATTAAATAAAAATTTTTAGGGAAAAAAGGGAACGAGAACACTTTTTTTTTTTTTTTTTTTTTTTTTTTTTTTTGGCTAGAGAGGAATCAACTACCCCTTTCTCCTTTCCCCAGACCCAAACCGCATAATCCCAAATTTAAATCCTAAGTGATGTTATAATCGGGGGACCAACGACTTACATTGGGGCAACGTCAGAAGTAAGGGTAGAGCACTCATGCTACAATGTGAAGGAGATGCAACGACAACAAATTGAGGGAATAGTAATGGAGATGGGGAATAAATCAATGCAAAGTTGAGACGGCGTCGACTGAGGAGGTTGGAGTGGACTCGGATCAATGGGGCACACTACTGGTGGGTGCAAGGCAATGGTGGCAGAGTAGCCACTTGAGAATATTGGATTTTCTGAACAAGGCAAATTAATTTGGATGGGTTGCTTTAGGGCTAGGGATATGGCAAATTTGGGAGATTAGGACCAAGAGCATGGGCAAATTGAGAATTTGGATATACCTATTTTAATTTCCAATTTTTTTCCCTAATTTAAATAAAGCCAGAAAATCAATATTAAAATATGCTACTACTTTTAGAAAAAAATTTAATCAATTAATGAGGAGTAATTTTGTCATTTTATTTTTAAAATTATTTAATTAGTAGCACAAGGTATATGTTTGCGGATATTTTAAATATCAGGTGTAAATTTGTAAAACTGAAACGTGAGGTTAATTTTTGCAGAAATCTCAAGACTTTGGACTATTCGTGTTAATTTTTGGACAAGTTTCTGTTGCGCTCCAAAACCCAAAACCTGCTTCGTTTCTCTCACAAAACAAACACAGTTCACGCCAGTAAGTATAGGCTGCGAGCTAGCAAAGTTGAAAACAATGGAGGACCTCTCACCTCCTGCTCCTGGCGAGGAAAACCAGTCCACCGATTTCAATACCCTTTTCTCATTTTACTCCAATTTCCTCCGGAATCGAGCTTTCACTTTCCTTTCTTCCCCCGCTTCCAATTTTCTCGGGAAAATTTCCCACCTCTACCGCCAAGGAGCTCGCGCTAGATCTCGGAGACGTTGCCCGCGTCTTCCTCTTCCATTACCTTCAAAAGCTTTGGATTCTTCTCTGTACGCCTCACTTATTTGTATATAGTTCCTTTTTTTTTTTTTTTTTTTTTCTTTCCCTTATGACTTGTTTGGTTGGTGAGAAAACTGATGAACTATAAGATACTTGTTAATATGTTAGATTGTGATTGTATCAAATTCCAATGATATTTAAACGAATGTCAAATGGTACATTAATCAATGGACATACTAATTTTAAATACATAAGGGTTATACAAATTTTAAATCAGTTTTATTATATGCTTATTTTAGGTCAGTGGTGTATTTGGTTGTCCTTAAGATTAATTTCATTCCATTCTATGGTTGAGGAAACAAAGTAGTGTTGATTCGGGATCTCATTCCAAAGTTTTAACCAAAACTTTGTTCATTCAATTCAATTCTTATTCTGATTTTGTACTTCCAATCAGATGACACTTGAATTCAAATAGGTCTGTGAGTTCACGAAATAGCGAGAAGTGTTGATCTTTGAACGCCATAAGCTTCTAATAATGTGGTTGTGATATTTCCTTCTGTGAAACCATATCAACCGTACAGATAGATACACCACTGATGATTTGTAGAGGAGAAAGCCGTTTACAAGTTTGTTTTCGAATATCGTGGCTTCTATTAGCTTTAGTAGAGAAACATACTTTGTAGAAGCTGCAATATAAACATGGTTATACAAACTAGAAGGTACACTAACACTTATGTTATGTCCTGCATTATAATACACACCCAAAATGGCTTACAAAGGACTCAAAATTGTAACCGTATTTGGCTCAAAGTCCATGAGTAAGCGGAAGTTGTATATAGAGACATACGTTGGCTATAACGTGGATATGGTCCTATATGCTGATGTAATTTTTTGTGTCATGTTTTTTTTTGGTGTGTGTTGGATTATTCTGTTATATTAATGGCATGTAATTTATTCAAGGAATTCTAATTCAATATTTTTGGGAACATCTGATATGTTATCTAATATCTAATTTCCCATTACTTTGTTGATCCTTAAATGATTTATCTCCGAAAGAGTTGATTCATTTAACATGCAGGGTAAAAACAGAGGCATCTAGAGTTGTTGATGTTCTGGAGGATATTTTGGAGCATATCTATTCAAACTTAGACAACATTCAGACGAACTTGCAGTTTTGGAAGTCCAGGGCTGAGGTTAGTGAATCAGCTTCACTTTAATTTTTTACTTTCATATAAAAAGAAAGAAGCTTTCGACAAAGAATGTTTTCTTTCATTTTAGCAAACTACGTCTTGATTTGTTCCAAATGATAGTTTGGTAGCATATCTTATTGGTATTTTCTTCATCCATTTGAATCCAATGTGTATTATAACTGATTTCAGGGATCAAATGCTCAGAAGGCATATTTTATGCTGTTTGAGAGAGGGCCACGGGCTTTATTTGATGGAACAATTCAGTTGATACGTGAATCTGTTACTGAAGGGTCTGGTGTGCAGCATTTATGCCATTCTGCATCTGTTCACGTATCTGAAAGGATAGATATCTTAACTAGCTTACAATGTTGTCTTGCCACTTTTCTGGCTCAGGTTTGCTTAACCTTTTTCTTGATTCAATTGTTTAAGTAAGATTGCTGGTGGTTTTGCATGCTGTCACTTCTGAATTTTGTGGTTTGTCTTTGAAATCTTTGTAGAAAGAATGCCTGATAGGTGCTGCTCATTTGTTTCTATGTGTGAGAAAGAGAGAGTGGGTGTTTGTAGAAAGAATATTCTAATAGGTACTGTTCATTCGTGTGAGAGAGAGAGAGAGGGAGCAAGGGAGAGTCTGATTTGTGAAAGTTTGATTTGAGTGGGCCTTATTAACTCGTAGTTTCTTTTCATCTATAGGGACACACTTTCTCAAAGATATGTATGACACACAAAGGCAGGTGCACACAGATAGACATGATCTTCAAGATAGAATCTAATTTTGTTGCTATTCAGCTCCGCAGTTTCATATTTCCCTTTAAGAAAATATTTATTTATTGTTCTCAAGCATATTTAACATAATTTTGAATTTTTTTAATATTGTTCAATGATGGTTTTTATAGGTTTATGTTGAAGCTGACCGGTTGGGGGAAGAGTTAATTAATGATCCGGATAATGTGTTGGTTTCATTATTGGTTACAGTCAATGCCTTACTCTCCAAGTTAGAAGCATCGATTGGCCATCTAGATGCAACACACCAGGTATCTTTGTGAAAATAAGACCTATTTTTTAATCTATCTCTACAGTTCCTGTGGTGGTGAGTTCACCTTTCTCTAATCAAATTCATCAGAAGATATGCAGGAAATTTAGTTCCATTTTTCATGTTTTTTGTTATGCAATGATTATGCAGATTAATTCATCGATTGATGCTAGCTCCTTTCCACTACAGTTTGAGAAACTGGCAGAAGTAAATCAGGAAAGATCTCAATGGACAGATTGTGAAATCAAGAATGCTATAAAATTGGTTTATCAAAATCTAAACAAGTTGGAGTCTTACATATCTTGTCTTGTAAGGGCCTCTGCCATGTCTCTGTGGTTCTTGATTTTAGTAAACTTAGATTTGTGTATCGATAAAAATCTACTTTCCGAAATTTTCTGTTTCTATCATTATTTATAAAGCTTGTTTAGGTATCTTCCTTGTTAACATATCATTGCTGTTTTGTTGATCAGCTTGTAAGTCAGTTGTATAAATTTCTTTATAACATAATTTCCGGAATTTACTGAGCTAATATAGTAACAAAAAGGAGTTGGATTTGTGTTGATATATTGGTCTAAATGCCTTCTTATTCTGATAGTGGTAGATTTGTACTTTGATGCAAATTAAATGTTGGATGTTAAAAGCCAACTGAATCCTGGTATTTTTGCGTTATATCTGGATAGAAACTTGTGCATGTACATGTTGGTGCTACTGTCAATTGGTTTGGATGGTTTGCTTGTATTTAGGACGTTGTATTGGGGTTTCTGCAATGTGTACGTTGTTCATCCGCTGTAGGTATGGACGATGAATAAAAATTTTCAAACAGGCTTATACTAATTGGTCTTAGTGTTTCCAATGACTTGTCAACCTATAAGACATGTATTTTAGAAGCCTCTTCATTTATATTTGCATTTTTTTATCAGGTCCTCAAATATCAGAAACCAAGAAAAATAACTCGATACTGGATTCGTTATACATGTGGTGCAGTTGGTCTCTCTGTTTGTTCCATGTGGCTCATAAAACATAGTAGTCTGATGGGAAGTTCTGATATTAACAATTGGATTCGTGAAGCAAAGGATTCTACAGTCAGCTTTTTTAGTGATCATGTGGAGCAACCGGTATTGTCTAATCATTTGCTGTCTCTTTCTTTTTATGTCGTTATCTATTGTTCACAGACTGATACCAGTTGGATACTATATTGCTTCCTTGTCGTTAATTTTTTTTCAAACAATTGAGGAGTTTTGGTGTAAAAGCTAGAATAAAATGTCAATGAAAATATTGAGACGCTAGTCTAATCATGTAAATATTGATCCAAAAGGAATATTTATACAGGTTTTAATCAACCCACAGCACCAAGCCGCATATTATAGGTGTCTTTGGTGTAATTTTCCAGTTTGTTTTTTCACTGTTTTGTTAACGAAACACTCATACACACCTGCAGCCTGTTTGGAATGGTTTATAAAACACTATTAAACATACTTGCAGTTGGGCACATTTTTTTTTCTCGATAAAACACTTCCAAACCTCACTGTGCTCTTCTAACGAAACGTTATTGCAAATGTCTTGGTATCTTAATTGCTTGTGTGTGGTATAGTTCTATTTCTGTGCAAAAGCATGACTCTTTGATCTTTGATCAATGAGACTCTATCTCTCTCACTCCCTCACTCATGAGTATTTATAATTTGGACATCTATCTACTCCAATAGAGTAATATTGTGCCTGTATTTATGTTGTTGCCATATTGTAAATGACAAATAAATAACCAATTTCGTGAGTCATATATATTTATGTGTATATGTTTAGCTCATATAATTTGAGAAAGGAAAGGATGATTGAGTAGGAAAATAATTGGCTTTTAATTCCCTGGCAAAAGGTTAAACATTAGAAAATAAGATGACACGTTTTAGCGGTACAGGAGTGATAACATGTTTTAGCGGTACAGGAGTGATAACATATGCAACCGGATTTAAAGTATCTAGACGTATTAACAATATTATCTTCTCTCTCTCTGTCCTCAAATCTGTTAATGCAAGTCGAACTTTCACATCTCTATATATCTAAGTTTTAGGAAGTTTGAAGACTGAGATCCTAGAGATTAAGCTGATTACTTTGAATGTCTTGTCATAACATGGACAAGAATCATCTCATGTTAATTTAAGTGCCTAATTTAAGCAAATCTATGCTGGCCATTTCCCTTTTTCATGTTGCATTGTGCATATTTTTAGGCATATCTAAAACATTAATAACATGACTCAATTTTTTTCCAGCTTCTGTCTATTAGAGATGAGCTTTTTGAGACATTTAGAAAGAGGCACAAAGGAATGATGGATCTTGAAGAAGTACAGCTAACTTCTAATTCGCTGCACAGGTTGTTTCTGTATTCAACCTTTTTATTTCTTTAGTTCACTGTTGTATAATTAGTGCTAGACATGTGAATGTAGCTTTTCCTGTTGGTTTTGAAGAAAAATTCAGAATAAATAAGGTACCTTGTACAGGTTGATGTTCTACATTCATGTGTTTATTGCATCCTTTTCTATGAGTTCCTTTTGATTCCATATCTTTTGCACAGAATCACATTGATATTTTTTCTTTATTTTCATTGCAGTTGGGCTTCTTATTTTTTCCTCTTATTCCTTTTTGTTAATGTGTAGCATGATTGTTGGGTATAAGTCGTTGATCTCCATGTAAAATACACTTTTCATTTATTTGCAGGATGTTAATAGCTTTTAGTGAGCAGGTAAAAGGTAAAAACTTCCCAGAGAATGCATCAGATCAGGAAATGCTTGAAATAGTTATGGCCAGGTGGGTCTCTGCTATGAGTTGTTTGCATGTGTCATTAACGATAAAATACTGTTGTATGTACACAACTCTTTGAATTCCAGAATCTTGAGTTGAAAGGTTTCTGGTTTTCTTTATATAGGTATGAAAAGGAACTTATGCACCCCATTCAGAACCTTCTTAGTGGAGAGCTGGCCCGTGCTCTGCTCATCCAGGTAATGTTTAGATCTTTGATGTGTGGTCACTGCTGTTTAAAATGCGTCTTTATTATATTTTTTTTTATTTCATTATTTTTGCATTACAGGTTCAGAAGTTAAAATTGGACATTGAGACGTGAGTTTCACAAACTTTGCTTTGGTAGATAATTAATTGCGCAATTTCTTTTCTTCTTCTAGTTGCTTAAGGTTATTTTGTAAGCAGGGCGATGCTTGAACTCAACCAGATTCTCAGGGCAAATGAGATAAACTTTGCTATTTTAGCTGCATTACCGGCATTTTTTCTGTCTCTGCTTCTGTTGATGTTAGTGCGTGCATGGTATACACAGGTACATTCTTTAAAACTTATCCAAGTATTCTCGAATTAATGCATATTTTTCTATTTGATTGATAGAATAATTAGACTCCGATTTGTTTGCACTAAACCATCTAACTTGGCAGCTAAAGCAAGTTACACATGTTGGAGGTAATATTTACTTCATTAGTATCTGAATAACATTTTTGTTCCATATCTTCTGTGCCTTTCTTGAGTTTGCAAATTTTGACTACATGTCACAACTAAGTGAGAATAATTGATTACCGGCATCTAATTTGTTATGCTGCTTGTGCAGAAAAATTTCTTCTAGAGTATTGTTGGATTAGTTTGCAAAAGATAAAATAACAACTTAGGTTAGTTAATTAGTTTGTTAATACGTTCTTTACACGTTTCTTTCATCCTTATGAGTAGTATCTTTTCTTTTCTGGGGAGGATCTCTGGTCCTGATATATTGTATTTGCTTTCTCTATTTAACAATATTGTCTTCGCTATATGTATATGTGTGTGTGTGTGGAAAAAAAAAAAACTTTGTGGACTTTAGTTTGCTGTTTGACACTTAAATGGTAAGTCATTCCTTTATTTACACCCTCTTTGGTTTCGTCTGACTAAATTTCCTGTTTATTTGTAAACTTCTTAATTTGGGTTTGTTCCAGTCGTTATTTACTGCTGTCATTCAAGTATCAACTGCTTTTTTCAAGTTGCAATAGTCTCCTGAAGTCATTTCCACAATTTTCTGATTAGTTATTTTCATTTTTAGTCCCAGGATTTATTCTGAAAAGCATGATATCTTGCTCAAGTGTTGCTATCAATGTTTCTTTCATGAATTCTTTTGTTATTTTTTTCTCAACTGAAGAATTGTTTACAGATTTTAACACATCTCTTTGGATGTTGATGTGATTTTCCAAAATCTCATGTCCTAAAATACATGATTTTTGTTTTTGCTCTGAAAGCAACATTTTAGAAATGGTGGAACCAACACAGCAGTTTGGCTTTCTTACACCCACTAGTGAAGACAACAAAAGAGCTGTTGTTATAGATAGATTTAAATTAGTTTCCTTATACTCTACTCTTGAGTATGTTCCAGAACTCTGTTTAAATATTCAGATGATGTAACATGACTGTTGTATGTCTTGGAAAATTAATAGATGGAAAAGATGCAAACTTGAAAATGGACCTTATATGCCATAGAACTTGATAATGGACTTCATATTTGAAAAATCTGTTGTTCTATAATTGTTTTTGCCTTTTGGTCACCAGCTATAGACTTGTAATGGTTCAGAAAATGTGTGGGATTGGAACCATTTTCACATAAAACCTTCTTTGCAAATTCTTAATTTGTTTTTTCTTTTTTCCCTAAATTTATTTTTGTAGCATACAAGATTTAAACTACTATTATCATGATATCTGAGATGATGGTTGCATACTGGACATCAAGCTCTGTGAGCAAAACTCTACTATGCTCTCTCGTGCATTTAGTGGAATATCTGAAGTCATCTCATTCCTAATGTGCGGCTCATGTATTTCTTTGTATGATTTGCTTGTTTGATTCTGATTAGGATACTAGAACAGAAGGCAGAGGGAGAATTTCTCGCATCCGGAGAAGGTTACTTGTTGTGGAGGTTGAGAAGAGGATCATGCTGTATCAAAATTATCTTGACCAAGGACTGGTAAGAAGCTAAATTGCACTTGCATTCAGACAATTTACACCTTGTCTCCCAAACCAATAATATGGGCTTTTTTCACGCCTATTTAAAAACCAGATGCTTCAAAAGAGAAGAAGATATCTTCTCAGCCTCACTGAGAATCCTTTTTTCCCAAAATTTTGAACGTTTTCCTTTGTTTGGACAAA
Source organism: Parasponia andersonii (assembly GCA_002914805.1). Classification (NCBI taxonomy): domain Eukaryota; kingdom Viridiplantae; phylum Streptophyta; class Magnoliopsida; order Rosales; family Cannabaceae; genus Trema; species Trema andersonii. Next base: position 683,101 of record JXTB01000030.1, read on the forward strand.
AATGAAAACCATGCGGCAAAGAAGCAAAAATGCTAAGCATAAATTTGTGTAATTTTTATATCATGGTTCTTGCATCCCACTTTATTTCGTCTTCGTTTTAACTTTAGTTTTCATTGTGTTTACTAGTTGACAATTTCGTAGTCTTTTTCTCTCTCTTTTGGCTAAAGTAATGATTATATCTGTGAGACTGATGCATTTTTTGTCTGGTTTAATAGCCACTCCGTTTTGTTCTTACTGTTGTAAATGATACATGAGACAATGAAGTAAGGTGGTTTGCTGTACTAATTAGATCTTCTGCCCCCTTTCTTTTTGAAACTGTGAGATGGGTTGCCTTGCTCCAAATTATAGTTATCTATTGCGACTTATTCAAACAACTAATATGCTGCATTTTCCTCGTATAACATTTGAGTTTCTGACCATGGCATAGCTTTGGTTTAATTCCTTGAAACAAAAGAGCATAAACATGATATTTCATGGTTTTACAGGAAAATGATGCGCAATGCACGCTTGGTTTGCTGTTGTATAGTGTGGATCGCTTATACCGTGCTGTTGAGAGGCATGCAAAAGCAAGTGGCGAGTGGCAATGGTTAGTTTCAATTAATTCTTGTTACATATTTCCATGAAATACTTAGTTAGTCCTTGCTTGAGAACATTTTGTCTTTTAATTTTTCGTGTTTTAAAGTGCAATGAGTAATGGTTGCTCTTCCCTCAAGAAAAAGAAAAAGAAAAAAAAATGGTTTCTCAAGAAAACATCTCGAGATCTTTACCATTCATTTTAGTTTTAAAAAACAATATTGGTGAGGGAGGCCTTGAGATTGTGACTTTGGACACAACTAATGAGTGGTATTTGAAACAGTGTAAAGCAAGATATTCTCGACTTGGCAAAGCCTGCGCTTCAAACTGAGTATAAGCTGATCGTGACATCTCGCATGGGACGGATGTACGAATGTTTGCTTCCTTCACTGAAACGTCAGTAGAATATCCTTTGGATTTTCACCTCTTTAACCCACTTTTTTTGGGCTTTCTTCATGCTGAAACTACAGTTCTGTACGGACTCCGTAGCATTTTTTAAATCCATAATAATCAAAATCCAGAAACTGTGAGTCACATTTTGTTCTCTCTTTTGTAAGTTTCCTTGTCCTAGAGCAACGCTTCACCAAACTTGTGTCCCAAGTTTGTAACTGAAACCAATTTTGGCGGTAATCAAATTCAAAGGTGTACTTTGGTACTTTTATGGTGCATTGGTGATTCTCTGATCATCTTATTCAATAATTGAATGGTTTGCCTTAATGCTGATCTGACGTTTTCATATTATAATATAATATAGCGTCTAGGGGTCTATCACATTCACAGGCTTGTATTCACTTACTGGATCAAAGGAGGAAAAAAAAATCCTCTAATTTAAGGAAATGACCAATAAATAAATAAATAAAAAGGAAGCAAAAGGTTGGCTATACCCACTCTAAACTAACTCACAGGAAAAATAATTTTAAAGCGTGGCAAAGAAAATGTTAGTATGCCTTAATATTTTCAATAAATATTTGGAAAAGCCGAGAGAATTCTTCAGAAAACTGTTGTAAATTTCCCAAAAATCTTGTCTCTCCGTCGAGAGAATTTCTATGAATTTTTTTTTGAAGGGTTTTTCTATCAATGTTAAACAAGTGAGAAATGTCATTGAAATTTAGAATAACATTTCAAAACTATTTAGAAATGCCCTCGAATAGTCTCGAAACCTGAAAAACTCTAGCCTCCCTCCCTCTACACGCATTTCCTCCGAATAAAAAAGCCAACTTTGTTTGGAAGCTTAATTGGGGGTATTCTATTCTCTTTTTTTGGTCTTCTTTTCTCACTTCTTCTTTTTCCTTTTCTCTGTTTTTTTTTTTTTTTTTAATTTTAATAAGTACAAATCTAGATCTAATTTGTAGTACTACATTTTGTGTAGATTTTAGATTCAGATCTTAAATATGAGATTTACTCTCATATCTAAATATGTTTAATGGCCGATTTTTGTTTTATTTTCTTTTTCACAGGCATAGATATCAATTGATACTGGCCTCATATAGTTTATCCCATCAAGAATGTAACACGGAGTAAGTATTGAAGGCAATAGATTTATTCTGCACAAAAGGTGTAACCCACACATTTGTTCCTAGTTGTGTTTATGATCTATTTTTTCTCTTCTTTTATTGAAAAGTTTGAAATTGTAATATTTATACTTGCATTGTAATTTGAAGTTTTTTTGTCTTGATTAATGATCTTCTCTTGAGGAGCTTATTTATATCAAGAGAGAGAGAGAGAGAAAGAACGCATTTGAGTGAAACTTTAATTCTGTTGAACGAAAATGCTTATAATTACTTGTAGATGTAGGTTATTAGAATAATTATTGCCAAAATATAAATGTTTCTAAAGTATAAATTGCACTTACATTAGTGCCAAATAAGAGGAAAAAAAATCAATGATCCAAGTACATTGTCTGGTACTCAGGAACCAAGTGACTTCATAGGTCACCTAAAGTTGCTTGGGAGGGGCTTTGAGAAATGCCTGAACTAAAATCCTACTGACAATCATAGAGGAACACATTGTGTACAAAACACACAAAGATAATATGCACATAAATTTACAAAAAGTGCATACTAGAGCTCTACTAGATTTATCTCTTTGACTCGTTCAAATTATTTTCCACCAGTAGAGTTCATCAGAGTTGGTTTCTTTGACTTATACAAGGATGAATCTTATGCAAAGAACAATATTTAACAATATAAAATCTTCAAAATTTAGATCTGGGAAGGTCTAATAATAAAAGAATACTGCAAAAACTCACACCAAAATGATAAAAAAACGAATAAAACCCATATAGATATGAAATCAGGTCGGACAAAATATCCGTAGATTTAGATTTATGGTAAAATTGCCATCACATATACAGAAAGATTATTAAAACTAAAATATAAATATAATTGCCACCGAATATAAAGATCTAAAAGTATATTTCATTTTCTAACAGTTCACAAATCTATAGAGGCTAGGTTTCAAAGGAAACAAAGAAATTCTCCGAAAATAAAGTGTAATGTCTTGAGAAGGTTGATTACGATGACTCAAGAATTACCTGCCAATTTTTTTTTTTTTTTAAATTTTTAGGAGAAGATCTAGATTAACTAAAACCTTGCCTAAACCCAAAATTAAAGATAAAAATAAAAGGTATATTTTTATATCTTAATGTGGAAAGTTTTGGGGAATGTCATTTAGGGTTAAAAAAAAAACGGAAATTGGGACTTTTACAGCAATTTTAGAAAAAAATTTGAAAAATATGGCAGTATGAGTTTTTTCTCAGTCTCATACGATTTTTATTAGAAAAATGATATTTTTTAAAAGATATTTAGAAAAATATTATTTTTTAAAATAGTAACTTGTAGCCAGTAACTATCTAGAAAACTAGTAACCAGTTTCTAAAAAACTGATAACTAATAATCCAAAGTATTTATAACTAGTAACTGGTAACCAATTTTCAGACATTGGTAACTAGTAATTATTTTAAAAATAATATTTTTCTAATTTTTTTTTAAAAGTAATATTTTTCTAATAATAACTATATGAAAATTGAAAAAAATTACCT
>JXTB01000030.1:686769-765158 GCA_002914805.1 Parasponia andersonii
AAAAAAAAAAAAAAAAGCAGCTCATTTTTAGCCTTGAATTTTAGGCCGTCTTATTTTGACCTATGACTTTTGAAATGGCCCATTTAAAGCACTTGATCAATCAAAGTTTTCCAATTTGGTTATTTCTATTAGTGAAACGTCAAAATTTGCACCGACTCATGTTTTATTTTAACAAAGATCAGCTGAGAGGGATGTTTTACCCAATAAATTAGTCCCTTTTTTTAATAACTACACCGAGTGAGAACTTTTTATCACCAAATGGCCATTCTTCGGTTTGTTTAGTGTAATTTCTCATAAAATTTTGTTTGTACCATTTTTTGCTTCCATAATTTTTTCGTTTTATTTTTTCATATGTAAATCTTTTTTAGTTTTTTTTGGTGAAAAAGTTATAAAAGATAAAAAAAATTGGCAGCATTTTACAAATTATTTACTTCATGAGAGCAATAGCAGGGTCTCTAAATTAAATAGCATTAAATGAGTATATTTTAGGGCTTATGAGTTCAGCAAATTGAGAAATTGATTTTTTCTTTTTAAATCTCATATTTATTTTAGAAAAATAATACTTTAAAAAAATTTATTTAGAAAAAATTATATTAGTTTCTTTTTTTTTTTTTTCCTTTCCAAAGTACTCATGTTTACAGTTGGCCACTTCAAGTATCCTATAAATTTGAAAAATTGATATTTTTCTAAATATGTTTTAAAAGTGGTGTGTTTTTAAACATATTTGGGATTTTTCAAAGAAAAAAAAAGTCGATGATTCTGGATTTTTCAATTCTTTTGAAAATTTTACGATATAAAATCAAATTTTCACATTTTTTTTAGTCCTATAACCTTTTAAAACTAATAATTATTTTAGTAGTTTTCTCTTTTATGGAACTTTTGCATTCCCAAGAATACTTTTTTCTAAAAGCATGAAAATTATCTCAATTTTTTCTTTTAAAGAGGAAGACTTTATGCTTAAGTAATTTAAAATATTGTTTAGAAATTGAGTTTTTTCAGATTTAGGAGGTTTAATCAAAACAAAAAAAATATAAATAATGATTTCAAGCCTAAAATCTTAACTTCTTATATAGAAAACTACGATTTCGTAAAAGTTTCTATTTAGCTGAGTTGGACTCAATTGGCTCCAAACAAGCTCGATTTGATCACCCGATCGTGATGACATGATAAGATTCAATGGTGCTTTTTTGGATTTTTTCACGAGTTAAAAATAATTTAAGATTAAAAAAATAAGAAAAGAGAGTCGGTATTTGCAGCAAAAAAATGATTTCAGGAGAAGGTTTGTGAACTTTAATATTAGATTTTTTATCACCAAAACTCCTTGAACTCGTGATAATTTCATAAAATTAATTCTGAATTCAATTTTTTAGAGCAGAATCTCTTGAATTAGGAATAATTTAGTAAAATTAACTTTGAACTCAATTTTTTAAAACAAACTCTTCTAAAGTCCCCTAATATTAGTTTTGTTAGAAAAAATTGTTTATGTTAGTTTTTTTTTACTTTTAGGTTCTTATTCTCTTATTTATGACTTTTAGATCCTCAATATTAATTTTTTATTTCACGTTAATCTGTTTTAATATTTTTTATTCAAAATTATTATCAATTAGTACTTGTCTAAAAAGTGTTCATCTCAGTAGTGATAAAATTGAAAATAAAAAAAATAAAATTGAAAATAAAAAAATAATTATTTTAAAAAAAGAATTAAAGAAAATAAAAAAATAAAATAAAAAAATAATACTGAAAACTTAAAAACTATAAATAATAAAATCATAAATAATAGAATAAAGACTTAATAGTAAAAAAAATAAACATAAATATTTTTTTTCTAACAAAACTAATATTATAAGATTTAAAAGAATTTTACTCTAGTTCAAACTAATTTTACTAAATTATTTCAAATTCAAAAAATTTTATTCTAAAAAATTAAATTCAAAATTAATTTTATTAAATTATTGCGATAGACGATTTTGGTAATAAAAAGTCTTAATGTTAATCCTGTAAACGCTTGTACCAGCAGGTTAGCCTGAATTTTAAGCAGAGCAGCTTAGAAAAGGTACAAAGCCGCGACGACACACCTGATTAATACCACCGCCACCTTCTTTAAGAAGACCTTCGTAGTCTCTTGACCATCCCATACATTAGTGCCCCTTCTTGGTTTTCGACCTTAGTTTCCCTCTCCTTTTGAACTCCCAAACCTTAGCGTTCTCTCTCTCTCTCTCTCTCTCTCGGTATTCACTATTTCTCTCTCAAGCTCTTCAGTCTTCCCCCTCATTCTCTCTCTCTCTCTCTCTCTCTCTCTGAAATTATTTTTTGGTGTGTTTGCGTTTAGAGTTGTGGCAGCAACAATGTCGACCTTCGGGGCCGCTCCGGCCGGGAATCCTAATCCTAATAATTCCTTTGAGGTACCCAATTTTCCTTTACTTACCATTTCTCTCTTTTGGCTTTATTAAGCCTAATTGATTATATAGAGATACACAAACTCAGATGTACTTGTTGTTTTATTTTTGAATTTATGTTTTAGCTTAAGGGTTCCACTCAAATCCACTTTCTTTCATCTGGGGTTTTTTTTTTTTTTTTTGAATAATATTTATTGGTTAGGTTAATTCATTACTGCTAGTGTCTTGGTGAATAAAGCTTTGTTTTTATGGGAATATTTTGGTGTAGGTGGCTCAACCTCCTAGTGATTCTGTTTCAAGCCTTAGTTTCAGTCCAAAGGTCAATCACCTGGTTGCCACTTCATGGGACAATCAGGTTTGTTCTATTACTTTTACTCTATTTTTCTGTTCTTGATCAAATTCTTGAATACCCTTTATTTTATTTTATTTTATTTTATTTGTGTTAGTGTTATTGAAATCATATTTTGATGTGTCTTGTATAATTGATTTTGTAGGTAAGATGTTGGGAGATAATGCGGAACGGGAATGTAGTTGGCAGTACACCCAAGGCTTCAATATCTCATGACCAACCGGTAAAAGGAAAACAATCAAAACTAAAGTTCTTATAATTTTACCTTCTGTTTTGTTTTGTCTCTTTGTGGCTGTTGAATCTTGAGCATCGATGGTCATTAATTTATATTTTGTTTTGTTGTAAGGTTTTGTGCTCAGCTTGGAAGGATGACGGGACAACTGTGTTTTCTGGAGGATGTGACAAGCAAGTGAAAATGTGGCCTTTATTGTCGGGTGGTCAACCAGTGACTGTGGCCATGCATGATGCACCCGTTAAAGAGGTCGCTTGGATCCCAGAGATGAACGTCTTGGTGTCAGGAAGCTGGGATAAGACCCTGAAGTAACAACTGATTTCCTTTCATAGTCTGCATATATTACTCTACCATAAGTTTGTACATATTGATATTCCTTTGATTTTGATAGACTTAAAATTTCAAATGGTAAATCCACTGTCAATGTTGTCTCTTGATTTCAACTATAATGCAAATTACAGTTTGGTGAATCTGCGTTTTGCGCAGAAGCTGTCACAGCTTTACCTGGAGCAGCCATAAGTCACTTGTGAATGAAATTAACCACTGAAAGCTGTGATCATATATTCATAGGGTGCTCTGCACGTTAGGTTCTCTCTGTTTGTTTTTTCCTTTCCTCTTATGAAAGTACAAAACACTCTAACCAAAATAGCTATGTGGTAAATTTCTTTAGAGGGCTCTCATCTAATGGGAAGCTGCTATGAGAGCTCAGTAATAGTGGGGAAAGGCAGATTATTCTAATACATATATTTACCGTACAGCGTATAAGCATCCGATCATGGCTTGTCTCTTTCATGTATTCAATCTACAGTCTTGTGCACGTTCTTGTAACATTTGTCGTCTTTTACGTTTGTGTTATAAATCATGTTGCTACCGTTGTATAATTCTGATTTCTGCCTGCTTCAAAGGTATTGGGATACCAGACAACCGAATCCAGTCCATACACAACAACTTCCAGATCGCTGTTATTCGCTAACAGTAAGACATCCACTGATGGTTGTTGGCACTGCAGACAGGAATCTGATTGTTTTTAACTTGCAGAACCCGCAGGTAATGTACTTTCATCTCATTTGAGGGTTGAACTTACAGTTTAAAATGATTTAAAAGCGTCGTCAGAGCAGTCAGATACTGAGATCTATTCTAACATAATGTTTCAAAGCTTTCTTGTATTAGCATATTGGGATTAAAAGTTAAAGAAGAGTGACGAAATGTATTGACATTGAATTGAATATTCAAAGGATCTAGGTCTTTATTTCAATTTTCTTATTGTTATTCTTAGTTTAACAATAAGAGTGACGAAATGTATTGGCATTGAATTGAATATTCAAAGGATCTAGGTCTTTATTTCAATTTTTCTTATTGTTATCCTTATTTTAATTTAAGAAATGAAAATTTCTGAAATAAAAGAGAAAAGTACGAAATCACAGAGGGGAAGATTCCTCTTTGATTATTTCTGTAAGTTAATTTGACTATTATCATGTATCTTTAAGGGCTTGCTTAAGCTTGAACATATATATATAGTTCCCAATCCAATAGTTTATTTTTTATAATTTTTTTTTACCTATTTATAGGTATTTTTTTAATCGTTGGAACATTGATCTAACGGCTACCATGATTTGAGTAGTTGAAAAAAATAATAAAAATAAATATCCATTATTTAATGATTTTCTATCTCCACCTTTTACCATAAAAAGACGTGCATGATGAATTTTTATTGGGCAAAACAATACCTATAGATAGGTAAAAAAAAATACCTCCTGGATTGGTGCCCATCATGTATATGTATATGTATATATATATATATTGTTTTGTTGTTGCTTTAAACTTCTAAGAGACCTAAATGTGAGAGTGCTGAATTTGAGATAGCATTCTTTTTAGGAGGAAAAATAATTACTATCAAATTTCAATGTTTTAGATTTATATGTTATTCGTTTTCTACTCCCTTTCAAGTGTAGACTACAGAGCATGATACTCTACCACAGATATATCTTGAAGTATTAAACTGTTGGATATATGTATATCCTCTTTTTGGGGACTGGACTCTGGAAATTGGAAATAAAAATTGCAGAAAGTGTTGTTGGTTATATATTTCTTATTTTAGAAATTTATATCTATATTGATCTCATATATTCACCAGGACTTAAGCCTTCCACTTTCCTTTTCGGTTTTTTCATGTTTCTGTCGTTTACATAGCAAGTGTATTTCTCTTAGATAGGACCAAGATTTTGTTGTTCTGCTGTTCTTATTTTCCTTCTTAATGTGTGTGTGCATGTCTGCACGCGATACAAAACGGGACTACTATTATTAAGTAATATGAAGTTAACATAAGGGAGAATACATCCCTATAACAAGAAAAAAATTACACAAATGAATCACGTTCTCTCAACAAATCAGAAAACAAATTACTTTTATACTCTTTTCATCAATTAACCACAAAGCTACCAAAAACTTTCTTCTTTCCCAAAGATACTTCACATCATCTTCAACATCTTCAAAAATTCTTTTATTCCTTTCTAACTGTATTGACCAGCACAAAGCCAAACTAGCTGAATTCCAAATCTTTTTCGTTGCTACTTCCACTTGGATCACTGCCGGTCTGAGATAAATCATTGCAGTCGCTTGGTCATATCCATTGCGAGTTACATTCTGTCAGTACTCTATCCCGTACTTTACCCACAAAATGACACTGAATGAACAGTTGATCCAGTAGATATGCACGTTACCCGGAGATAAAGCACAATATGGTTACCCTTTTTTGCTTAGTTTCATGAGTATCTATCTTTCCCAAACCAGACAATCAGCTAATCGCATTCTTTTTAGGAGGAGCACAGCCCTCTGTACCAATGAGCAGGGCTGAAAGTTCTGGAACGCTTTATTTTCTATCAGAATTGCAACAGAGTTTAGAAGAAAAAGTTTTGAGTGTTATTACGTGTCCAAATTCTTCTGCCTTCTATTCCTGGGCATAACCTCACTAGTTATATGTCTTTGATTGTAATGGCCCGACAATCCCAATTTCTTTTTACAGTTACAAGCATAAAAGTTAATTTGCATGAGTCGATGAGAGGCTGGTTGAAATAAGGAGTACAAGGATTTTCAATTTATTTTGAGAATTGCAAAAGTGATGTGTGGTTTATACTTTGACAATGTTCTTCTAAGTCTTGTTTAGGCTGACTTCTAATCCTCATTTTTATTCCATTGTATTCTTTTTTTTTCCCTTTATTTTGTAATGAAGTTTAATGTTTCTCATTAAATAAGAAAAACTGGTTGCAATAGTGTCTGATTTTTTCATTGATCAAATGCCAATTGAGTGAGATCACTAAGATGAGCACTTACAGACATTGAAATCTTACTAGCATTGCCATGTTTAGCTGTGAATCTGTTTCCTGATGATTGGTTAAATACTTACAGACTGAGTTCAAGAGAATCATTTCACCACTGAAGTATCAGACAAGATGTGTTGCTGCCTTTCCTGATCAGCAGGGTTTCTTGGTACTCATGACTATATTTGTTTTATTCTCTTTAAAAATTGCTATCTGGTTCTCTTTAAAAATTGCTATCTGGTGAATGATTAATGAACCATGTAAATTTGTTATGTATTGCTTTGCTTTTTCTGTTACATTGCAAAAATTAGTTCAAATGGGCTGCTCTTTGGAATATCGAAGTGTAGATGTGTTATCAGGCATAGGTGGATGGATTTGTTATTGAGACGTCTTATGAGGATAACATATTTTTGGTTAAAATTGATTGAAAATTAACGCTGTGATGCTGGTGTTATGTATAGAACATTTTTAAAACCATTCTTTTTCTATGAGCCTCAAACTATCTCAATTCTAAGATGGACCGTTAACAAAAATGAATAGACAAACTTAATGATTTGTGTTTATGTATCCCTGAGACTTTGAACTATGCAACTAGAACATTACAAGTAAAGTTATTACATTTGGAGGCTGATATTGTTAATCGATTTTAAAAAGTTGATCAATATTCAATAGATCATGTTTTATGTAATTTTTTATTTTTGTTTTATTTTATCATATATTTAATAGAATTTTCCTATGCAACAGCTCTTAAGATTTAACTAAAACTTCAAAAAAACTATACTAAGGTACATTGTTGTGTGCTTTTAGATATAAAATTTTGAGTGGTCCCTCTTGAATTTTCATATCTTGCATGTTCTCCATGTAAGAAAAAAGTGATTATGGTTTGGTTTGTTGGTACTTTGTGTTGCTTCTGTTGTTATTGCATATTCCTCTCACTTTTATGTTAATCTTCTCTTTATATGGAAGAATGCTCTGTTCAAAATTTTCTTTTATGGACTTGTATTGGAATAGTTTAGTTGCGATTTTATTTTGATGATGATTCCTTTTCAGGTTGGCTCGATAGAGGGAAGGGTTGGTGTGCATCACCTAGATGATTCGCAGCAAAGTAAAAACTTCACTTTCAAATGCCACAGAGACGGAAGCGAGATATATTCGGTCAACTCTTTGAACTTCCATCCTGTAAGATTTTCTAATCATTATATATATATATATATATATATATATATATATTTTGAGATGTAAAATGTTTATTTCTAGTTTAAGTTAATGTTAGTCACCATTGTCTCCATTGTTCAAGAAGCTTAAAAGTATTGGATTTTGTTTGAAGTAGACTTGTCATGTAGTTAAGCACTTTGCGTTCGACGACCTAGTTGAATGTTGTAACTTTCTTAAATTTCAGTATGAGTATTTTTAGTTGGTAATGTGACATCTTAAATGGAGGGCTCTCTAGGGAGAAAAAAGTTTGATTGGAGATTAACATTCAGTGATATAGCTTGCATTGCCAATTAGATCGGTTGAGTCTACTTAGAGAAGATGTGATTGGATTTTAGACTGTAAATTTTATATATTGTCATCGGTTTGATTGCTCTTTCTTGTGACTATGTTTGGTGTCTTTGTTTCAGGTGCATCACACTTTCGCAACTGCAGGCTCTGATGGCGCCTTTAATTTCTGGGATAAGGACAGTAAACAGAGACTTAAGGTGCTTTTGAATGTCTTTTTAGTTTTCACCTCATACTCAAAATTCTCTGTTTTAGTTGTTCCATTTATCCGAATTTTCTTTGAATGCTATTATAATTGGGAAGTCAAGGTTATGTGTGGTTCAGTAGTTTAGATACATATTCTTTTCTACTACTCGATTGATGTATAAATGATTCCTTCTAACGTATGAGATCAATCCAGTTTTCCTTCATGCACAGAGAGACAATAATAATTCTCTGTTTTTCAGATAATTGGAAGTATTCTGTCCTTGTATATTAATCTACTACAAAATATTTTAATTAAAAAAGCATTGGAACTTGACTAATGTTGATGAAAATCCATTATGTTCTGCAGATCCTATTATTACTTTACATATTTAGGTATCATTAGTTATTTGAGAAGGAATGAAAGACATTTAAAATGAGCAAGCAAATTGAAGTTCTCTCTTAATGATAAGTTCTGATGTCAAAGGACTGAAACAAGAAAGTTCTGTTATTAACTGTTCTTTGATTGTAGAAGTTTGCTATCCGTGTATGTTTTTATTTATGTATATTTTTCTGGCGTGTTCATGCGTGTATGTGTGTGTGTGTGTGTGTGCATGGATTCCTGTAGATAGAGTCATATGCATATGTTTATAAATGTAGCTGTGTTATTGCTTTATGTGCAGATAGCAGCGGTATCTAGTTCTAATGCATGTTTCTTTTTTCAGGCAATGTCGAGGTGCAGTCAACCCATACCTTGCAGTACGTTCAACAATGATGGTTCAATATTTGCATACTCGGTATGTTTCATTTTCATGTTCTTATTACCCTTTGATTATCTTCCCATACTTCCTCTCCTGAAGCTCTTATTCACTTGGGAAACTTGAGTGTGGAGCTCCAATTGTTGCAGATTGGGGTAAATCATTATTTTGTGAGCCATCATGATTAATGAATGTATTTATCAAATTCTACATAGATGCTGTAATACCCGGTCTCAGATAGATCTTGTGTTCTTAGTTAATTGTAAGTTTTAATTGATACTTCAGGGTTGCTGCAGAAATCACCTAGTCATTTTTTTTTTCTTGCTTTATAAATTTGTTACGGGTCCTGAAAGCACAAGATGGTAACATGCTATATAGCTTGTTAAAACTATATCGTTAACTCTCGAGTCTTGCCAATATGAAAAGTCATCATTGTTCCCAGGATTTCAAGAGTAAAGGAATTGAATGTGGAGTTATTGTTTCTTTACCCAACGTGCGTATGATATTTCACTGTTAGCCATGTTGAATACTGTATTCTAGGAACATATGCGCTTCTCAAGACTACTTTTTAACTCTTGTTACCTCTTGAGAACATTTCTGTGGTTTTGATTTCTTGTAGTCCTGAAAATGATGGGCTAAAGGTTCTTCAACTCCTATGTAGGTCTGCTACGATTGGAGCAAGGGCGCAGAAAATCACAATCCAGGAACAGCAAAGACCTACATTTACCTGCACTTGCCACAGGTACGGTCTTGTCCATGTTTTAGACTCAACTAAGAATGTAATTGGTGTCCATGTTTTAGACTCAACTAAGAATGTAATTGGAGAAGACCAGAATACAAAGTGCAACCTCTTTTTTGGATATGCAGGAATCCGAGGTTAAAGGCAAGCCGCGAGTTGGAACAAGTGGAAGAAAGTGAAACTGGTCATTTACTACTCGTTTTGTTGTGATTAGTTCTAAAATTCATCTTTTTCTTTGTATATTGATGGATTGGATTGGATTGGATTGGATTGATTTGGATTCTTAGCCCGCTATCTGGTTATGTGATGACAGATGACTGTGGATTTGTTTTCTTGGTAGTCGGATAGAAAAGTAGATAAATCAGGAAATTTTGTAACGATTCAAGTCAGCCAGATATTTTACTTTTAGGTTCGTGTTAAACTTCATGGGTTATCGAGTTTAATATGCTTTGATGTTCATTTGTGTAATGAATTAACTTGCATTTTGGTACCCACTTTCGGCGGCATTCCAATTTTTGCTTTATTGTGTTTTGTTTTGTTTGTTTTGTTTTTTTTTTTTAAATTATTATTATTATGGGCACGGTTACAGTAGGGCACTATTCTTGCAACTACCGTGAGAGCGTTCTCTGAAACATTCGATGTAATTAGATGGAGATTATTAGAGCTGCAAAAACAAGCTGCCCGGCCTGAACGGGTTGAAGAAAAGCGAGCTGGCCTGGTTAACGATGTGGACTAGGCCGGTCTAGTTTGGACTTTTAAGAAGGCCTAGCCCGCCCCACGGCCCGTTTAGCTAAAAGGCTAGGTCATGGTGGGTTGGGTCTAGGCCCTAAACTATTTTCAATTTAAAAAATTAATTTTTTAATTTTTTAAAAAGAAATGTGTGTGCCGGGTCGAGCTGTTTGACTTGGCCTTAGGGTTGCGACTGGGTCATTATTTTTTGGCCCGTTTAGCCAAATGGCCGAAATTTGGATCATAATTGACGAAATAGTCATTTTTTTTTGTTAAAAAATGGTTGAATTTTAAAAATTATTTAAAAAGTAATTGTCTTTCACATTTAGTGTATCAAAATATATTGATTTATTTTTTTAAAAATTGATTTACATTTTAAAAAATTATGAAAAATTTAGGTAGATGACTAGTATTTTGAATTTGATTAAGTGGATGTCGACTTTTTAAATTTTATAGCTAAATGTTCAGGTATGTATATTTTTACACTTAGTAGATATATATATCTATTAATTTTAATTAACGTGCTAAAATGTATTAGGTATATATTTTTTTTATATTTGATATATAAAGTTTTATACTTAGTATATAAATATATATATCGGGTATTTTGTTATAATATTTGATAAAGAGATATTTACATAAATTGGGCCCAAAATTTTGTCATATTTCTATATAGCCCAAAAATGATTTTACTTTATAAAAAGTAGAACAACTAAAAAATGACTATTTATCAAAATAAAATTATAGCACATTCATATATTAAATAAGTGTAAAAAATAGCTATTTTTTAAATTAATATAAAAAGGGTCACTTCTTATAAATACTCTTATTTAGGGTCGGAGGGATGACATGTTTGGCCTGGCCCGTTTTTATGGGTTTAGAAATCATCTCTTTTCTACTTACTTATGTGAATCAAAATTTAATTTCTGGAAAAAAAAAAAAAAATTCTTTTGATCTGGCTTAGAGATTTTTTCAATTTTAGATATGAATCAGTAAACAAGAACGTGAGCAGTTGGAGGAGAATTCAAATTTATTACAGATTTTGCTTTCGATTTTTTTTTCCCTTTAGCAATTTCAAAATATCGTGGCTTTAATTGAAATAAGGTTTGGAAAACATTTGTTAACTGATATTAGTCATTATTTAAGTCACACTTTGAAAAAAAAAAATTTTGAGAAATATTGTAAACATTTTCTTGATATTTTCATAAAATTGGCCTATTGGAGTACCGATGTTTTTATCAATACTAATATTTTCGTCCTTGGTTGCAGCACAACATAGCAATATTAAACTATGGAGTACTGGTAATGTTATCAATACTAATATTTTTGTCCTGCAAATTTTCTTTTACCTTTGTAATAAGTGATGGTCATTAATTAAGTCACAATTTAGAAAAAAAAAAGTTTAGAAAACATTGTAGATTTTTTCCCGATATTTCCATAAAATTGGATTATTGGAGTACCAATGTTTTTATCAATACTAATATTTTCGTCTTTGGTTGCAGCACAACATAACAATATTAAACTATGTGGTACTGATAATTTTATTAATACTAATATTTTCGTCCTTGATTATAGCACAGCATAGCAATATTAAACTAGCCCTATGTGGTTCACTGCTTTAGTTTGTTTTTTCTTAGTCCTAATATTTCCAATAATAATTAGAATTTCCACTTTCATTTACAACATAAAAACTGAGAACAAACTATCTTCCCATGGAACTCAGTTGTTATTTTTGGTTATCATATTATCCATATTTTATAAAAGAGTAAATTGCGGCAAAATTTTCTATTCTTAGTCAAAATTTACACTTATGTTCTCAATCTTTTTCTTTTCTTGATGATGATAGTACTTTCTATTTAAATTTTATTGTAACTGTCAAATTTTTTCGTTAAATACCACCTCAGAGGACACAAGTCATCCTCT
The DNA here is from genome assembly GCA_002914805.1 of Parasponia andersonii. Lineage (NCBI taxonomy): Eukaryota > Viridiplantae > Streptophyta > Magnoliopsida > Rosales > Cannabaceae > Trema > Trema andersonii. The sequence goes on from JXTB01000030.1 coordinate 698,896, forward strand.
GAGGTTAATTGTAATTTTAAATACGTAAAAAAATGAAATAAAATTAGAAAAATGAATATAAATGAAATAAAATCATAAAAAGATTTAATAAGATTAATCACAATCTTGTTCATCGGGTATTACTTTAGGAATTTTTAGTATAGCTAGAAGGTATAGAAAAATTTATCCATGCTTGTGTCTTTTCACGATAAGCATAAACCTATTGTAAAATAAATCTGAATACAAACAAATTAACAACAACATGCTTACCTGCTGCACTATCTGCAGATACAACGCCTAGCCAGATAATATGCCCTTCATCGTAGAGGGATAGCATATCGAAACAATTAAGAAATACCATTTGGATATCGATCGATGCGATTATCAAAAGTTAATATAACCACCGTGTAAATACAGTAAGATTTAACAACCATTCAACTATATGACTTTGTCCATTCAAAATGCAGTGGATCGTGAAATGAAACATTTTTAAATGCCCTTAAAATCCCACCCAAGCTTACTCAATTTCGTAGCCACAATGATTAGACATCTCCTCACTGAAATCACGTTCATATCATGATAGATCAGCATTAATCCTTGTCAAAATCCCCAAATTCAAAACCACAATTTTAATTTTGAAATACCCTCGTTCTTTAATTAATGGGTTGTCATTGTGAGATTGACAAAATAGGCACTGGATTTCGTTCAGAACCTCAAGTTTCTACAAGGACTTCTTCTCCCGAGACGCTCTTTTGCGTGTGATTTTGTATAAGTTTTATACTTAAAATTTGATAAACCATAGGCACTGTAGCTGAATTTATAAAGCACAAAATAGATTTTTATTTAAATATCAGAGCATGTCTAGAATATTATTGTATAGTTGTTTATATTGCCCTTCGTATTGCACATACCATAAGATCACACATGAGATACATCTTAGATATCGTAGTGTTTAGTGGGCGGCTAGTATCCCTGCCCTCGGTGAAAGCTCGTAAACCCGCGTGAGGTTTTCTTATTAACTCTATTTAGTAGGCATAAACACGTGGGTATCCCTTCAGTTTTCGAAGATTAAGTATTAAGTAGAGAGTATTTAGTACATATATTATGAGTTACTCTAGTTTGTAATGAGAGGATGTGAGCTCATGTGATTGGTTGATTTGTGATATGTGCACTATGGAATATTTATTGAGGTTTTACTTTAAGGTTTTGATAATGATTTCAATTCGCTGTTGATCCAATATTTTGTGATTTCTTTTCAGAACAACTAACCATACATGGGTTTTAGAATCGAACGTTTTTCCCAAATAGGTAATTGGGTATCCTACTAGGTATTTCATACTCACCTCCTTACATTCTTTCTCAGACAGTACTCAGGGTATATCGGAAACCCAAAAGTGGATAAGTTAAAGGCTGATTGTTTGTTGACTAGTTAGTAAGTGCATAAAATAGTATTGTTTACCTTCTTAACTTATATTAAGAATTGTGGGCCTGAATCACGGACTTAGTCTGTGTAATTATTATGTATAGATTATGAAAAACGTTGATGATGATTGGTTTGTTTTAATAAATTTTATTAACAATTTATGTCTAATGATGATCACAAAATTGTGAAAAATTTATTTAAAAATTAGTTTTATAAAATTTTCAAAAATAACTTTTGAATTTTCATTTGTGAAATTTCATTTCTACCATTGGTCTCGAATTCAGGTCGTGATAGAAAATTTTGGTATCAGAGCAGGTTTTATATTTGCAAAGGATGTGGCACCACTATATTAGATTGTGATTAGTTTTTTAAAAAATAAAATTAGCATAGTTGTCTCACTAACACTTTGGTATATCAATATCGACTAATAAGATACCTTTGAAAAGAAGAGTACCGAGGCAAGAGCCAAGAGCTGAAACCCTTCAACCACAATGAGAAATTCCTGAACCACCAGCAGATCTGTATGATGCATTGCAAGAAATACTGGAATTAAGAGCCCAACGAGATCCTGAGGCTCAATAGACTAGCTTTTTCAAGGACTTTATTAAGCTAAGTCCACCTACATTTGATGGTAAATCAGACCCCACTGCATCTTAGAATTAGCTTAGAGATATTAAGAAGTTCTTTACAACTAGTGGGACACCTGCTGAGTTCTGACTGATCTTTGCTGTTTATAAACTATCTGATGAAGCTGCCAACTAGTGGAAAACTGTCAAGCTATCATGACAGGAAACCAGTATCATATGGGATATTTTTGAGGGGATATTCAGAGATCAATAAGCTGATGTTAGTCGTAGAGTTGCTATGATTAGATCGTATAAACGACTGAAGCAAGGTGATATGATTATGAACGAATATTACATCTGATTCATAGAATTGACACAGTATACTTATATACAAAGATAGACCATATTCTTCAGATTGTTAAATTTACGAAATCTCCGAGGCCAGCCATTCTAGAAAAGAACATGACTCAACACTTTGACAATCTGGTTGATCTAGTAGCCGTAATGCAGAAAGTTAAAGCATTTCTTGATGATAAGTCAACCATGAGAGAACAGTTGAGGAACAAAGGTAATGACAAGAAAGTCAACAAGAGGAACCAGGGATCTAAGAATAGCAAAAACGCTACCACTAGTGGTTCATTTGCTAGAGTGAGGTTTAATCCTTATGGTTGCTATAACTGTGGTCAGCTGGGCTATAAGTAAGACCAATGCCCTCTTCGTATGTAGAAACCTTCTTTTACCTAGAGAGAACCATAAGGTAGTAGTCTGGCTTGGCTCCTTACCAGAATACCCAGACAAGTCCGCAACAATCCCATAGTGCCTCACATGACTTCACATCCCCTTAGCCTTTCTAACACCAGTATCGTCCATAGAGTTTACTCAGAATTTTCAGACTTCTCAAGCTTTTAGTAATCAAGGAGGACGTAGATATACTAGCATTGGTCCTAGAACTAGTAGTAGCTGACTTGGTCAAGGGAGAGGAAATAAGGGAAAAGAGAAATTTTCTAGTCAAGCTTTTGCTATCACCGAAATAGAAGATGCTCGTGAATATACCAGCAAGGGAGTTATTAATGGTATGATTCTCATTCCACACTCTTGGGCTCAAGTTTCATTTAATACTGGTACTTCATATTCTTTTATATCCTTACTATTTGCTCAATTATTGGGATTGGAATATTCTGTGTTGGATTCTGTTTTGACTTTGGGCATACCCACTGGTGGAGTAGCTAATGTTTCTACAGTATAATTTAACATATTTCAACAATTTATTAAATTATTATAAAATTCAGAATTTTTAATAAATCAATTTTAATACAATTATAAATCAAAGTAGATATAAAATTAGCTAATTGAACCTCTATCTCGATATATTAATAATACGAAGTTAATGATGTTCGAAGAAATTTCTGTTGGTCACTTGGGTATTCGAACGGTCATTTCGAAATCCCGATAACTTCACTTGTAAAATGTGATTTTTCGAATGAAGTTTCAAATTGAGAAATAGAAGTCACCACTGTATTCAGAGCACCTAAAAATACTAGGCTAGATAAATAATTTATCAAAAGCGGATCCCAATGCGAGACCCATCTGGTGGCACACAAAATAGTACTATGCATGAGCCATGTGCCGCAATTTTCGTGCCACTTTGGAACATAGCGATATTTTATATCAAAATTCATCTTTCGACCTCACTGAGTCCAAATTCGAATTATGAATTCAGTTTCAAGGTTATGAGCCTAATATGGGATTTAAAATCTCAAAGTTACAAAAATACTACATTTTTGAAATATTTTGTAAAATGTCCAATTTTTAAATTCGACAATTAATGTAGTTCCGGATATCATTTTAACGTCTAAAAACTGTAATTATTCATGATTTTAACCCTTTTTCACCTCATATAATTATCTTGCTTAAAATAATTTCTTGATGTAATAATTATAAAAATATCACTTTTTAGAAATATTGAGAAAATAGCCAAAAAGATGAAATTCTTACCGATGATGAGATGACGACGACAATAAGACAAGTCAAACTGTACCAATAGTGTCATAAAATGATGTTCAACGAAGCCCAGGGGTCGAAAAATTGACTAAGCAGCATTGTTTTAGGAGGTCTATAATTCTGGCTACCGGCAGTGAAATAGAGCAGCAACAATGGGCGTTGACTTTTCGGCGGCTGGGCAATGGCATGAGGTGGCACATGAGGATTTTCGTAAATGGCAGAGGCGTCAGAGAAGAATGAGGGATTTTCGGGGGATTTATGGGCAAATTCGAGAACTGTAATGTAGTTTCAGTAATTGCTCTTCAGCCCAGTTTTTGAAATTTTCTTTAGTTATACCCTCAATTAATTACGTTTTATTCCCTAATTTCAAATTTCTTTTACACTTAAGTCCAAACACACCTAGACTTGATTTGGTCCAGATTCATCTCAGATTTAATTTGATTTAAATATTTCTAATATTTTAATTAAATATTCAAAAAATTCATAATAACCAAACTACCATTAACTCAAAAATTAGTTTTTTTCCCTTATTTAAATTCAGTTTTTATAAATTTAATCTTGAATGTGCCTGCCTTGAGTAAAACCGAATAATTGATTACGAGAGATCATTTTAGCAACGTTTTTTCCAAGTTGAGAAGTTAGAATCTTAGTAATGACTTTCAAAATAAAGTAATGATTTTCATTGTGAGATTGATGAAATAGGCACTAGATTTCGTTCAGAACCTCAAGCTTCTACAAGGACTTCTTCTCTTGAGATGCTCTTATCTTTTGACCCATCTTCTTTTGATTTGTTCTGTGCCGATAGATAAAGCTGATAACAGATGTGGCTGACCTAGTGGCTGGAATGGCAATAAGATCAGGTATGAGGTTTGGGGAAAAGGGGCTAAGAACTTTACTTAGTCCTTTTTGTTCTGATCGAGATCAAGAGGGTTTTGTCTATCTCCTCTGTCTTAGGGGCTCGAATAGTGGTCTAAATTGTAGAAGATTGAGGATTCTAGAGTTATTGAGTTAGGGTTTTAGATAGTTGGGATTGAGAATGTGGGTCTTGGTAGTGGTCTTCTCGGTAGTGGTCTTCATGGAGAGGGAGATGATTTGGGATTTTTTCAATCCATGATCAGTGTTTTTTTTTAACTTCTTTTTTTTTTTTTTAATTCCATTTCACTAATATCTATTTTCTAAATTTTATTTCATTTTTTTACGTTTTTAAAATTGCAATTAACCTCATAGGGTGATACATGTCCCCGAGGTAGCATTTATAAAAAAAATTTGACGGTCGCAATAAAATTTGACGGAAAGTACTATCGTCGTCAAAAAAATAATTAAGTATATAATTGTAAATTTCGATTAAGAACAAAGGCTTTCACGTGTACTTTTATTTAATTATCTTAAATTATGTGAGAAATGTTGTTTTCCAATTGAGAAAACTCGCATGATCAACTATTTTTATACGTAGAAAGTGTCATTTCCGTTGTGACTTTCTATTGTGTTTTATTTTCTTGTTTAGCAAGTAGGAATGGCTAGTATAATTGCGACTATCCAAATCGTTTTGTTAGTTGGTAAATAGTAGCTGTTTTATGACTCTGCCAGGCAACATCGTTGTCTTTGTTTGACATGTGGAGAGAGATCTAGATGGCCCACATTGTTTATTCACTTATTTCCTGCTTGACACGTGGATAGCGTTCTTGAACCATTCACATTGTAACTTGATTTTTGTCCGTCTTCGTATGGTCAGGTTATTGTTTAGTTAATTATTTTTTGATTTAATCACGCTTAACAATATATTGAGTATTAAGAGTAATTTGAACTTAAGATATTTTAACAAGCCTGTCATTTAATTTTTGGGGAAAAGGATATGACTAGGAGTATTTTTTTGTAATAATTATTTTTATAAAAGTATTTTAAAAAATTCACTTTTTTAGAATTACAAAGTATTATGTGCCAGTGTCACTCTATTTATAACCATAAAATTTTAACTTTTTTTTTATATTATTAATTAGAATTACAAAGTATTATGTGCCAGTGTCACTCTATTTATAACCATAAAATTTTAACTTTTTTTTTTTAATAACATAAAGTGTAATACCACTAAAAGAGCCATACAACACTATACAACACTGTAACCATAAGGTGTTGTGTGCAAAAGTCATAAAATGTTGTGTAACATGTGCAAAAATGATATTTTAACATTAATGAATGGTTATAAATAGTGGGACACCACCGTACAACATTATAATACTACTGGAAAAACCATTTTTCAAAATACTCATAAAAATGTCAATTCAAATTACTACAATTCACATGATTTTTTTTTCCTGAAATGTATTAGAGTAAATTCAAGTTGGTAAGACATTGAATTCAACATACTAAATTCAACTTGGTCATTCATACATTTATAGTTGTTTTCTAGTTTAAGGATATTTATTACTTGCAATGATGATATAAATAATGGACTTTATTTAACATTTGCTTAGATTCACTTTTAATTTTTTATTTAAATAAATTAAAAATAAAAGTAAAAATTTTGTTTTGATTTTCATTTTTTAAAACAAGAAATATGTTTGGTAAATTTTATTTCACGACTAATTTTGAAAGATAAAAATAGTTTAAATAATGAGATAAAAGTTGTTCAGGAAAAGCGTGCTTTTTCTGCAAAAAAAAAAATTAAGTATAATAATAATTAAAATTTAATAAGCCTTGTGGGCTATAGTCTAAAACTACATATTAGATAGTTAGAGTTCAATTAGATTAGTATGCTTTAAATTTAAATGACAAAAATATAACGTGTTGAATGTAACATAAATGGTTACAAATAAAGTTCGCATAAAACAACTCAGAATCGTGAATCTGCAAGTATTTAAAATATTGAAAATAATGTGAGCGATTGTAAAAAAAAATCGTATTACACAACTCAACTTTCTAAACAACTCATCTTAAAAAGTTTCAAGATATTTAAAATGCGAATTTAAATGTTAATGATTGCGTTAGTACAATATATATAGTTATTTAGGTTACATTCTATAAAAATATAAAATATTAAAATTGATAAGATAAGTAACTCGGAATCTACAACCTACAAAACAACAATAATAATCATATAATACTATATATAAAGTAGTAATATTTTATAGATATGATTATATATAGGTATATTATGTGAGATATAGGTAAGCCGTGATTTGAAAATTTGGGTTATAATTGGCAATATTGATGATGTAAGAAAGATGCGTGAATAGTATGTATATAGTGATTGGAGTTTGGTTGGTAGTGTAGAGTGAAATAAACTGGGAAAAATGGATGTATGATTAATAGGAAATGGTCTATTAATAAATAACTAAAGAGAAAGATAGAGAATAGGTGAGTGAATATAATAATAGGTTTTATGAGTTTTGGTGCCTCCGCTTTTACTGCAGATTAATACAGAGTATAGTGAATTGGTAATAAAGTATTTATTATATTATTTAGAATAGTTCATAATATTTAACAGTAAGATAATATTTGTTTAAAGTATAATAAAATAGATTTTAAAGTATTACAAAATGTTAATATGTCAAAGTAGATTGATGATTTATTTTATAACTTTTATTTTCCTCTCTTTGTTGTTTTTCTTCGTTATAATTATAGGGGAAAAAATAGAATGTAAGAAGAAAAATTAAATTAAATTATAAATTAGAGAAGAAGGAAAATAATGAATTTTTTGCTGTTAAGGTATGAAGTATTTATTGATAAGTATAAATAAATTAGATACCAGACTAATTTTCATTTTTTTTTATGCTTCAGTTGATGTTGTTTCTGATCTGAAAGTGAAAAAATATATTATTAGTTAAATAATAGATAATATATTTTATATTTTATTAAATTAAATATAAATTGATTTCTTACTCTTTTGTAATTTTTTTTAGATCCGGTGTTTTTGGAGCTAGAGGTAGGGTTGATATTGTTTTTGTTTCAAGCATCATTGATGGTGTTAGAAGAGGTAATAGAATTGATTCATTATCATCAAATATTTATGATATTATTGTATCAATTAATGCTCTATTGGTTCTGAAATAAACTTGAAATATTTTTGTTTACTTACATAATTATTTGATTCTTGGTGACAGTGTTGTTGGATCAGTATAACCTTATTGTATTAATATTATATACGATTTTTTAATCAGAATCTAAATTATTTTTCCAAATATGGTTATAACTATAAATTCTGTCTCATCCTCGATTCTTGTATTTAATTTATACCTGTTGGAATAATGGTATGAAAAATTTATTTAGTATAATAAAAGAATAACATTTTAATTGATGACTAATAATATAAACTATACATTTTTTGTGTAAGTGAAATTGTAATTGTTTTATAACTAAATTAATTCAAGAAATATTAATAAGAATTATTTAATTATGTTTTATACCATGTAATTGGAATTGATGTGAGATAACCGTACGTATCACACCACCATCCGCTCTCTGCTTCACGTACATGTCTGGAGTATTGTCGGTAAGAATTATAGTACCAACCTTAATATGTCTTAAATTTGTATATTGTCGCTTTTACTGTAAATTTCATTCCCTAAGGATAAAAAAATTGATGCTAGTTTAAATCATAGTATATAATAATATTTTTATTAATGTTATCATATTTATATCAGCCTGTTGTGCTAATTGATCTAGTTGATTTAGTTCTACCATTATTTTTCTATTTTATAAATTCTGTTGCTTTGGTGGTTAGATTTCTTTTAAAACAGAAGCTAATAGAAATTCGAGATGTTATGTTGTGTGCTGAAACGTAAATAATACATTAGTAAAAAGAGAAAAAAAAAGGTAATGTTTAATAAAGATAAATAAAATACGATATTTTTTTTTGTTTTATAATAAAAGAAGATATATAAAGTTGTTATTGCCTTGTTTTTGATGCATTAGTTTCAAGTATGTTTATGTTTACATAATATATCATTGTACCTGTACTTATAGCCTATATATTTCATATTTGATATAAAAATTCATGTTAATTAGTAAATAATTAGAATATATAAATCTTTTATATGTAGATATAAAAAAGGATTATTAGCTTCCTATATATTGCTTTATTGTCATAGATGTAATGATGACTATAACTGGTTCTTCTACAGGTTTATTCATATCAGTATTAAATTTTTTCGTTGTTTCTTCCTATAAAGTGATTTGAAGTTTTTCACTCCTGTAATTGAAATAAGATGCTATTAGAGTGTGATTAAAATAAAATTTTAAATTTTTTCGGATATATGAATTTTGGTAATAAATGAATTAATTACTTGGTATTTAGTATTATTAATATTCATCTGGCATTACTTTTCCTTTAATATTAGTTTCTTTTAGGTCTTATATTTCTGTTAGCATTCCTATAACATCTGGTAAAAGAGAAAAAAATTGATATGAAAAAATTTAAATGTGTATTGATAAACATTAATAGAAAGAAAGTATTATGGCTAATAATACCCAATAATATGTCATGGATATATGTTCTTGAAAAAAAATTTGTGTATTGGGATATTTATTGTCACTGTTATTATTAGAGTAAAAGATGCTACTTAGCAAATTGCTACATTACAATGTGGGGAATAATTTTATATTTTGACTTGTTTGGTACAATATTAAAGTTGCTGATTTGATATATTTCTCTTTCTGTTATTTGTTGCAAGATATGATCTGTTTCTTAAGCTTTAATTGTTCCATGGATTGCTTCGTATTGTATTTTACAAAATATTATTTAGTTATTATATAATGTCTTATTAAAATTAAATGATAGAACGTGTATATATTCTGCATATTAAGTTGAAAAAAAAAGTATGATATAAAGAAATTTAATGTTACTTTTTTACCTTATGATCAACTAAAATATAGTTAAGACTTATTGGGCGTCCTGTTGTGTAATCGTTATTGTGCCAGAGCCTATTGGTACGTACTTCGATTGCTCCATAAATCTTGTTCAGTTTAATAGATCGTATTAGTGTTGCCATTTCTTTTTCTTTTTCTTTTTTTATCTGCAAGGACAAAAACAATTGGTAAAGTATAGATAATATTAAGAGTGTTTGGAAATTCTATATATAAAAAGTTTGTAAATACATATACAAATTCGTATTGAAATAATAATTTAATATATAAATTAATAGTATAATTTTTATGCTTATACAATGTTATGTAAATTTTTTTTGTAAACAATATTTTTAACATGATTTGGATAATTACTGATGGATTTACTTATTAATACACACACATATATATATATATATATATATATAGGTTGCCAATCCAATAGGTATTTTTTTTAACCTATGAGTAGGTATTTTTTTTTAGCTGTTGGATCATCATCTAATGGTCATCTAATGGCTATAATAAAGTGCATGAAAAGACGTGTATCATTAATGCTCTTTCTCTTTCTTACTTTTTACAATAAAAAAATGTGCATATTAAATTTTCATTAGCCAAATTGTTACCTATGTATAGATTAAAAAAAAAAAACCTACTGGATTGGTGCCTATATATATATATGTAGTATTTTGGGATTTATTACTCGTAATAAGGCTACATATAATTGACCATATGTAATGATTTTATCTTCTAGATAAATGCCAACTTTGATTAGTGATTGTCCTTGATTTTTATTTATTATCATTGTATAACAGGTTTTTATAGGAAATTGTCGCTTTTTTAAACTGAATGGCCATTTGGACTCATTTACAATTATTTTTATTTTTGGAATACATATTTTTTCGTTTTCGATATTTGAATTTATAATTTCACCTTTTATGATTCTATTTCTTACTTGTGTAATGATAAGTCTTATTCTATTACATAATCTCATTGATTAATTTAAATTTCATTCTAGTATTATAGGAGTTCCGATTTTAAAAGTTAATTCATGTGATGATATGTTATTAAAATTTAAAGTATGTGAAAATTTTTGGGAATATAAGAGGTTAAGTTGATCAGTATTTTCAGTTAAGGCTATTAATATATCATAACTATAATAATTTTTTGATTCGTTAGGTATTAAAGACAATATTTATGTATTTATATCATCAACTATTTTATTTTTTGGAGTTATTATTGCTCTATGTCATAAATAATCAATTTTAGCAAAGTTTTTTTTTTACAAATATCATATATTAAATCTAAAATTTTTTCGATTAGATTTGATTCATATTGTATTACGTATTTTGGTATTTTAATATATATAATATCTTCATTTTCAAGATCTCTTAATTCTTCTACAGTATTTTTTCTAACATTTCATATCCATTTTGAAAATTCTATTTTTTTTCTTTTTCTGTGGTATTTGGATTTTTTAATCTTATATTTTTTTGTTAAGAATATAATTTGAAATGTAGCCATATAAAAAAGTTATTTATACTTACGTTTATTATACCTTCTTTTGTTCCAGTAAGGATAAAAGGTAAAATTTGCCGAAAATCACTACCTAATATAATTGTTATTCACTAAAAGGTTGGCTAATTTTTTTTTTTTAAATCTTGTAGTATTTTATCTAAAGTTTCAAAATAGTATTAATTATTTATCTGCACTTCATCCTATAATATTAATGATGGTTTTTTGATTAATTTGATAATTGAGTTCCTTTTTTGACATGACAAGTAGAAAATTTATATGTTAATAAAAGTATTCAAAATCTTGAATGTGCAATTCTACTTTTAGGTAATAATAACAAAGCTATTCCATACGATGCGATATCTCAAATAATTCCATTATTTGATCTAATTTTTGTAATAATGTTATTCCATAAATAAGTTTTTTGAGTACCTCCTTGCCTATGGATAAAGAATAGGTTTTGTACTTTATTGTTTAATGATTCTATAATTTGTTCATAAATATAGTGTTGTTCATTATTTAAATTTTTTTTCTAAAATGTCGTTTTCTTCTTTTAATTCATTAATGTTATAGTTTAGTTCTTCTCGCAAAAATTTATTATTTAAATAATCAATTAATGTTCCTGTTGGTAAGGTAAATTAAAATCTGTTAAAGTTAATGAATTTAAGTTTAGTTGTATTTCTAATTTGCATAATACATAATTATATAATTTTTTTTCCAGAGTTTGAAAGTTCGGATTATTGAATAAAGTTTTAATTCTGTGCAAAATATCTTCTATCATAAGTTTTCAATGATTTTCAAGTAATGTTGTTGGATTATTTGTATTACAAAATAATAAAATTATGGTAAATAATTATCGTATTTGATGTGGTGTTGACCGAAATAAAGCTTCTAATATTGATTCATCCCATTCTTTATCATCTCCCAATAAACTTGATACATTATCTGCTGTTTGATTTGTTGAATTTTTATACCATCAATGGTTCGTATAAATTTGAATCTTATTGCACCTTTTTAATGATTTAATGACAATTTTAAATTTTATAATTCTCTAGAATTTGGGTGGAAGTAAAAAGTTCATCCACTTGAATATTCTGATTTTCTTGGACTCCAAATCTTATCTTTATTTTTTCACACCCATTTAGTGGGAAATTGCATATATGAAAGTTTTTTGCTTGCATATTGATTTTGTTTATTTCCATCAATTTTTTTAAAGATGTTCTTTGAATTCCTAGTTGTCAAATCATATTATCAAGACATTTATTTAAACGAAATGTTATATTTTGCATGTATAGTAAATGAATTGTTAACTTTTGTATTGCTGGATTTATACGATGCATATGATATTCATATAATTTCTACAAGGCTCATATGGTGTTATATATCGACAATAATATAATTTATTTATTCCATCTATTTCTTTGTAAATTATTTGCCCAAATTATTCTATGCATATACTATCTTCTATTACTACTATTATTCTAACTGAGCCTTTTGATGACTATTTAAATAAATATTTCATTTACATTAATTGTGAACTTATTTCAATATTTATATGAACATAAAATCTTAAACCTAAGTTTTAGTGGTTGTGTTTGGCATATTTTTGCATGCATAGAGATTATATCTATTCCTTTTTATTTTTTTTAAAAGTAAAAAGTCTTGAAAAAAAAATAAAAATATCTTTTCTTTTTTGACATATACACATATTGATTTTAATTACTCGTAATCCCTTATCTTTTAGTTACATAGCATATATCATATATATGATAGGTAATTGTTATAGTTTTTCCACCATATTTTTCTTACCGATTAGATATGTATACACGTTTTTCTTTACTATTTTCTCTTATTAATTTTAGTTTTGAATTTTTTTTATATGCTCATAATTTTATATTTTGCTCATGGAAGTTATACATACCAATTCCTTTTGGTATGATATGGTCTATATTTAGGTCTTTTTTTCTCAAACATATATATCTATATTATTTCTTAGTTACATATTTCATTTATTTACATATGTATGTGTAAAAAAATTGTTATATTTTTTTCCACTACATTTTTGTTATTAATTAGATACGTAAATGCGCTTTTCTTTGCTATTTTATTTTATTAATTTTAGTTTTAAGCTTTTTTATACATTCAAAAATTTATGTTTTGCTTATGGAACTTATACATATCTCGTTTTTTTTGCCATACGATAGCCCATACTTGGGTTTCTTTCTTTAAAGGGCATCAATTCAATAGATGTATTTTTTCACCTGTACACATGTATTATTTTGGTCAATAAAACTTAATTATAAATAGTGTTTTATTACACTATAATAAAAAATAAGAGAGAAAAATAGTATTAATGATGTACATTTTTTCATATACCTCATTATAACCGTTGGATTACTATTAGACGATGAATTAACAGTTAAACAAAAAATACCTATTGGATTGGCAACCTTTTTTAATATGCACATCTACGCATGTCTAAGGAAGAGTCAGTATATAAATCTGTTCAAGTTTTTGAAATATCTGTAAATTTGTTAGTATTGTATATAGTCAAAAGTTAATATCATTTTTTTTTCTAAAATATTTTTTGCCTGAAACTATTAATAATTAATTTAGCTATCATTATTTAAAAATTTTATTTTTTTTATTTTAATGTTTCAAGTTTAATGTTTAATTCATCATTGATTATAATAAGTTTCAACTGTAATCAAAATTGTCAAGGCCATAATTTGGATTATTTTTTGAAAATATATTCATAGCGCTAATACTTTTTCCATTCTTTTTATATATTCATAAGGCTAATATTTTGTCCATTCTTTTTCTACATTTGTAAGATTGCTCTTTATTTCACTTTTTCTTAGTTTGGACGACATCGCGTGTAAATTATTTTTAGTACTTATATTTTTATTTTATTAGAAAAACTTATAAGAATTAAATTCTAGACACAATATGTAAGTTAAGAAAATAAAATTGTAGGCATAAATTTTTAGTCTGATACAATTTCAAAGCTATTTTTGCTATGTATTTAATATGATAATTTTTATTACGTCAATTAATTCTATATTTCTATTTTATTTTTGAAAATGGTGAGTCAAACACGCAATATATAAACCAATAAAATCAAATAATATCTTAATTACTTAAAATTGGAGTCTTTCAAACTAAATATACAAAACATTAATTAATACATACGATGGAATTGAATACAGAATAACAATGAAATTGAAATTTAGGTCATGATTTTACAGTAAAGTTAATAACAATCTATTTTGTTTCTTTCCTTGTCCTCCTCGATACTAATGATTTTACAGCAAAGTTAATAACAATCTATTTTGCTTCTTTCCTTGTTCTCGATACTAAGACCTCCATCTTTCTCTTTGCTAATTAAGGCCGCAAAGTTTTTCGTCAGGAATTATATGTGATAACTTTTTTTATATTTATTATAAATATATGATGTATGCAGATAAATATATTTGAATAAATGTGCATATATATGTGTATCTATGATAATTTGGCTCAGATATGTTACAGAATTATCAAGATAATTTATTTCTAAATGTCTATCTAGCTACTTAAGAAATCATTTCTTGATTTCTGTATTAATATGGAAGGAAATTTGCCATATATATTATAATAGTCAAATAATAGAAAAGAGGCGTAAGAGTATAGTCTAAAACTGTCCAAAAAACTAGCAGGTGAAGAATGACTAAAACAAAGAAGAATAAAGAGAAAAATAAAAACAATTTTAAAAGAAAAAGATGTGAAAGAATAATTAGGCATGGTTTTTAAAGGGGAAAAGGAGGAGTAAGGAAAATACTAAAAATATAGAAAAGTTGGGCGAGATGGAAAAGAACTCAAGGAATCACAAAAATACATTTACCGGAAAAAATTCCTTAGTTGAATGCAACAGTAAATAGTTGTTTTAATTACGGCAAAATAATTAGAGTGAAAAGATAAAATCACAATGTTCACACATAAATCTAATAAAGAATTTTAAAGCTAAAATCTTTATAAAATTGATAACAAAGCTTTAACCCGACAACTAATTTCCAGAATATTTTTGGAATTAAAAACTGTAAAACTGTTTCTTATCAACAAACCAGATTTATTATAGAGTGACTAAAGCCATTATATACAGCAATTTGTGGGCAGCTAGTGTATTACTCTATATGACTAAAGAATAAATACTCATCATTGTCAAATATATAGAATTACTAAATATGATGGGAGAGAAAATTAAAACTAAATTAAATAAAAAATAAAAAGGAAAAAAAAGAAAGTTTGAATGAAAGGAATTAAGAAAAAAAAATACAGATTTAGCCAACAAAAAGGGAAAAAAAAAGTGAAAAAACAAAAACCAAATAAAACAATTCACTAAAAGGACATACAAAAAAAATATGTGAAATGCAGAACCATTAAAAGTATTATAATAATATTTTTCAGCATTCAACACAGAAATAATAAGACAAGTATTTGCACATAACTAGTGCAAGTCAAATAATACAGATTAATTAAAGGCAGAATAAAATATAAATGAACCCAAATATAAAATAATTTAATGAAATATACACAATATTCAAGAACACAATATTCAAGACAACAATAATGAAATAAATACATCCATAGTATATTAATAACACAGAAAGCAAACATTAATTATCAACAGAACAAAATACAGACATAACTAAAAGAAGAAAAACAGTTAAAAAGGCATATAAAGACAATATAATAAATATATGTAATATCTGAAGTACTTTAATCAACTTTTAGGAAAATACAGATTATCGGCAGATCACAAAACAGGGTAAAACAACAGCAAAAATAGTAAAGTTAGAGCACATTAATTTCAGTCAGCTATGAAGAAGGAAGAACGTCAAGGGAAGTAGGATATAAAAAGTACTAAAACACGTATATAACCAAATAAGAGTACGGTATATATAACATGCAATAAATTCAAACTAAACAAGTGGCAGCATCCCAAACAATCACAGAATTAAAAGAAATATTCAAAGGGAAGAAGTCAGAAACTTAATGAGTACGAATAACTAAAGTAAACAAACAATAAAAGGAAAGTATTATCTGACTATATCAAATAAACTTGAAAAATATATTTAAGAAATAAAATTCCCTCATTTTCATACTCTACTTTTAATTTTTTTCCTATTTTTCCCTCATTTTTTTTAATTTAAATAATACGGTAAAAAATAAAACAACATTAATTAAATTTTGTAAACAGCACCAAAATCATAAATGTGAAAAGACAGAGTATTAATATCCAAAACAGAGCTCATCATTAACATACAAAGAAATCGAAACTAATAGTAACAATAATAATGCGTCGGTTTATCACCAATTAATCATAATTTTAATTCAACTAGAACCAAATGAGACCCAAATTATTATTTAAATCATCCAACATGCCTTGTTTGGTGCATTCCTCAAACTAATATATTCCCCGAGAATGATCTAGAAAATATTATAGAAACTCGAAGATATAAAACCAACTTATCCACAGATTACTATACACACATGCACGTACATTTATATATATATATATATATATTCTAATTATAATTATGACAAAATACAAAATGATAGGAATATCATGACACACTTAAAAAAAAAAAAGCCTAACCAATGTAATATAAAAATGGAGGCCAATCTCTAAAAAGGTCTAAAAACCGTGATAAAAAGCCTATATTTGCGGATTAAAGCCCCCAAAAAGACGAGGATAATAGCCCAAAATAAACCCAAAAGGCAAAAACAGTAGATGAGCCCTAAAACAAAATCATCAAAAATTTCTAGAATAATATAAATCAAGAACAACAGTAAGCATTAAATATACGAACAAAGGCCAAAACTTCAATACTCAACGATGGATAATAAAAAAACAATAATAGGAAAAAATCAGAGAAAATAAAATTTTTTTAAGAGCGAAATTACTAGAAAAGAAAAAAGTTCCCCACACCACTTAGATCCATGCAGCGAAATCCAAATCCACCAACAAAAGATCAAAAGACAAAGAGTAAATTAAAAAAAAAAACAAACAAAAATTACAGCACACAGAGGAAGAAAAAAATATAACTCAAAAGGAAAATAACAAATAAAAGTTTAAAATAACAAAAAAAAATAAAGAGAAGCCATAACCTAAATCGAATAAATAGAGAAGCAAAGAAAAAAGAAGAATGATCGGAAGAGGAGTAACCTAAAAAAGCGTGAAGAACAAAGAGAACAAGAGAGAGAGAAAGGGGTTGTTTGGCATCATAACTAAAAAATAGTTTTTGTTTTTAAAAACAGAAAATTATTTTTTGAGAACATGTTTTGGCATTGTTCTCTGAGAACGGTTTTTAAAAACAGAGTTAAAGAAAACAAAAAATTCAGAGACAATAAAATGTTGTTTTCAAGATGTTTTCTTATTTTTTTTTTCTGAAAAAAAAAAATCTTTCATATAACTTTTATATATACATTTTTTTGTAATTTTCTTTCTCATCATCTTCTCTAATCACTGTCTTTCCTCACTCTCTCTCATCACTTTCTCTCCCTTCATTCTCTCAATCCTCATTCTCTCTCATCACTTTCTCTCTCCTCATTTTATTTCATCACTTTCTCTCTCATCATTTTCTATCCCTTCATTTTTTTAATCACATTATCTTCTCCTCATTCTTTATTACTACTTCGTTTTTTATAACTTTTTTTTATTTTTATTTTTTATCCTCGTGCATTCTTATCACTTTCTCTCTCCTTATTCTCTTACTTGAATTTATCTCTGGTCACTCTTGACTTTTTCTCTCTAATATTTTTTTTATAATACAAATATAATTTTTTATATTCATATAATTTTTTTTCCTAAAAATTATTTTTAGAAAATATTTGCTAAACACTCATTATTTTCTGAAAATATTATAAAACAATTTTTATTCTTATTTCTTCTGAAAACACAACTTTGAAAACAGAAAATAAAAAACAATACCAAATAACCTGAGAGACATAGAGAAGAAGCCGAAAGAGGGATTCGTATAAAGCATTACACAGTCATTAATGCGCCTAACCCTCTGAAAATGCCAAAACACCCTCCACCCAAAATCTACTTAGGTTCTAAGCCCGAGAGTAAAACCGTAAAACCAAAATATGAAATTTCAAAAAAACAAAAAGTAAATAAAAAATAAACCCTAAACCCTAAAAAATAACTAAATAGCGAAATGACAAAAAACCCTGTTATACTGTTCATTCTACAATGTTTTTCTCCTTGACTTTAGATATATATATATATATATATATATATATATAATAATATGTGACTATCTCTCCTCTTCGTTTGTACACAATAGGATGCCATATACATCGGCAAAATGAAGGCTTGTAATCAACCAAGGGTAAGCTTAAAAGCCTTAGGCAATTGAGCCTTGATACATTATATTGCCAAGTGTTTTGTGCATGTTGAACAAGTCTAGGACACTGACACATACAAAAGTAAGGTGTCACTAAACCCTTCAACTATTCTCAAGGTTTCGACATATATACTTGGTAAGTCCCCTAATTGTACGGTGACATGTGGCTTCGTAACGATGATGTGGCACAAATTTGTTGATGATATGACTTGAAATTGGCAATCTGTTAATAACAAATTCATACGTCGTATCTTAATTATTCTTATATTGTAGACTTAATATTTTTAATTAATGATTAATTATTAAAAAAAATTTTATATTCCAAAATAAAAGTTATATAAACTTATATGTATATATATATATATATATATATGGGTGAGATTTCAATAGTTTAGTATAATATTTATTTACCGGTAATTATCATTGTCTTAACCATTGGATAAATATTAAATGATTCTATTCAATTGGGTAGTTGACTAACAACATTTATGATAATTAATTAGTTTTGAAGTTATAAATCACATTAAATATTTATTTAGATGTGCAACTTGTTAGTAACAAGCTCATATGTCATTTTAAAATATATTTTTTTATTTATTTAAATAGAATCTAAATCTAAGATTTACTCCTTAATTCTTAATTGGAAATTAAAAAAAAAAGTTGTGTGTTCCTTAAGTCAATGCTATTACATACATTGTTGACAAAATATTATTATTAATATCTCACATAAGTTGCCATCGATAAAGATTTTGGCGTACCGTTGGAAGTTCAAAAACTGTGTGGGTTTTTTTTTTCCAATTTATTTGCTTTGATTTTTTTTTTTCGCTCAATTGTCATATATTTTCTGGTTTCAAGTAATTGAGAGGATATTAAAAGAATATGAAGATTTGAATACGAGGATAATGGAGGGATATGAAGATTTGAATATGAGATTTTGTAGAAAATTTTTATTTATGGATTTCGTAAGAGTTCTGGGACTTTATTTTTTATTTTCTGAAGAAGTGAAAGATTTCCTATTTTTTCAAGATACTCTGGATATTTGAAATGCTTTGTATCAGTATTTTTATTTATAAACTATCACGACCTAAGGCTAGGGTCAATGACAGAATGAGTATTTCATAAATTAGAAATACCAAAAAGAACTAAATAAAAAGACTTAATTAATTCAAAATTTTACCCTGAGGTCTCTAACCTTTCAAAACTGGTCTCAACAAAATTTTTAATTGAAAAGAAAATTCTACAGTTATGCGTCACTCATTGAACATAGATCGTAATTAAAACAATTGTTTAATATTCGTACATCACAGATCATCTCACACTCAAACATAGACATAAATAATACAAACCGTGTCCAGATTTCATATTTTAATTATAAGGTTTAATGAAATCCAAATTCCTACTGAAATTTAAATATTTCACAAGTCTCGTAAGAATTTACTAAATTATAAATAACTAGTTATTCTGCAAATGCCTCGATCTAACTCTTCTGATCTAAATTACACTGAGTGTCACCTGAGCGGAAGAAAGGGGGTGAGCTAATGCCCAGTAAAGAATCGAATTTAAGTTCTTATATATATATATATATATATATATCTATATAATATGCTCATGTTAAAGGTCCTACATGGTTAGTATTCCATTCAAAACAATTCACAAAACTCAAGTGGAAATCATAGTCCAACGGTTCAAACATTCCGAATCATTGTAAAACATCCATCAAAACTAGTACATATCTACTCAAGCCGTCATACAACCATGTATGTAATTATGATGTCCAAAGTGTCCTGTTGGATCACTCGTAAGTCCGAGCCACCTAAAAAGGCGCCGTAAGTTCGATCACCCGATGTGGGCATCGTAAATATGTGAATGCATGCAAATATTTTATAAATGACAAAATAAGGATATGCACCATTTCCACAAAATCTCAAAATAACCATACAGTATTCTTTAATCAAATCACTTCTACTCCTCAAAACTGAGTTCTCAAACCATTTTGAATTTTCTAAAAATTTCGGCATTATAACAACTATTTTCTATCAAAATCTAAAAATCCAATTTCCTGCAGAAATCAATCCAAAACAGTATATATAACACGTCAACTAGTATGACGTGTCTCCCAGATAGTTTATATCTCAAATCAGACCAAAAATGGACATAAACACAATTTTTATAAATTATTTCATAAAATTTTATATTTATTAAAAATATGTAAAATTCATAAATTAAATTGATTTTAGAATCAAGTAATCGAATCCCTATCTCAATCAAGTGTCCAACTAGTGAAACAGAGCGGATGTCGTTTGAAAGAGCGGATGTCGTTTTCGAAACTTTGGTTCCTTGGTTTGAAAACTTGATTTTCAAACGGAGGTTCAATTCATGAAACGGACTTCATCACTGAATTCAGAGCACCCAAAAATCCTAGATTAGACATATAATTTGTCAAATTTAGATACGGGCCCCACGACACACAAATCGAGGCAAATTTGAGCCGCTTGATCTCGTTTTTCAGGCCCGTTTCAGAACATAGTCAATATATATCTCATTTTTCACCATTTTCAACGTAGATTCCAAAAATGATACTATTTTTTAAAATCTAACAGTCCGATCGAAAAGTCAATTTCAAAACTATTTTAACACAAAAATTGTCTAACGAAATTTAAATCAAACGGAGCAAAATTGAGCTACGAGGTACCTACCATCAGATTGCCTGTGAGGAGACTAGTCCACGGCGACCAGTTTCGCGGCGAACAATGGCCGGAATCGGCTCTTGCGCGGAAAAGAAACTGCGGTGTTTTCTACATTTTTCCAGCGATCGGCAGCTCCAACGGGGCTAGTTCTGGTGGCGGGAGCTTCGTCCGGCAGCTGGGTGTCAACGCCGGTCGGTGGCACAGTGCAACGATGGCCGGAGTTGGCTCAACGGAGTTTCGCCGGAAATCGGGTGCTGTGTTTGCTCCGGGGACCAAATCGCAAAAGAAAGAGAAAATAGAGGGATTTATGGGCAATTTTCGTAACTGTAGCGCCACGTGTCAACTTCTGGTTAATTTAGCACTGTTTTGCTTATTTGCAGTTGGATTCAGTTTTCTGAAAATCTTCTCAAATATACCCTTGAATAATTACATTTTGACCCAAATTTTTAAACTTTTCTTACATTTTTGCCCAAATGAATCTAGACCAAAATCTGTCCAAATTCATTTTTTTTGGGGTCAAAAGACCAATTTGCCCTTACAATTTTTATGGGATTTCACATTTTCTGATTTAAAAACAAACTAGATGAGGTATTAATGGGAAAATATAATTAATTTTCTTCATATGCTTGGATTATTTCTTAACTCGATGATTTTTGAATAACTTTTTGTATTTTATTGTTGATATATAGTTAAGTATTAATTTATATATTATTATTTAAATTGAAACTAAATCTAAAGAAAATGACTTATTTATATGTATTAATTACTTTTATTGTTTTTGCTCTACACTTATTATTTGTTTATACAATTAAGAATTTGATATTTTCAATTATTGAATTTGGCTTATAATAATGCTTTCTTATCTCTCCTTTAATCTACCAAACATAGGAAAATATTGATTCAAATCTAAGCTAATCTACTCCATACCAATTCTAACATATAATTCTATTCAACGTAGTCCAATTCAACCAACCAAACATTATATATTTCTCTCTTTTAGTTTCTGCCACACTTCTTTTTTTATTTTGTATTTTTTTAAAAAATGGAATTTAACTAATGATGCACCCTAAGAATTGAACTTTAGAGTTAATACCCAATTTCCACCCTACCTTACCCACTGAGCTAGTCTCAGTAGGCTTTAATTCCTATTAGACTAATCCTTCTCGTTCTTTTTTTTTTTACTTCACTTTTAGGTTTTTTTTTTTTCAATTATTCTATTTATACTTATAAAGGATCTTGTTTTTTTTTTTGCTCATAAGGGATTATTATGTAGCTTTTCACTATTATTTAATCTTTCTTTTCCATGTTTTTTTTCCCTTAGTGCAAATGGTAGCCGAAATAGCTAATAGAAAGACAAAAGAAAAACATTTAATTTGAAGAAGAAAATAAATTTTTTAAAAAATATATAGGAAAGAAAATTGAAATGGAACTTATAAAATATTCAAGAAAGCCTTAAATATAAATAGAAGATGAATTTTCATTAACAAAAAGAAAATACGAGTTTATAAACTAATTATGAAAACAAATTAGTGGTTAAAGAAAATAAAAACTTTTTAAAAATATTTTCAATATAAATTTGTACTTTCTTTCATAATAATTTATTAATCAAGTTTGCAACCATTATTATTAGAGCATCTATTATAAATGGCAGTTGAATTACATTCATATTTTAGGTCACATATGCAGAATGCGGTGTCTCTGTAACTACTTCGATTAAATCGGAGAGCAAAGTTAATATATAAGATAAATATTATACGTAACAATGGAACCATACATGTTATATATATTATTGTGTCTCTGACTGTTTCAATCAAAATCGAAGAATAGGTTCCTTAGGGCACATATTATACATGACAATTGAATTAGATTTATATTTTAGATTTTTTTTCTTTTAAGAATCATTATGTTTTACATTTTTTTTTCTTTTAAGAATCATTCTTACTTTAGTTGATATGCACATTATTGTGGCCCGTGACCATATTTTAATTTATTACTATTTAGTACCACCATTTCAATATACTTAATGGTATTAAATTAATATAAAATTTCACTACTTAATACCAGTTTATTCAAAAATTCTAATCTAAGCTTAGCATGTGACAATACATGATAGTGTTTTATTAAAGAGAGTCCACTACATTGTGAAAGTTTACTTAGTGGTAATAAATTATATGAAATTTCATTCATTAAATGCAAACTTTTCCAATTTTAGACTTAGTTGTGACTACGACAATATCTAATAGTGCTTTATTAAGTACTAGAATCAGTAAAATTATGAAATTATGTTTAGTGGTATTAAATAATGTGAAATTTCATCAATTAATGCAAATTTATCAAATTTTAGCCTTAGTTGAACATAATATAATATGTAATAGCATTCTACTAAGTATTATAGTTCACTAAGTTTTGAAATTATATTTAGTGATCATAAATTAATGCAAAATTTCAATAATTAAAAAAATTGATCCAATATTACATACTGAATAAATTTGCATTAATTGGTGGTTGAAAATTAATATGAAATTTAACTAAAAATAATTAATCCACCTTTTTTCTTTGTTTTTTTTTTTCCACCTAAGTATAGCAAGTGAGTACGTAATATTAAGATATAGTATTCTACTACATACTATAGTCTACAAAATTGTGATATGAAATGTGTTATTAAATAAATGCGTTTTTATCTAATACATATAAATTTAACCATATTTAGAGTTTGTTTGGTATAGCTTTCAAAGATCGTTTAAGATTCAAAAGATCTTTTAAGAGTATTTGGATATATTTTTAAAATATATTCTTTTATTCAAAAAATCTTTTAAAGAAGTATGGATCTACCATATTTTGTAGGAAAATCTTTTAATATTTTCCTTCAACAAATAAAAAGTTATCCCAAACATGTCCTTAATCTTAATTGAGTATTTGAGATTCTACTTAAGTATTATAATCCATTAAATTGTGATATGATGCTTAGTGAAAATAAATTAGTGTGAAATTCCACTAAATAGTAAAAAATTGATCAAATTTTAGTCTAAATTTATAAAAGTATATAACATTAATCTATCGAGTATTGTGGCCCACACAATTATAAAGTTATGCTTGTTGGTATGAAATTATTATCAAATATTACTAATTCAGAAAAAATTAACCAATTTAGTCTAAATATAAATGCTTTGGTATGTAATAGTGTTGTACCAAGTACTATAGTATACTAAATTGTGACATTATCCTAAGTAATATTAAAGTAATGTAAAATTTTACTGATTAATATAAATTTATCCAGTTTTTGTCTAAATTGAGTAAGTAACATTATGTAGTAGTGTCCTAAAACGTGTTGTAGCAAACTAACTCGTGGTGTTATGCTTAGTGATTACAAACTAATATGAAATTTCATTAATTAAAAGCACAGTCGTCAAATCTAACTAGAATTAGATCGTTAGGATAATGTAAATTGTTGTACAAAGTAAGGGTCACCACTTTGTAATATTATACAGAGTACACATTTAATTGAAGATATTCATTCTTTGAGTTACGTGGTCACATAAGTAAAACATATATAATAATGGATTGTTTCTCAACCCAAACGAATGGTATATACCTAGAAATTCCTAGTAATAGCTATATAGTTTTTTAAAAAATTAAATAAAAACTTGGGATTCGAGAACTTGAAAAGAAAGTAGGTTTTGGACAAATAAAACATATATTTCATAACGTATAGGTCTCTAACTGCAAAACTTTTTTCAAATTGATTTTCTTTACCTTTTAGTCACGTATGCTCGAACCAAAAAATTATAAAGCTCAGACAAGTAAATACGTAGTCAAATAATCAAGGAAAAAAAAGGAACATAGTACGCACAGAAAATTTGGGGGATGACTTTTTTGTTAGTCTAGGTTTTTTTGTTTTTCGTTTTTGTATGTTTTTCTGTATTGAGCTTTATTTTTTCTTTTTTTAGAAGATTCTGAAAGTGTTAATAATCAAAGACCAATATTAAAATAAAATTTAGAATATAAAAAAGCTTTAAAAGATTTTAAAAAAATACAATTTTTTTAAGGAAAGATAATACATTTTTTTTAGTAGACATAAATAGAGGATAAAGCTTTAAAAGGATAATCATTATGTAAAAATAACAATTGATCATTATTAATGGCAAGAGTATAAAAGGAATAACCAAAGTGAGAAAGAGAGATGGCTAGCGAGGAGAAACTTTGTGCATTTTTTTATTTATTTTAATTTTCTAAATTACATGTAAGACCTAAAAACTCCGTACTTTCTTTAGATCTGAATTAATACAGTCTTAGTGTATATTATCTAGATTTTTCTTAAAAATAGTCAAACAGAACACAAATTTCAAAATTCAGATCTTTTTAGAAAAGTCAAATAGAACACAGTTTTCAAAATTCAACCCCCTAAAAAAATGGGAATTAAAATAAAACAAAAGTAAAACTATTTTAGTATCATTACTGAATTTGAACTTATCATAGATATTAATTTCAAAGGAAAAAAACAAGAATCTTTGCAATTAATGCTAAATAATAACTTGTTATAATGGGTAATTTTTAAGTCTATATCATTATTTGTATCTAATGCTTACACTATATTTTATAATTTTTTGATATTTACACTAATTTTTATGATGATTATTCGTAAAATCATAACTATTGAAACTTCGTCCATATATATTAAACTTTGTCTGTATATATATATATATAAGGCACCAATCTAGTAGATATATTTTTTTTTTACTTATGTATAGGTATTAATTTAGTCAATAAAAATTTAGCATGTATATTTTTTTATTGTAAAAAATAAAAGAAAAAGAGCATTAATAATGCACGTCTTTTTATGCATTTCATTATAACTATTGGATCACCATTAAATGGTTTCCAATGATTAAAAAAAATACTATCATAGGTAAATAAAAAGATACCTATTAAATTGGCAACCATATATATATATATATATATAAAATAAAAAAATATCTATTAGATTCACAACCTCTATATATATAGAATTTTTGATTTTTGTCTTAAATAATTGAGTTAGAGACATTAGAAAGTTGGTCGACATTATCGAACGAAAAATACAACATCGTTCAGTTCAAAGACTTAAATGTGTTGAGAAAGATGTACAAGACGTGAGAAATGAGTTACGAAGCTTATAAACCATAAGGGTGTCAATACAACTCCAATTATTTTTTATGGAAAGATGTTTGAATGAGTTTATGGAGTTGTAAAAGGACGAAAAGGCAGCATGGCAGTGATGGTGATGTCATGGTGACTAGGAAGGATGAGAAATGTGATTCAGTGCAAGATTGTTTAGACAAGATTACACTGTCAATGAGAAAGGACATTCAAATTGCGAGGAAAGCGATAAAAAATAATGAGAAAAAGCTATAATAACAACGAGGCAAACTATGTATGCAGCCTGACCTGCACTTTTGTTGGGTTTTTTTATTTATGTTTTAAATAAGAATATTATTTAGTGTATTAAAGTTTGTACTTAATTTTTAATACTAACATATATATAACATATAAATTAGTACTATTTAATTAATTTATTAAAATTTATTATAAATATATTAATCATATTCATTAATTAAATATTACTAACTCATATCATATGTATTAATATTAAAACTTTAGTAAAAATTTTGATACACGTATCATTATCCTTTAAATAATACTCGATTGTATTAGTATTAAAACTTTAGTAAAAATTTTGATAGACGTATCATTATCCTTTAAATAATAATCGATTGGACTTTTTGACTTTTATTCATTATTATTATTAGTAGTTATATATATTTTTTGGTTATTATCGTAGTTGATCAACATTTATTGCACGCATCTTATAAAAACCCCCAAAATATTCAATATAACTGAATAATGTGTACATTTTAAATAAGAAATAAAGAATATATGTTAGACAATATTAAATATGTTTTACAAGTATATTAAGATCTGGAATTAGAAATTATTTTCTCGCAGTAGGATTCACATTCATGTCTTTTTATACTTACACACTAGTAATGGAAACAATTAATTATTTGGCATTAATTGACAAAATTTCTCAAATGAAAAAAATTAATTAACCATTATAAAAAAAGAAAAAAAAATAACTCTGTTAAAGAAAGAAGAGAAAGATGATTCCTTAAAAAAAAAAAAAAAAAACAGAATATTTCAAGAATGAGAGCACAAATAATGGAATGATTATACCGTAGTAATTTTGTTTATACCTATCGATAGTAATTTTACAAAATCACTATGTATACATACATACGTATGCAATTTCTTTGTTTTTAAAATTTGATTAAAAAATAAAGGTATTAGAAATTTTTTACTGTCACTTTTTTTTAGTTGAAAAATTTGGTAACAATTTTTAAAAATTAGAAAATTAAAACAAAGTTATCAAGTAAACTTTTAATTTTTTTTTTATTTTTCTGTTTAAAATAAAGCAGAAAACAAAAATAAATCCAAACAATCTCTAAAGCGAATAAAATCTCACTTAAATTTCCATCTAAAAAAAAAAAAAAGAAGAAAACAATATCACTTAAATTTCCATTTCAAGAAAAATTGATTCTCCCAAAACTTTTCTTGATATAGTTGTATTTTTGAAGATTTAATTAATGGTTTATTAGTTCAACCACTGCTCTTCTTCTCCACCTCTCCTCAATAGTGGACCTTAAACTCTGGAACCTTCGGATTACGTAAAGAGAGAAAGAAGCCTCTCACTTGTTTAGCTTTAAAGAAATAATAATTAATTAAAAGGAATGGCCATGGTGATGGAAGGTGTGGCCATGGCCGCCGTGGCTACAAGATTTCCCTCGTTCAGAATCATCCATAGAAGAAGACCCAGTTCTTCCACCTCCCCTACTTCTCGAACCCTCCGAAGCTTCTCCGCCTCAGCTTCTGCCCTCAGGGAGGGCGACCCGCCCGCTCCTCTCTCCGTCTCGCTCGGTCACGTTATCCGACCCGATTTCCCAATCCTCCACCAGGTATTTCGTTCATATTTGTATTCGTAGATATCCACTTATCATTTCTTGAATTTTTTGTTGAATTAGTTTGTTGCTTGGTTTAAACTAGACAATGATCAATTATGTGGAGGAAAAATAGGAAAAAAAGAAGGGGGGACTTTGTGGTTGTTGGAATTTTTGCTGTTTTTGAAAATTTAGTTTCTTGTGTATTTGGATATTAATAAAGGATATGTTTGTTTATGAGTTTTACTTCACAGTGTGTAATTTGAATTTGTGGATATGTGCTTTTCATTTCTTGAACTAACTTTGTTTTCGCTTGAGTTTTTGGTTTGTTCCTGAGAAATTTCCGGAAAATCATACTAGAAAACGATCAATTATGTGGAGGAAAAATGAAAAGAAAGGGGCTAAGTTGATATTGGAATTTGAGCTGTTTCGTGAAATTTAGTTACTTGTGTATTTGCTTTGATTATAAGGTATGGTTTTTCGTCACTGTTACTACATACTGTGTAAGGTTTTGCATGATACAGAGTTATATGGGGCAGCCTTGGCATCATTTTTGCAGGAAGTTAATGGCTCTAGACTTGTATACTTAGACAATGCTGCAACTTCCCAGAAGCCTACGGCTGTCATGAGAGCTATACAAACCTATTACGAAGCTTACAATTCAAATGTGCATCGTGGAATACATTTCTTAAGGTACTTGATGCTTAATTGGTATGACAATAATGTACAAAAGCAAAGGCTATATTGTAAGGTTAGGAGAAAGGTAGATTACTTCTGTATGTGATAGTTATGCCAGCAAAAGATATTTTTTATGCTTCATCGGAAGAGGAAAAAGAAGGATATATATTATGCTTTATAGATTCATCAGCTGTTGATGAGTTTTGTCGGGGGCAGACTTTTCAATTTGGTACATATTTAGCTATTGACTTCCTTTTTTTTTTTTTTTTTTTTTGTGAAAATAGTGCAAAGGCAACAGAAGAGTTTGAGTTGGCCAGAAAGAAGATTGCGTCTTTTATCAATGCATCAGATTCTAGTGAGATTGTATTTACAAGGAATGCCACAGAAGCTATCAATCTGGTAGCTTATTCATGGGGCCTCCAAAATCTAAAGCCAGAAGATGAGGTGCATTTGTCCTCTCCCTCCCTCCTATATATATATATATATATATATATATATATATATATATATTTTCTTCTTCTTATAGGTTTCGTGAAGTAAGTGCTACGTTTTTCTGCTGATTTAATTTTTATCATGATTATTGCCTTCCATTAAAGTTCTTTTTCCATATAAATTTGCACACTAAATTAAACTTGTGCCACTGTGAAACTCTGTTTCAATTTATATCAACATCTACAAAGTTACCATCATCTTTCTTCTAGAAAACTAGAAGAAGTAGTGGGTACTTCTTTGAGGTACCATTCAAGATCTAGACCAAAATTACAGTACCAATCATTATCATCCGAATACCACATCCGTTGATTACTGATGTAAAAACATGTTTCTTGCATATGCTTATGTAGGAAGCCTATAGTTTGGTGACCTGTGGTTTGAAGGGGTGGAGATACAAACTGTATGGCTGAAAATTGATATATGAGAAGAAGCACCAAAGGACATTTGTGAAATTTGTGAAAAAACTGAGTGCATGCTTAGTTCTGCACATCAAACAATTTTAAGATATTTCCCATCAGAAAAGAAGTTAGGAGTTTTGTAAGGCCTTCTGATAGGCTATTAGGGTTTAAAGGTTGTGGAAAAATACTTGACATATGGGATTTTAGCAGGGTGTAAGAAAGGTGAAAGAAAGGCTTGGATCCACGGCTACATAGAAACAGAAAATGATTAGAATTGCTGTTATATGGGGTTGCAGCATGACCTGTGGGCAATAATGTTACTTACTAATTAACAAGAAGGAGAAGTAGAGAAGGGAAAGGGAACTCTAGGTATAGGCACATAAACCAATCTAATTTAACTTGATTTGGCAAAATATAGCTATATAGACTCTTGAAACCTGTCCTTTTCCCTATAACTAATTACTACCATATAAAGAACTTCTTCTGTGGATTCATTGTAGTACGATTGCAATGGGTTCTGAATAATCACACTGCAAGCCTGCAGCAATTTTGATTTATGTGGAACTGGCAATAGTTTGTGTTATCTGGCTGGAGTGGAACAAAATAATAATTGATGGGAATTTGAAAAATGAAATTTTCCTGTGAGATAGATACTTGTCCTCTCACTGAACTCTACAATCTTTGGGAGGTAGGAAACTCTAGCATATTGCTAGGTAAGTCCCATGAGGAATCAAACCCCAGACATGGGCTTGACAAGTCGACCTAACCCTCGAGGGTTCCTGTGAGATAGATATAAATATTAGGTATCTTTCTGTTTATGGTTTTGTTGAGTTGCAGGGATCTCTTATGATATTTTGGTGCAACCTTCCCTTTACCTTGTCATCTTTTTTGTTATCAAGTATTTTATGTTAACAACATTTCATTGCATCCTCAGTGGAGAAAATATGGGAAAAAGTTAAATTTTGGGTAGCTATTTAAAGAGTTTAAAAGCTTGGTTTTTTCTGATAGATTGAGAATTTGGGAATTGTTAGGTTAGTCGGGGATTCTGTTTTTTCTTCTGGTTGTTTGTGAGTGGAAATTTTGTTGTTTTGCTTAACATTTGAATGTTATTCCTATAATTAATAAATTATTTTGTTTTCTATTGAAAAAAAGGGAGAAGAATGAAATCCCAGAACCCAGAATTATTATCCTTGTTGAATGATATCATAATAACTTGATAATTTTGTAAAAAAGCTGAATATTGTTGAAGATACATTTTTAAATTTTTAAATAACCCGTGCACTTTGTAATCACTTGATAATTTTCTTAAACCCTGCATTCAAATTTATTATGTATCCCATTTATTTTATGGTGGTGAACCCTAATACTATTTCCTGGCAAAAGAAAAAAAGACCCTAATACTATTAAAAAGCTGTCCATGTGGGAGAGATTTTGCAGTAAAGTTGGTTATACCTTGTCCAATAAAAATTGATTGGTTAGGTGTTTTGACCTTTAGACTTTAAGATGAAGTCTCCTAATGACCTGATAGAATCTCAACTAAATATGCTGAAATAATAAACATTGAAAATTACATTTAATCATCCATAAAGTTCTGGACGGTTCAACAGGACCTATAATTTGATCTCTTTACCCACATATCCTACTCTACATTTTTCATAGCGTTTTTATTTTCGCAGATCGTACTTACAGTTGCTGAACATCACAGTGCCATTGTACCTTGGCAACTTGTAGCCCAAAAGACTGGTGCTGTTTTGAAGTTTGTGGGCTTAAATCAAGATGAAGTTCCAGATATCAACATGTTAAAAGAAACGCTGTCAACAAAGACAAAACTTGTTGTAGTTCATCATGTCTCAAATGTGCTTGGTATGCTTTTGTGCCTAACAGCATTTTTTTCCCACTCATCTTGGTATGTATGTATTTTTTAATGACATACAGGAAGCTGGCTTCTGTAGTTGTTTCAATCATATTGTACAACTTGCTTTTCGCTTTCTAAATGTCTGTTTTGAAAACCTGATGTTATTCATGTAATTTTAGAACTTTGGCTCAAATAAACGTATTTCAAATTATGTGGTAATATTGACTTAAAAAGGTTTTTTTCCATTTTTGTTTTAGCTTCTGTTCTTCCTGTTGAAGATATTGTGCTTTGGGCTCATGAAATTGGAGCAAAAGTGCTAGTTGATGCTTGTCAGAGTGTTCCACACATGGTGGTTGATGTTCAGAACCTCGATGCTGATTTTCTTGTTGCTTCTTCTCATAAGGTTAGGGTAGTGCTTTACTTTTTCTAAATCCTAGAGTTATGGGCAAGTATGTCAAGTTAAGAAAATGCTTCAGATGTGTGGGCCTACAGGCATCGGATTTTTGTATGGGAAGAGTTATCTTCTTTCTGCAATGCCTCCATTTTTAGGTAACTTACTCCTTTGGAAGTTGAGATGATAACTTGTCTATTTTGAAATTTCTAATTTCCATGTGCACATGTTCTTTGGTTTCTATGCTTACACAATGCAGCATTTGGAGGTGGCACTTGAAACTGATTCTTGTGTTGATCTTCTCCTTCTAGGTGGTGGAGAGATGATTTCCGATGTATTTCTCGATCATTCCACTTATGCAGAACCACCATCCAGGTTGGTGAATTTGTTTACAATTTGCTTACTTCCTGATACTTGTGGTCATTGTATTCATCACCTTTTAACTAAATCAGATTTGAGGCTGGCACACCAGCAATTGGAGAAGCAATTGGATTAGGTGCAGCAATTGATTATTTGTCAGCGATCAGTATGCAAAAGATTCATGATTATGAGGCTAGTCCAATTTTCCTGATCGCTTATTTATCTGTTTTGCTTTTTGAATAGAAGGTAGACACTATCCTTATAACCTCCAAAAGCTGTTACCCGTGCTGGCCTTGCACCCTCTATGTCATTGACCGAGTTATTTTTCTTTTGCTCTAGGAATACTAATGTTTAAAACTTGCTCCAAAGTAATTGTTAACTGAATTAATTTATTTCTGTCTGTCTGTCAATGTGATTCAGCATGGACGTGTAGACTGAATTATTTTTGCTTTTCCACGATTTAGGCTAAAGATCTCATATGATTAGTGATATCATTTCAAATATATTATGCTTATTGTGTTTGAGTCTTACATACTTCTAGCAAATGTGAGATTTTCTTGGAATCTTGTACTCATTGAAGTCGTTTATTTGGATTTAGGTTAGTTATTGTGTTGGTAGATTCTCTCTACGTTGATAGATTCTCTCTACGTTGAACACCTCAATATTGGTTGCATATTTTTCCTTTATGATTAGCCGGCTCTATTTTCTCCTTTTTAATCAATTTCTTTTAAAACTATTACGATCTCTGAATCCAAAATTTCTCCACATAAGCTAACAATGTTGTATATATACATATATATATATATCTATATTTTAAATCTCCAGCTCCACATGTTTTATCTTCTGGTATCCTGAAATTCATGCACAGGATTGGTCTCGGATATCTCAGGGAAACAAATTAAGTTCAAACAACCATGTCTAGAGTAGTTTGCAAAGAGCAATAAAACTTCCAAGAGGATGAAATTCAATTAATTTCTGGGGGTGTACTTTGCTACAAAGCTGCAATAAGTAGGGGTTTGAAGTGGGATATTTGTGAAGAAACACTTAAATCTATTGAAAGAAATAACATTATCATTTTTATTCTTGGAAATTCTTTTTACAGGTAGAGTTGTCGGAATATCTATACGAAAGCCTCCGGTCAGTCCCCAGTGTTCGCATTTATGGCCCTGTACCCACACGAAATGTTCGTCGTGCTGCCCTATGTTCATTCAACGTGGAGAATATTCACCCGACAGATATTGCTACTTTTCTTGATCAACAGGTATGGAAATAACAAAGCTTTTTATCAGTTGGGTAGACTTGACAATAGATATTGGAACAATTAATCTAATGGCTATAAAGGTATCTCAAATGGCTACTAACGTGTATAATTTCAGCATGGTGTCGCTATCAGGTCAGGCCACCACTGTGCCCAACCCCTCCATCGCTATTTAGGAATCAGCGCAAGTGCACGGGTAAGTCTTCACTTTTACAACACTAAAGAGGATGTCGACTATGTTGTTCAGGCCCTAAATGACACAGTGAACTTCTTCAACTCTTTCAAGTAGACATTTTTTCTCCCCCTGCCTACTGTAAATTTTTATAAACTTCTCCTGTATGCTTAGACTAAACTATATGAATTTCATGAAAATCGTAATTTCAATGTTGCTCATATTTCTTATTTTTTTTTTTTTGAATTCACTACCAAAAGGTTTATTGCTTGAAATCTCTATCCAAATTGTAGTTCACTGTGCACAGAAGGGCAGGCTAAATTCATTGAATATCTCTTATTCAATCAGAACATTATGGTTTTTACGGTCTGTTCCTCTGTTATGCTCTATTAAGTAAAAGGCCTCATGGAGAAGGGCCAAGTATAATTTTATTAAAATTCTCCTGGCACTTTGTTCTTTTGATCACTAGAATTTTTGGATGTATTCCTTTCTGAAAAAAGTTTGTTAACCTGATTAGACAATAGACTAATATTACAGGGAACGAGTTCTGCAGAAATATTTCAGTCAACATCATGCCTTGACCTATAATTTGGTTTTTTCTTAGTCTGTGAAAACAGAAAAGTAGTTTTGACATAATAACGATGTAATGAGAAAAATGGAAACATGATTTAGTATTTTTAAGATAACTGTTGACTAACACGAACTCGAGAAGTCTATTAATCAGATTCATTAGTTTGTTGTTACCGTCAATGATGATTTATAATAAGAAAGTACTTTACCATTGAGTAAAGAAGATATTCATCTATCTGAAATAGACAAAATAACAACAGAATACTGTTCTTTCCACTAGTTCATGCAACAGCAAGCAAAGCACATCTTAATCCTTTTCTTTCTACTTTATGTATTTTGATGAGGCTTTTGCGCTTACGAGTTATGAGTTATTCGAGTAAACCAACATATTAAGAGCATATTGGAGTGGATGATATTTTGATTGTTAGCTCATTAGGATAATGCTTGCTAAGCTTAAGAAAGGATATTTGTTAGGAATTTTCGACTATCAACTTGAATAGTAAACCTAAATAATGAGAATAGGGAAATTAAGATGGATTAGTTACAGTGAAATCAGAAACTCTAGTATTTGATTAATTGAATTTATCTCTTTGTTTTTGTATTTATTTCTTTTTCCCATTTAATCTTCTCTAATTGATTTGTTCAAATAAATTTAGGATCAGACAATTTGGGTACTTAGAAACTTCATAATTTTTGTGGGTACGGTGCTCTGCTTTCATACTTTATTAGTTGTTACCATTTTTGTACTAGCAAAGATACACATCAGATGGTTAGATGTATGTCGGAGGAGGTAGGACTTGGATTTCAGAAATAGCAAAATAGTAAATGCAAGTGGGATTGGTTTATCTTGTCACTCAAAAAAGTAACGAGATAAAAAAAATAGATAATGAGCAATATCTCATCAATTTAAAACCGATGATATAGGGTTAGATTTGGGACTAACAAAACCCGAGACTCATTTCAACTGTAGAAACATCCCTGCGATGGCATTCTGCATTGATTCTAACGAGTGTGAAGTATATTTCACAATTTGATCTTTACTCTCTCTAAAATATGATTGTCCATTACTTTTTATGCATTTTTAACCGTTAATTCTTCACAACTTTTATATTTTAGGAACTGTTTGAGGAGTTTACGAATTTAGAAATCTAGGATCAAATTCCAAAATCTTGATATATTGGCATAATCTACACTTGTTTATTTCATTTTTGTTATTTAGTTGCTTACATTTTTATATATACATGTTTTTTCAAATTTTATTTTAATTTAGGTTCAGATTCTTTTTTTTTTTTTTTTCAAAAAACAAATATTGTTATTGTATGTCTAAATAAGACTTTATACTCAAATATATTGGTATTGTATCTATTTAATGGTAAATTTCTGTACTTTTGGAAAAGATATGCTAAATTATCATTTTACATTTATTTTCAATTATTAGTGGAATTTAGGTCTGGAAAATTTATGCATAGCTAATTAGCTTGGTTATTTATATTATATATTGATTTTTCTTGAATGTTTATACTGTTTATAGTTCATCTGGAGAGTTGGTTATATTTGGCGTTCGTTATTTGCTTGTCAAAGATTGCAAATTGATTGAAGTATTGATAATTCTATTCGTTAGTGTGTACATGTATATAAATGTAAAATAGGAAGAGTTTCACATAATATTGGAGATCGGTCTGAGAAACTATTGTTTGTTACGTTGATATAAGAATGGAATTGTGTGTTTGTTCATATAATATTTCTTATGTTTACTTGGATTCTGCTGTTCAAGTCAACCTCACTTGATCTATTGTGGATGTTCATGGGGAAAAGGCTATCGTAGGGTTTGCGGTCGATGCTTTGGGAGTACGTATTGATGGAAGAGGGGCGCTAAGAGTAAAGACTTGTCGAAGTGAAAGCAGCCCCTGGGATTATTGAACATAAATCTGTGGATAAGCCTATGCAAATAGGTTTTAAAAACGATCGAAGAATTAATTAAACAATGGCAAAATCTTTCATCGATTACCTAACTAATGAAACGAACAACTAATTACAACTGAGGCAATCTTGCTGGATTTACTCCGCCTTACAGCTTCGTTTACGGTTGTAATTGCCATTATAACATGTGAGTGCCCAGCCCATGAGGGCCACTCACGTGAGTGCAGCATGCACCCTTTTTTTTATCGAGTTCCTTCCTTTGTATTCAAATCTGATGATACGCTAGCTTCGGCTATGTCATCTACAAAATAAAAGGCCTGCTAGGCGATCGGAAATCTCTCGGGTCAGTGAGGACTCGCGCACTCACTCACTTACTCCTTATCTATCTAAATAGTTTCTTCTTTCTTATTACTGAATTCAAAAGGTGCTAGCTCTCTATTTGCTCAACGGCTGATTCAATTACGACGAGAGCACATTCAATATATAGCAGCCTACTCGATCTGGTCATGAATATGAGAGACAATAAGTCCCTCTGCATCCTATTATTAGCAGCTCCTTCTATGTCCCTTCTCATATTATGCATATGGATCCACGGAATTAGTATTGGGATAGCTTTATAAATATTGGGAGACTCTGCCTAATTTTTCAAAAATCATAAATTAGTTAATTTTATTGGTTGCAGTAGTATAATTGATTACATTACGACATATTTTTGATTGTTTTTGTTTTTGTTAAATTAGGAATGAAGAAAAAATGGAAGTTGGCAAATAGATTTGATCTATCGAACATGGGAATGGAGTTGAGAAAATTTTGAATCAGTTTAGGTAACGCTTAAAATCCCAATTTGATAGCATACGTTCTTGTGTTATGTACAGGAATCTCCATAAGATGAGTATTAGTAAAATAAAAGAGCATTTGTTACTCAGCGCAATTGATCGAAGTTATTAAATTATATGGTGTATAGATATCAATAAATATTTAGTGTAATTTATGAAAAGCTCATAGTAATTGCTAATTCCATGGCAATTTGGAAAATCCAATTCAACGACTGTTTGATTACTCAAGTAGAGTAGTACCGTAGTACGTATCTCGAACACTAGTACTGACTGTATTTGCTAAGAAAATGTCGGATTACCTTTCTCACAATATCTTTGCTTGCATGTTCGCTGTAATTTCGTCCCTCATTTTAGAAATGAGGCAACACATAGTTTATTTTATTTTTTATTACTACAAAGGTATGGTCGAATGAGATGCCCTATTGTATCTCTATCATTGTATTTGAAGATATTTCTTATGACCCTCAAAAAATGAAAAAGGAAAAAAAAGAAGCGACTATATGAGAAGTCAAAACAAAATTACTAAACAAACCTTAGTCAAACTAATTAATTATCTGCGTCAAATCACTGGTTAGATACCTACCTTAAATTAATGGAAAAAAAGAAAAACTGGTCAGATATCATTAGTGCTGACTGCTGACTACTTGGTAAATTCATCAATAATCGTCATATTACCGACGAGCTAGTAACATTGCTTACTAGTGAGCTGTATATAACAAGGTACTAACAAGCTATTAGTACTTAATATCGACATATATCCGTAAGTAGTACTGTACCGGTAGGAAGAGAAAAATAAACTATGAAGCTATTCATGATGAGGTTTATGTTAGGCTTATGCTTCTTTCTCCTCCTTCTCTTGCGCTCACATTCCATCCTGTACGTACATGTAATTCAAATTAGTTATCTCGAAATGGAATTTAATATTACGAGAAATTAATATTTGTTTTTACTTTATTTTAATTTTTGTTTTCACTCTATGTTAACAGGTTCATAGATATGGATCGTCGAGGCCGTAATGATATAGATTTTGGGCAGCAACGTAACCGAGCGCTGGGTAACGGTAGGATTCCTTAAAAACAGTATTTTCAAGATTGCAATCCCGATCTATCCAAATTTATTCAAGTTAGCAACGTATGTTGATAACACGTATAGTCTTTAAAATAAATGTTGAGTTGGGTTAAAGGAGGATTATATACATAGATATCAGTGCTGCTATTTATATCTGTACTTTATATTATATGGTGTTTGGATGTGGTCGTCTAATTTCTATGTGCGTATGTAATTTAGCATGTATATTTCTTCCAAAACATTAGAGGAACTCATGATTATCGAAGTTATTTGGAATATTTCCATGAAGAGTGTAATTAGTCATTTTCACTCTTTCAGATGCAAATAATGCAAAATTTGTATGAGTAATGTGACCTTACTATAGCTAGGCCAAAATAGGCCAATATCTGTAATCCACTTTTTCTTTTTCTTTTTTCTTTTTCAAACACAATATTCTACTATTAGACCCTCACTAGTTAAGATCTACCGAAAGTTTGAGAATATATGCCTCGTTTCGCATTTTCTTCAAGTGACGACGCACACGCGTGTCGTAGAAGAGAGAGTATATATATAGATTCATAATCTAATATGTATTTTTTTTAAATTTATTTATAGATATTTTTTTAACGGTTCGTCATTGATATAACGATTATTATAATTTAAGTAGTTGAAAAATTAAAAATAAATACTCATTATTTAATGATTTTTTTCTTCACTTTTTATCATGGAATGACGTACGTGACTAATTTTTACTAGACAAAATTTATATATAAGTAAAAAAAAAAAATGTACTAGAATGATGCCCATATATATATATACACCAATTTAGTAGATATTTGTATTTTTTTTTTACCTATCCATATATATTATTTTGTCTAATTAAAAATTATCACACGTGTCTTTTCATAATAAAAAGTGACGAGAGAATACTAAAAAATGAGTATTTATTTTTATTATTTTTTCTAATTAATATTATGATAGTCGTTAGATAATAATTTAACGCCTTAAAAAAAGTATACCTATAAATAAGTAAAAACAAATCCATATTGGATTGAGAATCTAGGTAGCAATCCTTCTCTAGCTACTAATTGGACCTATGCGATATTAAGATTAGATAAAAATCATTACTGAATCAGTTGTTTTCTAACTCAATGTTCTTTCTCGTTTAAGAAACAGTTTGTTATTTTCCTCCTAGCTATTATTGATTTCGGAAAAAATAGTTAAAAAACTTGTGTTAGATACCGATCCTAGCTACAAACAATTTTCATCAACTGGGTTTTCTTTGCATTTATCTATTTTTTGAATAAAATCTCCCCTAGATAGCATGCATAGAATATTTTCTACAAGGTGTAGAGCAAAGCCTCTCCCTAATTATTAATCTCTTCTCCTTTCTTTCTTCGTGTCTTCCATTTTGTTTTCTCTTAAATATACTTTTTAACATTTATTTCTTATTCTATTCCGTGAAAATTTTCCCTTAGTCTTGCCCTGACAATTTTAGCAATAGCAAGAAGAAACTCGATTATTTATTTATTTTTTATTTTTTAAATAAAGCTTAACTAATAATTTCTATTTATTATACAAATTAAAGAAAAAATATCTACTACTATCCGATTCCTACCCCACTTTATTAAGAATAATAAATTTCACCTCTACTCAAAATATGACTAGAATTTAGGACTGAAATCCAAAATAGTAGATGCTCTTACGAGCCAACCCATTTCGTCAGAAAAAATCCATTTTAACTATTGATTTTTAGACATAATTTACACCGGCATGAGATATTAATTAAATGGCATATCTTATTAATTGGGATTTTCGATTGTTATTGAAAACTCCAACTCAGAACATTATCCTAATTCTATTTATAGAACAATTCGACGCATTGCTCTTCGTAATACGAATTATAAAACGAAGCAATATTCTTCAAGTTATATCTTCTCATGTTGACTTAATTTTATCACTAAGTGAGTTACTTAATTTTATTAACTTAAAATGAATTACGAGAAATTAGTTATGAAATTGAAAGTTATTAGAGGTCTTTGATTGGAACCAAAATGAACGTAACTCTTCTACCTAAATAAACAAGTTCTTAACTCACAGCCTAGCTCATCTCATGAAAATTGAATAATGTAATTGTATTTACAACGAAGAGTATTGTAACCTATCAACTATAATGAGAAAAGTCAGTTGAAAATTTTCGTTGATTGTACAAAGATCATCAGGAAATCCTGATGAAAATAAAAAAAAAAAGATCATCAGGAAATCTTTCGGGAAGATTTACGTGACTCTATTATTGTAATTATCTTATGTTTCTATATCTAAATTAGCGAAATTTTTCGGCGTCGGGAAGGAAAAGTAGTACCGATGATGGATGCTTTAGCTACTTACTCTCTTGTTGTTCCATTCTTCGTGGTAGTGACGAGGTGAGCATAAATATTTTTTTTTTGGACATAAATGGATTCTTCAAAGAAATATTATTAATGGAAAGTAAAAAGTTTCAAATTATAATGTAAGTATAAGTGTTACAATTTTAAATTTCTCAAAAAAAAAGAAAGATGAAAAATGGAACACAAACACAATTAAGAACAAATGTATGAACTACTTAAGATGGGCATCAATAGAAATTAAATTTTTACGTTTTAATAAACTACTTATTATATAACAATTTACATACCTGCAAAAAGATAAGAAATTATATAAGATTTACAAACATATTGCCTACATAATATATATGTGTTTAAATATTATAAATTCATAATTAAATATTTATTAAAAAACTAGAAAAGTAAAAAAGATAAATAGAATAAAAAAAATAAATATATCGTATTTATTAAGAATTAGAGAAATAAATATAATTTAATTTTGATTGAGATTAGATATAGAAAAAAATGAATTTACAAAATGTATCATAAATTAATTTATATATTATTTAAAAGTATTTTTTTCCCAAAATTACATATATGTTATTTATTAAATATTATATAAATAACCAAAATTAAATTTTTGACTGAAATAAAATAATTTATAGAAGAAAAAGTTTCTATATATATATATATTATATTCCCTCAAATATATATATATATAAGGAGCTTTTAAAAAATTTACGGGGGCATTGCCGTAGTGTAGGCCCGCCGTTGCTTCGTGACGGTCTTCTGTTGCTCATTTTGTTGGTAATTTGGTAACCTCTTGGCATTTTTCGTTTTATTTTTTCTTAAACTAATTATTTTCTGGTTTCTATCCATAACATTTCTGGTCTTTCTTAATGAGAGAGGGTGGTTTAGTGGGTGCTAACATAGTTGTGATGTTCCTCTCCTCCTTGATGAACTATTCAAGAACAATGTATCTAAATTAATGTCCCAGAATTCACTTTATTTTTATCTGCAAAACATATCTAACGTCAACTCCATTGAGCACTGTAAGTGGAAGACCCCCCCTCCCNTTACACCATTGATATTTTTCTTCTCCAATTTTATTTTTACTATAAGATGTGTTTAAAAATTGACATTTTATCCCAATTCAATACCCATTTATTTAATTTGGAAAAAAAAAATTTGGGCCTGGTACGGGTGGGGAAGTGGAATTGTGCCCTTTATTTTACACCATTGATATTTTTCGGGAGAGAAAGGGAGAAAACCCTGTCCCATATATCAATAGAAACCATACTTTGACTTTTTCGTCAATTGCTGGTTTCATAGAACCTCACTTAGCAATAAGAAGAAAGATTTTAGCGAGTTCATGATATAGAAGATATGTAATATGTCTTAGTCAAGAGTTTACTTCATTATTAATTTTTTACCTCAAAAGATGTAGTGGAATTAGTATCATATTAATAAGTGGTAATACACGTTTTGTGGTTTCATTAACCTAGAAAAAATGCGAATCTGAATGGAATCGAGAAAGAGTTTACTTCATTTCCAAAGCTAAGATATAGCTTTGGAAATGGAATCCATGACTAGCTCAATCCAAATGTATATCTCGTTGTTGTGATTTTTTTTTTGAAGACTTATTGGTAATGGTCCATTAATTTATTTTCATAACATTTATATTGCCATTATATTCAGCTAGACTTTTAATTAATGCATAAAAACACCATATATAATTAGAGAAGTCGAATTGGCGGGACCATATAATGTGCGCGTAGCACAACCGGGAAAAAAAAAAAAACATACAAAAACAAAAAAGCTCGTTGTTACCAAAATTTTGAATTTAGAATAATTTAGTAAAATTAATACTAAATTTAATTTTTTTAGAGCAAAATTTCACGAATTCAGAATAATTTAGTAAAATTAACTTTGAACTTCATTTTTTAGAACATAGCCCCTAAAAATCCCTAATATTAGAGAAAAATCTTCTCAAATCCCTTAATATTAGTTTTGTTAGAAAAAAATATTTATGTTAGTTTTTTTTATTGTTATACTCTTATTCCCTTATTATTGTTACATCTTATTAATACATGATATAAGACCATGGAAATGATTTATCAAACATTCAAACTAATTAGTCACATACAAATAATTTCTAAGTAATTTAAATCACAATCCCACAATCACAATAATGTCAAGTCATACCAATCAAGATACAAGACATTGAATTACTATTTTAGAACCAACGAGATTCATATAGCTTATAATAGCAATGGACAAGAGTAATATTTATTTGAATTAAGGAATTTTGACAGACGTAGAATTCAATAGTCTCGTGTCATCTCCGACATTTCTAAAACTAGAATTTTAAGGTATAACCATCCTAAGGATACTAAAGTTCCATTCTAGAGAGGTAAACGAAGGATTTAGAATGAATCGTAACAAAGATAATACATTTAGCTAATTACTAAGTGATGTATGAAGTATTTGTCAAAAACTTTTCTAAATCCTTTTTAGATACCAAAATACCACAGGTAAGATCTTAGATGGATCTGAAGCCTAAAACTCTGATACCAAATCTGTCACAGCCAGAAATCTAAGGCCGTGACTTTTAGTAATTTTGTGTTAAACAGTGATAAATAGCGATTTTTCAAAATTTCAGAAATTCAAGTACTTAAAATTTTATATTTTTGACCTTAAAAGTAAATAAAATTCGAATTAAGGAAAACCCTTTATTAATATAGATTTTTTGAGAAAATATTTCAATTAAAGTTTATAAGAAATTCTAATTAATAGTTTA
Organism: Parasponia andersonii; assembly: GCA_002914805.1. Lineage (NCBI taxonomy): Eukaryota > Viridiplantae > Streptophyta > Magnoliopsida > Rosales > Cannabaceae > Trema > Trema andersonii. The sequence goes on from JXTB01000030.1 coordinate 742,404, forward strand.
GGAATACTTGTAAATTCATAAACTTTAGTAAAATAAATCAAATAAAAACCTTAGGTCCAATATTCAAAAAGTTTACACAAAATCATTTGTATTTCTAAATACTTAATTTAATAGCAAAATCGTCCTTATACATCTACTTAGTAAATACACTATTATTGGTTAAATAAATTTGACATAGAAAGGAAGAGATGATATAGATAAAAACCAACTATTGAAGATGTGAAAATGGCATACATATGTCGAACAAGCTTATTAAGCCTCCAAGATAATCATTCCAAAATAAATTAACACTTAAAAGAGGAAAGAAGTTGGAGGTAAGCATGTGAATGCTCAGTAGAGATTTAATTACAAGTTTTTTTTATCCTGAATAAAATACTTATTTTTATGCTCTTGTATGGTCAGTAAAATATTTAACAATTTTATAAAAATTTAATTGTGTTGAATTTCCAAATATTCAAATATTCCAAACAATTGTAAAACAATATCTCAAAATAAGTACATATTATTCAAGTTTTCACAAGTGCATTGAATACCACCTAATTTCGTAATGTTTAATATTTATGACATACATCAGTTCTAGCTATCTATGTGACGACCATGAGTTTTCTTTCTCTCTCTTTTTATTTCTCTTTCTTTTATATTCCAATGTTTTGTTAAAATACTATAATTCCAGTGTCCTTTTGGAACACTATGATTCTATCAGTGCCGCGTGAGATGTATATGCAATGCAATGCTACATGAATGACATGAATCAGAATATGTACCATTTTCTAAAAGATTCTTAAATAAACTATGCAGTATTTTTAATTTAATCTAAGTTCAGATCACGAACCCAAAATCTCCTTTTATTTACATTTTCCGCAAATTTTTGGCAACATAACAACCATTTTCAATAAACTCCATAAAATCTATTTTCTATAGAAAACAGTTCCAAAATAATATATGTGATATGCTAACCAATATGACGTGTCTCCCAAACAGTTTATATATCAATTCAGGTAAAAAAAAATAAATATAAACACAATTTTTAAGAATTATTTCACGAAATTTCATATTTATTGAAAATATGTAAATTAGTAAATTAAAGTAATTTTAGAATCAAGTAATCGAATCCGTACCTCAATCAGTTTCCAATTGGCGTTGCAGGACTATGGAGAAAGTTTAGCGTCATTTATGTATAGTTTGGAGGGTCGGGCATCATTTTCGAACCTTTGATTGATAGGTTTGAATATTTAATTTTCAATTGGAGCATCAGATTGTAAAATAGTCTTCAACACTAAATTCAGAGCATCCAAAAATACTAAGTTAGATATATAATTTGACTGATTTAGGCTTAGACCGAACTAGAGGTTGTGGCACATAAATCGAGACAATCTAAGCTGTTAGATTTAGATTTTTGTCCCCGTCACCAAATATAGACAATATATATCAAAATTTTTATTTTCACAAGTGCATCATAAATATGAGATTTATTTTACGATCTAATGGTCGAATTGAAAAATTTTAATACAAAACTAAAAATAATTCAAAATTATCAAAAATGGAAAAATTCAATCCGGATAAAGTTGAGTCAAGATATATATACCATGAAGATCCTCGTGTCGAGATGAATCCGAAAGCCTAAGTTTATGGCTTGAAGTCATCGAAAATGGCGCTAGAATTGAAATCTTTCTGTAGGCATTTTTCGCATTTTTCTGGCAAAATGGTGGTTCGGCGGCTTAGGGGTAGCAGTTAGAGCTTCGTGGCGAGGTGGCGAGCTAATCTGGGTAGTTTGTATTGGTCACTGGTGGCCGAAAAAGCTCGCATGGTAGCTTGCACAGTGGATGAGGGTGGCTGCTTACTTCAGCAGAGAGAGGAAGGGAGGGATCGAGTGAGGGAGAGAAAGAAAGGAAAAATAGAAAAAAGAAAAGAGTATTTTTTATTAAAAAAATTATGGGTCCTATCACTAAATGAATATTATATTAGAAAAAAATATGTGGGGGTTTCACACCCTTCTCTCCTTAAAAGAATTTTGTCCCGAAATTCAAGCTTAAGCCAAGAGTATGGGTATAGTGGCAAGAGGTAACAGCTCGAAGGATAGTGAACCACCAGTTATGGAATGTAGGAGTATAGAATTAAACACTAGTTAAATTGAGAAGTGTATAACATACGCTTCTCACTTGGGGTTAAGACTCTGCCAATATACCAACACTACACAAAAGTATGTGATAAGGATGTACACTAAATGACATGGAATCACAATATAACTTATCAATTGGTATAAGACCTTGACACAAGAGATTGGAAACGATGACTCTGAATTGGTAATTAATCATAAAAATATTAATGTTAATCAAGACTAGAAGTCAAAAACACAAGACTTTTATGATCAAAATAGTGATTGTTAGGCACTAATACAGTATAGTAGACCAAATATCAGGTATGTATAACACCGTTCCTAGATCACACTAGATCAATAACACACTAGGGTCATTCTATTTGTCTATAGTTAAATTTGGTCTTAAATAATAACTGAGTCCAAAGGTTCTAACAAGATTCCTCATCAATACTGGATAATACTCAATAAGATCTCAAGTGGAAAATAATTATACTTGTGTTACACTACACACAAGATAGACGAGTTTAGAGGTCAAAAATGACAACAAGAGTACAATGACACGAGTCATTTATTGTTCCTTATAATGAGTGAGTAATGATCATGTACACAAAATATTTCTAGTCAAGAACAAGACTAGAATTACTATGAATGGAAATATCCAACACAGAAGTACTTAGTACAACAAATGCCAATAAGACCACCGTAGTTCATGTATATAAAATGCAAGTATCTACATAACACATATAGTCCAAAGACTTCCCATGTCTTTTGTCTAAGGTAATAACATAGGATATTAACTCATACCATAATTAAAACCAGAGACTCTTTAAGTCTCTTTGCCAAATATAGAATTATAATAATAATCCCAAATCATCAATCACCTCTAAAGACTTTCTAAGTCTTTGATATAACAGGAAGTTATATAGAAATAACTCAATACCCAATATGTAAATAAAACTATTAACAACACTACAATGTCCTAGAAATAAGGTCCCAATAGAATAGATTGTCTCTATAGCGACACTTTCTCCCATCTAATCTTACTTCATTTTAAAAATCATAAACAATTTTTCAAAAATATTTTTGAAAACATGCGACATAAAACTGGGAGCATATAGGAATACTACACTAGTTCACAATAAAGTCTTACCTTAGCCATGTGTAAATCAAACTTGAACTTCAAGTATTCCTTTTAAAAATATAATAGTAAGAATTCAATAACTCTCAATATAGACTCATGAGTGAACTAATCCATATGCTAACAATTATACCACCATAATGATGTTTGGATCTATCTCAAATCAAGTAATGCGTCACAAGCTGAACTCAATACCAACGAACTCAACAATGACTCTAATCCACAATAGATTTTAATCAGGATCCTCAAAAATTCTTAGGAGTCAATACAAGCAAAGTACCACAAATAGTATCCGCCCATTAATGCCAAAAGGGAATATATTGACAAGATCAATTCTTGTCATCATCAATCAATCAATTTCGTGTCTAACACACCAATTCCACTTACTATGCTAAGTAAGCACAATACGAAGAAGTTTTTCTGCTTAATATATAGTTTACTAATTAAATTATCAAGAACTTTAAAACATAACAATTTCTTTTAAATCATAGTTAAACATAAGAAAAATTTTCTTCAAAAATTTTAAAACTTTTCTATAGTTTTCAAACATGTCTTTCTAAGATATTCAAAAGCATATTTTCTTTTTGTTGGTAAACCACATTATACAATAAAATTTTCCATAGTTCTTTACTAATGAAAAATTTTAAGTAATGTTTAAGTGAAGTTTTCTTTAAGATTTATAATTTTGATATACCAAACTCTGACAATTTTATTAAAAATGGTTTTAAAAGACATTTTAACAATAGGAAGAACCTATAAAGTATTTTAGAAAATAATAGAGTATGTTAAGTGTAATTTTTTTTAACCTCACTCAACTTGTAAGCAAGTTTGTAGAGAATAACCTCTTTATATAGTCAACCATGCAGTATTTTTGATATAATCTAAGTTCAGATCACGAACCCAAATTCTCCTTTCATTTATATTTTCCTCAAATTTTTGGCAACATAACAACCATTTTCAATAAATCCCATAAAATCTATTTTCTACAGAAAATAGTTCTAAAATAGTATATATGACACATCAACCAGTGTGACGTATTTTCCAGGTCATTTATATATCAAATTATGCCAAAAATAGATATAAACACAATTTTTGGTAATTATTTCACGAAATTCCATATTTATTGAAAATATGTTAATTAATAAATTAAATTAATTTTGAGAATCAAGTAATCGAATTCTTACCTCAATCGAGTTTCCAATTCATATTACGGGGCTATGGAGAAAGTTTGACGTCATTTGGGTGTCATTTGGAGGGTCTGCTGTCATTTTCGAACCTTTGATCGATAGGTTTGAAGATTCGATTTTCAATCGGAGCTTCAGATCGTGAAACAGTCTTCACCACTGAATTTAGAGCATTTAGAAATACTAGATTAGGCATATAATTTGACCGATTTAGGCTAAGACTGAACCCGAGCCCATGGCACGCAGATCCAGGTAATCTAAGCCGTTAGATTTAGATTTTTGTGCCTATCATCAAATATAGTCAATATATATATATATCAATTTTTTTTTCACAAGTACATCATAATAAATATGAGGTTTATTTTACGATCTAATGGTCGGATTGGAAAATTTTAATATAAAATGAAAAATAACTCAAAATTATCAAAAATAGCAAAATTCAATCCGGGCAAAGTTGAGTCAAGATATATATACCATGACGATCCTCGTGTCGAGATGAATCTGAGAAGCCCAAGTTTGTGACTTGAAGTCACTGAAAACAGTGCCGGAATTGAAATCTTCCCGCATGAATTTTCGGGTGAAATAGTGATCCGGTAGCTTAGGAGTTGCAGCTAGAGCTTCATGGCGAGCTGATCTAGGTGGTTTGTGTTAGTCATTGGTGGCTGGAAGAGCTCGCGTGGTAGCTCGCACAGTGGATGGGGGTGGCTACCTGCTTCAGCTGAGAGAGGAAGGGTGAGATGGGGTGAGGGAGAGAAAGAAAGGAAAAGAAGAAAAAAAGAAGAGTTTTATTTTATTAAAAAAATTGTGGGTCCCATCACTAAAAGAATATTATATTAGAATAAAATATATAGGGTTTCACAATATCGACGTGAGTTAGCTCAAGTTATAAGAATACCATTACGTGGGAGTTCAGACCTAAATTTGAGTTATGAAAACCTATGATTCCGAATAGGGTGAGATAGAGATTGCATAGTAATAAATATTTTCCCTTAATATGTAATAGGTTGAGGTCATTAGTGAAACCCTATATTTTTTTTTCTTTTTTAAAGAAGAATATAGATTTTATTTATATGTTACAATATAAATAAAATAGAGAGACATATTATCCTGTATGTTTTTGCAAATTATAAATAAAGTTTATACTATGTTTCTTGTTTTTTTTTTCTTTGTTAATTTCCAAACCCAAACATCCCTATTCTTTCCAATTGGTTATGCGCATATTTCTATATCGCTAAAGAAACGAAAAAAAAAAAAACTGCTTAGAAAAATATAAAAAAGGAAAAGAAATTATTAGCTTAACGGCTAAACTAAACTAGAACGTTGGGCAGTAGGCTTGGCACGATACAAGCCTTGTGTAAAAATGATCACAACTTGAGATGACGGTGGGTCATGCTAGCCTTGATCCCTAATGAGACTTGAAGTGGTATTTTGTTGGGTTGTAAATTCTAAGAATGCTACGAAGCACATGGGTCTAACTATTTTTGGGTTGTGACAGCACAAATGACCTATTTAACATTTTTAATCATAATTATAATTGTAATTTTAGATAACTTCTCTTCTTGTCGTCTTTTTCGCAGTAAAAGTTATAAAAAGAGAAGGAAAAATTTAAAAAGGTGTATAATGAGTTTAGATTCAATGATCAAATTATCCTTTCGGTTTTGATAATAACAAAAATATTTCCTTATATTGGCTAATTAATAAAAATTATACCTCTTCGTCTAATCTTATCAAAATAGTTGTCATATAAAAATATTATTTGCGGATTCTTTTTAAAGAGAGCATCAACAAAATAGTTTCAAATCACTAAACTCACAAAGATAACTTAAAATATGATAATTTTAAACCACTAAACTCACAACGATAACTTAAAATATGATAATTTTTAAAACTAATCGATCAAAAACATAGTTTAAACAATGAGTTACCTCACTCTAGTGAAAAAATTGAGCTTTAAACCAGACAAATACCTTAAATCGATGGAAAATATAGGTCATTTTCATCTTGCTGCCACTGTTTGTGAGAGCAAGGAGAGAAAAATGAATATGAAATCGGACTCCTATAGTCCTAAATCTGGAACCAGACCTACCAAAGTGTTTTATAACTGCAGTAGTTAGTCTCTGCCTTGACCTACCAAGGAATGGACATGTTTATTATAATCTGTAATAAATAAAAAAAAAGGAAATGGGTATGAGTCATCCTACTAAATTAACTATGCAAAGAATTTTCCAAAATAGTATATTCCAAATAGATATGTAAACACATGAATAAAAAGGAAATGTAATCACTTTTTTTTTTTTTTATTTTCATTCCATTTTCGTTCCATTAGTAAACATGGACTACGTTTCTTGGTTTCTGCTGGATTTTGTAATGTTAATTTTCTGGGAAGAGTTCTTCTATGTGAGCTTCTGTTTTGGTATTGCTTGCTTCCTCTCTTTGTACTAGTATGATATAACCCAAACCCTAGAATCCAGAATTCTTTCCCATTTCTTAGACTTTTATACAACGGTACCTTAGCTGTGGTTTCATAAATCATAATGAATTCTCCACAAGACAACCGAAAAAAGAGATAATAATAAAAAAGAGATAAAGGGTAAACCATCAAAGTATTCAGTGGAGAAAAAATGATTAGCAATCGCACCTAACCTTTCCTTTTCAGTAATATAAAACTAAAAAGACTAAAAGTTTTCAAACAAGAAAATTTCCAGTAACTTGAAAATGAAAACAAGTACCATGTGACTCTATAGCTCCTCCATTTTCAGATATTCATTATCGTAACCTTTCCACCTATTCTAACAGGGTAGATGGTGATATTCATTATCGTAAATATAAATCTTCTGATGATCATAATGATAATGATACTGATTATGATGATATAGAAAAATACTGTCAAAAGTACTGCAAGGGTCTTCCTTGTAACTGTTATTCAGATATTGATCAACCTCCTGAAGGCCGTCGGATTCCCGTGCCAAGAGCTCATGGTGCTGTGACTCCCTAAACAAGGACTGCAAGTATTCTAGTATATGAAAACGCGATTGAAGAATTGTTAAATAAAGTAATCTTGTTTTGATGTATATGTATGGATCTGATGCTCTAATGTTGCCTTGTACCTCGTCAAGCCATGAATTACTTGTTATGTTTCTATGAAGGGAGTTTTTCGTTTTCCAGTTAAGAATATAAAACTTTCTAATTCTACCAAGCTATTTGTCTATTACTTCGTATACTAAACGGCCTCTCTTATTTTTTGGGATTAGCTTTAATTTTGTCATTTTATTCTTTGGGGTAAGAGTAACTTTATTGGATGCAAACAAAAAATTTGAGATTCAGCAATGGCCTCGATAAGGCAAAAGAAAAGTGAATCTTTTTTTGTTTTTTTTTTTTCAAAACCCACAGACGTACTTTACCATTTTTTTTGGAATAAAAATACGTACTCTACTTTTATGGAAAAAAAAAAGTCGTCTACTCTATAATTATGAGGTAGAAATACTAGAGAATCTTATTATGTATATGAGACCGATATAAGTAAAAGTAAATTACAGTTCTAGTTTGGTTTTAGATTTTCTCTGTATTTTACCATGATTGTACATACGTTTTCTACCTCAAATCCTCCATAATATATACGCATTCCTTACTATGTATAAGTTGGATTAATTACTTTCTTCCTTGAACTAACGAGCAAGTCTTAGAATTTCTTGCCTTCTTTCTTTAACTTCTCAAATCTCTCCCCACCATGGACATTAATGGAGATGGGACGTACATAATTCCACGGGAATGGGAATATTTCTTTCAAATTTAGATATATCCTTAACATCATGGATGAGAACCTCAACTCCACATTTTTACCAAATTTACCACATTGAGAGCACCAAATTCGATCTTGAGCAGTAGAACTCCGATATCCAGAGCTATCTTTCTGTTGGACGGGTGAAGATATCTTGGATATCCTTTTCAAAGAGGCTAGTTCTATCATCATTGATGGGTTGGAGCTCTATGTTATGACTGTCTCGGCTATGTGGACTAACGAAAAAAGTTTCACAACTTAATGGTGAGGCTTGTGACTGAAATTGCCATGGTAGCTGCTGGCATCAACTAGGATCAGGACTAAGAAAAGGGTTTGGATTGAGAGAAGTACTGCTGGTTGGAGACCACCACTACCAGCAGAATTTTATAGGCTAAATGTTGATTAAGCTGATAAAACAGCCTCGGGTGGAATCGGAATGGGAGCTGCTGTTCTTAATTCCAACAAGGCTCCTGTGGCTGCTGCTTTTCTGTTCCAAGATTAGTGATGCTGAAAAAGCGGGGCTTGGTCCAGGGTTGCTAAGTTTGCTCCTAATATTTGTCTCTGCATATTAGTTTCTGTGTCCACTCACAAAATGATAAGAGTAACTGTTAAAAAATATTAACTTACCAGTGGTGAGATTTTGTGACCACTGCTTGTAACATTTCCATTATCTCCTGCGAGTAAAGATGACACCCGCAGAAGTAAGTACCACAAGCGAAAGATGATGAAAACACTACAGAACATAGCGTAATGAAGTACTGACATGAAATCAGGATTGGCACTTGTGGGTACAGTAAAAGGCCTCCACTTCTCTTAGAAATCCAAATGAGCTACCATCATTCTTAGAAAATAGAGACCAATTGTTGTGGCTTTTGAAAATACATACAACTTTTCTTTTCAAAACAAAAAAAGAAAAAAAAGAAAAATACACACAACCTTCGCAGCTCAGATCAATACCAACTATAAATGCAGATCTGTCTTCACTATGTACCATTAAGTTTAATATTCTTGGTTGAAATTTTTCCAAGATCAAGGAACTGCTTTCTTTATCATAAGAAGTATATATATATATTTGGTAATGTAAGGAAAAAAAAAGGGTTTGGGGGGGTGCAAAAATGATCCCTAACATTAGATTCATGGAGACATCACTGTTTTGCTATTATGGGCGAGACCTTACAAATTCAATAGTGTGAGATCCGTTCCCAAATCATACACCACGTGGACGATTAAGCAGCAGAACAGGTCACAAACGGGGCCCACTGTCCGACGGGTGTCGAGAGTAAATAGCTGAAGGCCACGTGAGTCACACGTGATATCACAATCGGCCGTTGGGCCGTCCGAGGTTAGGGCCGAGCTCATCGCAGACCCTGGACAGACTCAGCCCAGTCCGACCCTTACCTCGACAGCTGGGGGGTCGGAAGTCGCAAGGGTCTTCCACCAAAATACGATAGAAAGCAACTCACAACTCCAAACCCAGACAGAGTATTTAATGCGATCTTGGGTAGGCGTGCGCAAAAGGCAAATCGTCCTGATAGAACGTCGATTTGTTCAAATCTCACCCCTGACAGACTCAAACCGTAGGATGCGGCGGAAATCAGGCTACGGCGATACAGAGGAGATCATGGTAATCTCGGCCCGTGACCTCAGGGAAAAACTTTGAGGAAAAGGTACTCAGTCTTGAGATTGAGACCCGCATGGTTCACAATCTCAGGACTATATATATATGAGTCATGCGTTCCCGAGGGAGGCATGTACACTTACAAAAAGAAATATATAAAAAAGCTTACGAGTAAGAAACAAATATACACTCATATAGAACTAATTCCTTACTACCCTGCATCAAAGAAAGACCATTGACTTAAGCATCGGAGAGTCTTTGCAGGTGGCCACCCCCACCTCTCCGACCCTGCCTAGAGTTCAGAGCACTTCGGGATAGCGAGGACATGTGGACAGTTCGAGGATACAGCATCAGCGGTTCAGAGACACGTGGACGGCTGGTGATAAACCGCTCTAACAGTTTGGCGCCGTCTGTAGGAAAAGGTTGAGCGTGAGAGAAAGAGTAGGAGACTCACGATGGCGCTCTCCCTGAACAAAAGGCCATACAACGTCTGATGGCACCCTCAAGGATGACAACCAGGAGCACATGACCCGACGCCGAAGGGAGCTCCCGAGAAGCACGACCAGATTTGGAGCAAAAGCTGGATCAGATGTTCGCTGCCCTGGCAGAAGCAAACTGGAAGGTAGAGATGGCCCACAAGGCCATCCTAGGTCTAAGGGACGAAGTCACAGAGGTACGTAGAGATAACGCCCGCCTCGAAGGACTGCTGGCAAGCGAAGACATGAGCTAGTGGAGAGAAGATTTTGACGAGGAGGTCCAACAAGAATTCGGAAGCCAACCGTGAGGAGAAGTTCCTGCCCCATCCAGATCGCGGATGCAGGGGGCATGACAAAGCTAGTTGAGACCCCTCCAAATCAGGGGAATGATGGGCGGAAGACGCCATGGAAGCCTAGGAGGTACGCCTCCCGACTGGAAGCAAGAGATGATGGCGGAGTTGGGTAAAAGACTCGGGGCCCATCACAGTCAGAACCCCGACGATCTGGTAGAGCAAACTGTACGAGAGATCAACTGGACGACCTTCGTTGACTGGATCCAGATGGAGCCCAGGCCGAGGGACTTCACTACCCCAACCTTCAGGCTGTTCGAGGGGAAAACCGACCCCCTCGATCACATATACTACTTTCAGCAGAAGATGGCCTTGGAGACCAGGGACGAGGCCGTGACCTGCAAAGTCTTCTCTACGACCCTGGCGGGACCAGCCCTGCTATGGTTCAGGCAGCTCCCAGAAAAATCTATAAACGGGTTTGAAGATTTCTACAAAATTTTCCTAAAGCAGTACGTGGGTGTCCGGAGACAACAAAAAATCATGCGAGACCTAGATCGGTTAGAGCAGGCCGCAGATGAGTCCCCGCGAGAGTACCTCTTGCATTTCCTCGAGGTAATGTCCCTGGTCCGTAACGCCGACTTGGTCCGAGCCGCAGGCTCATTCGTCAGGAGCCTGCAGCCAGGATCAATGCTATCAGACCACCTCTTTTTAAATCTTCCGTACGATATGGCAGACATCCAGGCGAAGTCAGAAGGGGTATTCAGGGTGCTAGAAAGTCACCAGAAGGCGCCCAAGACCTCCGCCGCGATAACAACGACGCCGGTACAAACCTCGACCCCGCAAGGGGTGAAGAGGCCCTCACCGGGCCAAGGGCCAGCTCCAAAGCAGGAAGCCCCCATCCGAGACAGTCAGGAAGGTGGCAAGAGGAGGAAGACGTCCTGTGACCCTTTGCCGGAGTATGAGCTCAACACGCTGATCGACGTGATCTACCTCCAAAACAAGGACATGGGCATTTTCAAAGACCCGCCCAAATCTGACGTCCCTGAGCATATGAAGAACAGGAATAGGTATTGCCAGTTTCACAAAGACTTCGGGTACGACACTATCCACTGCCGCAACCTTTACGCACAAGTCATGATGGCGATCCACGCTGGCAGGTTGAAACAGTAAGTGAAAATAGGTGGAACCCAGCCACTGGAAGTCATCACCAGGCCTGAAAAAGGGAAGCAGACCCAAGTCTCTGGGTCAGGAGAGACGACCCTGAGGATAGTGCCGACCATCGTGGGCAGGCCAGAGCCGACCCAGGATCAAGAGGAGAAGGAAAAATGCCTCAAAAGAACTGAAGGAAGGGTGAAGCGTCTGAGGGGGATGGGCCATCCCGTCAACCATTTGATGTCAGGAGAAAGTCGCACCTCTGCCGCCCCAATCGTTTTCACCCAGCAAGATTTAACTACGGTATGCCCGCCTTACGATGATCCCTTGGTGATTAAACTACAGATCGGCTCCGCATTGGTCGGAAAGGTCCTGGTCGACGGCAGAAGCAGCGTCAATATCTTGTTCCTTAGCACATTCGAGAATATGGGCTTGGATCGAAGCACACTCAGGCCAACCTGTCAGCCGCTGTTCGCTTTTGACAGCACAAAGGTCTGCCCCTTAGGCGTCGTGACCCTGAATATCTGTGCTGCGGAGAGATGCTTGGACGTGGACTTCGTCGTCATTGACTGCCAGTCCTCCTTCAACGTTGTCATGGGGAAGGGGATGGATCCACGCCATGCATAGGGTCGTTTCCACCCTCTACCAGGTCTTAAGATGTCTATCAAAGGACGGTACCTATACGATAGACATCAAGGAAGACCAGGCCTCTGCAAGGAAATGCTTTTCAACCGCCCTGAGGGGAGCCGACGCGAGTGCAAGCGCTGCGACCGGGGACGGATAGCAATCAAAGGACCGCCTGTCAGCGTACATGAAGCAAATTGAAGAGGAGTTTGACAGTCCGGAATCCACGAACGAGGAGCTGGTAACGATCCTTTTGAAAGAGGCAGAACTGGCGAAGGTGATTTTAATCGGGGCCTTATTACCCGAGGAGCAAAAGAACTTACAGGAGGCTAAAGGCAAGTGGTTAGAAGAACTGCCGGCCGTTGTGTGGGCCCATCGAACCACAGAGCGGAGGTCTACTGGAAGAACGCCATTCGCCATGGTCTACGAATCAGAGGCTGTGATCCCGACCGAGGTCGGCCTCCCGACCCTCCGCTCTGAAGTGGTAAAAAATGCCCCCTTAAACGAATGTCAGTTAAGCCGCAACACAGACCTCCTCGAAGAAACGAGAAACATAGCCCTGGTCCACCTGGCTTCATACCACCAGCAGGCTAGGTCCTACTACACGAAAAAAGTTAATGCCCGACAATTTAACGCCGGGGATTGGATCCTAAAAGTTAGAACAGGGAATTCCTCGAAACTAGACTCCAATTGGATCGGACCCTACAAGGTGATCAAAGCGCTCGACAATGGTGCGTATATCCTGAAGGAACTCAAGATGGGGAAAAATTTACCGAACATGTGGAACGCTCAACACTTGAAAAAGTATCACGTGTAAGGCACATACATATGATGTAAGACCATGTGAATGCCTATGTTGTTGAAAAGCTTAAATCCAAAACAGGTCAAGTTTTCTTTTTGCCGCATACATTTATCTTTTGGGTTGCTATGGAAAAGGGGTCTGCCCACAGTGGCAGACCCCACACACTATTCACGTGTAAGACCATGTGAATGCTTATATTATTGAAAAGCTTAAATCCAAAACAGGTTAAGTTCTCTTTTTGCCGCATGGATTCATCTTTTGGGTTGCTATGGAAAAGGGGGCTGCCCACAGTGGCAGACCCCACACACTATTCACGCGTGAGACCCATGTGAACGCTTATATTATTATAAAGCTTAATTCCAAAATAGGTCAAGTCTTCTGCCACACGGAAAAGGGTCTGCCCACAGTGGCAGACCCAACGTTTTAGTTTTACAGGAAAAAGATCACACCAGGCTGCTATGGAAGAGTGTCTGCCCACAGTGGCAGACCCAACGTTTTGTTTGCCCAGGCAAAAGATCATACCGGGTTGCCACGGAAAAGGGTCTTCCATAGTTACGGACCATATGCACTACTTGCGCAATCAAAAATGCTCGTACTATGGGAGTCATGTCGCTCGTCGATGACCCGAGAAAATGTACGAAGAGGAAATAGCTATGCAACAAAAACTTGCCAGCAGACCTCAAAAACGCTCGTACTATGGGAGTAACATCGCTCGTTGACGACCCGAGAAAACGTACGAAGAGGGAAGAGCTGTGCAACCAAAAACTTGCCAGCAGACCTCGAAAACACTCGTACTATGGGAGTCACGTCGCTCGTCGACGACCCAAGAAAATGTACAAAGAGGGAAGAGCTGCGCAACCAAAAAACTGCCAGCAGACCTCAAAAATGCTCGTACTATGGGAGCCACGTTGCTTGTCGACGACCCGAGAAAACGTACGAAGAGGGAAGAGTTGTGCAACCAAAAACTTGCAAGCAGACCTTTAAAACGATCGTACTATGGGAATCAAATCGTGCAAAAAAAAAACGCTTGCCAATGACCCGAGAAAACGTACGAGGAGAAAAAGGGTGCGCAACTCAAAAGTTTGCTAGCAGACCCCCTAAGGAACATTTTAGCTATACAAATAGCTAAAGGAAAGCAGGGTCGGGATCCACCCATGGGAAGTGGACCCTCTCTAAGGAACATTTTAGCTATACGAATGGGTAAAGGAAAGCAGGGTCGGGATCCACCCATTGGAAGTGGACCCTTCCTAAGGAACATTTTAGCTATACGAATGGCTAAAGGAAAGCAGGGTCGGGATCCACTCGTTGGAAGTGGACCCTCCTTAAGGAACGTTTTAGCTATACGAAGAGCCCAAGGAAAGTAGGCTCTGACGGGGGATGATTTATTTGCGCATGGGCAGGATGTGAACGAATTTGGAGTCTATCCGTTGGAGGCAGTCCAGTACCAGGCCAAACGTGAAGGAAAAAAATTAAGATTAAAGTTTGTTTATTATGTCCTAAAAATACAAAGGGCATGGTCAACAATGGTGCGCGATCATAAGCCCTATTTACGGGAGGCGGGTCGCGAACGGACTCGTAGGGAGATATCGGAGTGATAGTGCCATATTTGTTCCCAGTAAGAGCCGAGCCCAGGCTTTCTCCTTTGCAACGACGGGTCCAAACAATGGTCGACCAATCCCTGGAGCTGGGTTCGAGCGCGGTCCCATTTGTGGTCGGAGAAGTCCAGCCACACGCGCGGGTCGAACTCTGCCAAAACAAGCCATAACAGAAGTTATACCTCCATAAAACCAGACGAGTCAAAGCTCGCGTCCCTATCTCCGAAACTAATCTTAATAGTCATGGCTCGAGGAGGACTCACTAATAGTCCAAAATCGTGCCCATCCGAGTCATCCACAATAATTTATACAGACGGCTACAACAAGGTTTAAATCTACCCCAGACGCGGTCAACAAAGAAAAAGAAAACAGACTAAAGAGAATTGCACTGTTTTTATTATTTATACGGAGGATTACAATTGGGGTCAGCTTTACAAATATACAAAATTATGGGCCCTAATTACCTCCGGCCAGGGGAGCGCGGCCAGTCCTGGCACTTAGACCAGCCCCGGTGGAGGGTGGCGTACCAGGATCGGATTCGTCGCTAGATACAATGACCGCGCCAGATCCCTCACCAATTGAGACCCCGGGACCAGGCTGACCGTCAAGGGCTTCTGAAGTTTGATCTGGCGGACCGAAAACAGGGGTAGGCTCTTTGGCACCAGAAGCAGATGTAGAGGGCCCGTCTTTTTCTGCAGCAAGCATCTTCATCACGTCAGCCGGGTACGTGATGCTGATCTCATCCCCAAGCTGCTGCATGTAATGCTTGACAGAATAGTGGTCTCTCTCGATGCCTTTCTACTCGTCAAACTGGTCTTGCGTTACCACCTCAGCATGGCCTTCGAATTCTCTATTCTCCCAGCTAGACCTGTAACTTTCCGCAGAAAGGACGTCCACCTGCCTCTGGTACCTCGTTTTCAGTTTCTCCGCGTCCGCTAGCCTATCCTTCAGCGCCGCCAGCCTGAGCTCCGCTTGCCGCTACGATAAGTCGACCAAAAAAGTGTTAATACCGGCAAGTTCCTCTCTGTTTTTGCGAGACATCTCCACCTAAGCACCTATCAGATTTTTGTGATCCAAGAAGAGATATCGGTTTACCTCGTTGGACCGGTCAAGTCTGCGTTGCAGAGAGTGGGCCTCTAGCTTGGCTATCGCCTCGGCTTTTCTCGCTTCCTTGGCGTCTTTAACAGCCCTTTCACGAGCGATGAAAGCCAGTCCCATCTCTGCCCCGCACTCTATAACTCTTGCTCCATGACCCTTAGCTCGTTCTGAGCCAGTCTAGCGTCCTCGGATTGGGCAAGTTTGTTAGCCTCCGCCTCAGCCAGTCTCGCAGCCAGCTCCTCGCGTCTGGTCCTCTCGATGCTCAGAGCGTGAGCCACCACGCTGCTGACCCTCACCTCCTCGAGGCTCCGATATAAATCGAAGTCAGACCTCAATTCGGTGAGGGCGGCCTCGCTGCACTCGGTTAGTGCAGAGCGGGAACTCAGCTCCTCGGTCAGATCCCTAACGTGAGAGGAATAGAAGGACCGGATGGCAGCCAGCTACAAGTTAAACAAAAAAAAGGGGGGTCAGCATTTAGCAAAGATGTTGAAAAACATAGAAGCAACCGAGTGGAACAAACCTGCGCGAAGGTACAGCTAGTGACAAGCTCGACGTTCTCCAAAGAGAGTGCCTCCAGCTCCGGCTCTGCGGCTGGACCCTCTCTTTGGACGTCGCCCGTGCCTGGGGAACACGGCCCCGCCCCGCTGGCCGTGAGGGCACCCTCTCCACCAACCGGGCATGCCCGCGAAGTAGTGGCGGCAGGGATGGAGGAAAGCTCGGCGCCACCGGGAGTGCCGTCGGCCACGACGGGAGGTGGTGCATCTCCTCTTGGCAGGCAGCTATGCACCGACCTTCTTCTCCTTAGAAGGGTCAGCGTGGCCCCGTCGTCATCACTGTCAGACGAGGGGGTAACCCTGCCCCTCTTCTCCGCCTGGCCCTCTCCTTCGTTGGATGAGCCGACCTCATGTCGCCGCTTTATTGGGAACGGGGGAGGGGAAGATAGTCCGGACTTCAACCTCGGAGCCCCTCCATTGAGCTCGATGATCTCCCCACCGATGCAAATAGCACCTGATTTCGAACCGGAGTCAGGGGTGGATGAGCTTGGTGCAGCAGACCCCCCAGCCAGACTTAACGGCGCCTCCTCGCATCCACCTGCATCGGAGCGGGGGACGCAGGCACTTCATCTCCTAAAAGCACCACGAGATGCCGGCCAGCGGGTGTCTTGGGGCGAGCCTTATGACCCGCGGCTCCCCTCTTGATGGGGGAGGGGTCAGCCGATGGGCCCGTCTCAGAACCTGCAAAGAACAAGTAACATGTTTAGGTCACGACCATAATCCGATCCACGAAGTTCAAGGATGCAAAAATGAACCCACCCTTAGCCCTCTTGGGGGCGGCGGCTTCCTCCCTGCAGAGCCTGACACACTCCTCGGCCACAAGCCTCACGGCCTCCTCGAGCTTGTGGCAAGACGACGCCACCAGGTCGTTGGAGCCCACCAATTGGCTTGAAGCCGTAACCTGCCGACCCACCATGGCGATTCGGTCATGCTCGTCCTAGCGGAATCGGTTCAGGGCAGAGGCGTCAAGTCGGCTCCGCATGTGCTTTGTGATGACCCAGGAATCCATAAGGAATGGAAGGTATGAAACCATCCTGGGCATCATGTTCATCACTAGGAGGTTGAGGACGGCCTGGATGTGCCGGCAGTCCCTGGGAGATCCGAAGATGACGATCCCCTCCAGGCCTTTGAGCCGCCCCGCTGACAAACGCGGCTCGAACCTACTCTCTTCTGCCGAAGTTGCACAAGACAAAATAACGTGAGCAATAACAGACAAGGAGAACATAGACTCGAAAATCACGACCTAACACTTACTCTGTAGGAAAGCTGAGGGAACTTGGAAGTGCTCGCCATTCACCTAAGGGGACACCATACCCCTCCAACGGTGTATAGCCTGGCGTGGGAGTCCCATTGTTTGTCTGACCTCGGCAAGCCCCAGAAGATGTGACGTCTCGGTAGCAGTTGGAGGTAAAAGGTGGGGTAGGAACCTTTTTTGGGGATGATGGTGAGTTTATAAGCATAAAAGACCACCTCTAGATCGATATGCAGGTTGTAGAGAACTAACAGGGTGGAAAGCCCCATCAGAATCATGACCCCATTTGCATTTAGCTGTATCGGATGGATCCGCGTCAAAGCAAAGAATTGGTGGATCAGGGGAGGAAGTGGGAATCGTAGCCATTCCAGATACTTTCTGCCCAAGATAATAGAGCCTTCAGGGGCAGAAGGACGAAGATACTAGTCCGTAGGGACCTCGACCCTTTGTAGCGTCACTCCTCCGGGGAGGCAGAGCTGTCTCCTTAGTGAATCCAACTCTGAATCCGCGATGGGGCGCAATTCCTTATCTTGATTTGAAGCCATTGTTCTGAATATGAGTGAAAGAGTAAAAGTCTCTAGAAGAGAGGAAATCAGAAACCCTAGAATTTTATGAGGCTAGAACGATTGAAGATTTTAGTAAAGTGGCAAATGAGCGTAATTGCGGCTTTTATAGAGAGGGAGCCGAATAGTTTTTCTGGAAAAGGGGGTGAGTAAAGGAGACCAAACAGTCGGAACTTCGAAATTCAAATAGATTTCGTCACATGGGATGGCGTGCCTCTGCGTCGGCTAGGAGGGAGCCACGTGCACCCCTCAGATTGGAGGAACGGATAAACGATTTCCCCACTTGATGGATACAAATCTATCAAGTAGGGAAATGGGGGCAGTTGTGGGATCCGTTCTCAAATCATACACCACGTGGACGATTAAGCGACAGAACAAGTCACAAACGGGGCCTACTGTTCGACGGGTGTCGAGAGTAATTAGCTGAAGGCCACGTGGGTCACACGTGATATCACAATCGACCGTTGGGCTGTCCGAGGTTATGGCCGAGCCCATTGCTGACCCTGGACAGACTCGGTCCAGTCTGACCCTCACCTCGACAGCTGGGGGGTCAGAAGCCGCAAGGGTCTTCCACCAAAATACGATAGAAAGCAATTCACAACTCCAGACCCAGACAGAGCATTTAATGTGATCTTGGGTAGGCGTGCGCAAGGGGCAAGCCATCCTGACAGAACGGTGATTTATCCAAATCTCACCCCTGACAGACTCAAACCGTAGGAGGCGGCGGAAATCAGGCTACGGCGATACATAGGAGATCACGGTAATCTCGGCCCATGACCTCAAGGAAAAACTTTGAAGAGAAAGATATTTAGTCCTGAGATTGAGACCCGCATGGTTCACAATCTCAGGACTATATATATATGAGTCATGTGTTCTCGAGAGGGGCATGTACACTTACAAAAAGAAATATATAAAAAAGCTTAGGAGCAAGAAACAAATATACACTCATATAGAACTAATTCCTTGCTACCCTGCATCAAAGAAAGACCACTAACTTAAGCATCGGAGAGTCTTTGCAGTGGCCACCCCCGCCTCTTCGACCCTACCTGGAGTTCAGAGTACTTCAGGATAGCGAGGACACGTGGACAATTGGAGGATACAGCATCAGCAGTTTAGAGACACGTGGACGGCTGGTGATAAACCGCTCCAACAAATAGACTTCCTCCCATCATGAGGCTTACTGAAGAAATGCTTGAAGTAATCCACGTACATAACTTGCGTATAAATGGGTTGATCTGCACTCTCCAATAGTTGAGGCAAAGGCCCTATAAATGCAGTAGGTTCTGGATTCACAAATATAGGGATCGAAATTCTGCTCTTGTTCCTGTTATGGACTGCTCGATGCTCAACCCTACTGTATAGATCATTGCTCATTATCTGAAGCACATCACCAACGTTGATCACAAATGCACCATTGACAGGTGGCACATGGATCCAACTATGACCTTCAAGTCGGACATATAACCCACCGGAGTCGTCTGGGAGAAGGACAGTGATGGTTGATATGTCGAGTGGCGGCCAACTCCTGCCGCGAGTTCTGGGTTGAGACACTTGGTATAGTAATTGAAGTTGAGCCTCATGGCCCCCATCAGCATATGTTCTATCTCTTTGTCAATCTCCTCCACATACATTCTCTGTAATAGTACTCGCAATAGCCTTTTGATCACAATTGCAGCCCTCTTCATGTATTCTATTGCTTCCTTCCTGATGTTTTTCATTGTTAAGGGACAGGAAAAAAAAAAAAAGCAAGAAAAACTTCAATAATTGTTTAACTGCAGAAAGTAATGCTTCCTTAATGTCTTTGTTATGGATAACGGGAAGTATCCTACCTAAAGTATCACCTTTTAATATTATCTAACGTGGTATATGATTTTTTATTATACATGTCATTCAACCTATTATTTTATCAATTAAACAATAACAACTCGTTTGTAACGTTTTGTTAATTAAAAAATCAAAAATATAGTAAGATCTCTAGCACTATCTCTTTGTTGTGTATCTGATTTTGTGTATCTTTTCCTTCCCAAACAACATATTCGGTTCGAAATTCATCTAAATTTTTTCTTTTCCCTTTTCTTTTTCTATTTTTCTTTGTCTGATTTTCTGAATGCCAAAGAGTTAGAAGCAACTCATATAATATTCATACAAAATTTGTTTTAGGAGAAATTCGAACTTTAAATCTCAACATACATAGTTACATATCGGACTACACTGCAAGTACCCGCATAAATTGTTCAAACAACCAACTTACAATTAGTGAGCAAATCAAAAAATATTGTACACCATTGATACCAAATTACTCTATCCAACACATTCCAAATAAGGAAAACTAAACAAAAAATCCAAAAAGAATAAATAAATAAAATTCTTTTGTTTTCTTAAAGAGAGAAAATAGTAAAATTAGAGTGAAAAAGTGTTGGGAATCTGACTGACTCAGATTTACTGCTCCCAAAATCTCACTTTAAAGAAATGTAAGAATAATAGAGATTTAATGACAGAGAATAGAAACTAATCTTACAACACAAGAATTTAAGTAGAAAACTCTCAAATCAGAAAAAAAAACCACTTCTCTCAGAAAAGAATTTTATTATATAAAAAGTTTCTACAATCATATAGATTTTCCTCTTTTCTACTCAATGACTCTAATACACCGAAGCACTTTCACACAAATATTCTCTCACTCACACCTTACATCACCACTTTTTGAAATATCCTCATTGACAAAGAAATTCTACTTTTTTTGAAAGGAGAAACAAAGAGAAAAGACAAGATTTAATTATAAGACAAAACTTAAAATACTTCTAAGTTTTGGGATATGAAATAGGTGATAAAGCCCTCGTATTTATAGAACTTGAAAGATAATAAGAATACCATCTTTTACTATTGCTATTATGGCTATCCTTTTTACTAATACTATTACAGCTAGTTAACGAGCATAGTTTTTCTTCCTATAATGTGAACAACAACTGCAATAATGTAGTTGGTGGTGGCATAATTGTTGATTTATTCAACATTTGCCCACTTGAAGACTTGATTTCAATAACATCTTCACATATAATTTGATCTCATAACTTACGTTGCTATCATTGTCTTTACTAACAATCGTACTCTATCATATGAGTAGATATACCACTTAGAATTGACGAATTCTAAAAATTTTATCTCGTCTCATATTGAAGGAACTTTGCTGATAACTATGGTATTGACTCCCACATTTGGCTTCTCGGAGAGTCCATCAGTCATCGACATTATTGAGCACATACCTTACATTAACGCCAAACTAATATCTATGTGCAAAGTTATAATAGAGAAATAATAACTAAAAATAGAAACTAATCTCACAATACAAGAATTTAAGTGGTATACTCCCAAATTAAGTGAAAAATCACTATTTCTCAGAAAAGAATTTCACTATATAAAACGTTTCTACAATTACATAGATTTCCATCTTTTCTGCTCAATGAGCTCAATACACCTAAGCACTTTCTCACAAGTATTCTCTTACTCACATCTTATATTGCTACTCTTTAAAACCTCTTCTTTCATAAAAAAAAACTATCCTCTCTTTAAATGAAGAAACAAAGATTAAAAAAAAAGATTTAATTAAAAAAAATTTAAAATATTTCTCAATTTTAGGATACAAAATAAATGATGAAACCCTCATATTTATAAAACTTAAATAATAACGAGAGTATATTTTTTACTATTATTATTATGGTTACCTTTTTCATTATTACTATTATAGTTGCCATTTTTATACTTTCTGTAGTGACTATTTGGTGAGCATATTTTTTTCCCCCTACGGTGTGAACAATAATTGCATAATTAGTAGCGCCACAGTAGTTGATTTGTTGAACAAGAAGAACCTGTAATCCGGGGGCCAAGAAGCAGAAGCATCATCCTCGAAGTCATAGAGCATCATGAGATAGTCTTTCCACTCCAGAACCTACTCTGCTTTTGGATAGAAGCTCATCGTCAATCGGACAGTCGCTGACGGCGAATCTCTCAGATATTTCCTCTTCTTCGGTGCCGGCAACTCGAAAAACCGGTGGACGATAGCCTTGAGGTCCTCGAGAACCTCGATGGGAATGCTATGGTTGATGATTTGGAAGAAACCCCACTTGGCTGTGGCCTCGCATATAGCTTGGGCAGCCTCAGGATCGTCCCATTTCAAGAAATCGATGATGGGTATGGAATCATGGGTCTTGGTTTTGGTGGAATCGAAGTTGAATAGCTCTTGGGGAGATTGGATGTACTGTTTGGGGACGCTCTCTGTTAGGTATGTTTATCAGGTATTACTAAATAAAATTAATTTTCAATTAATTATGTGAGGTGGTAATGCAGAAATTATAAAAATAATGCAAGATATTTTTACTTGGGTCAGTTATCTCCCGATAACCTACGTCCAAGGGGCCACGCCCAGATAATAAACATTATTAGCAAAGTTTGAATGAATACAAACACTAATTTGACTTATACAATAAAAAGACTCCCTCTTTTGATTGTCGCAATATAGATGTATTCCTTCACTAA
>JXTB01000030.1:774720-812635 GCA_002914805.1 Parasponia andersonii
AAAAGAAAAGAAATTATAACGTAACGCTAAAATGCTAACTTAACAAAATAAAATATTTGTTATTTATCCAAATTCTAAACGTGATAAAGGTTATGGTTTATTTGGGAATTCTGATTTCAGAAGATAACGATTTATTTTTTCATTGAGACTTTTATTAAATATCATAATAATACCTGAAAGTTAACAAAATATTAGGTCTTTTGCTACTCTTCAGTCTTATTTACAGAAAAACATTAATTTGGAATTCTAGAATATGTAATGACCTTTTTTATTTTCCTTTTTTGTATTTATTATTATTACTTTTAGTAAATATCTTAATAATACCTCAAACTTTACAAAATGTTAGGTCTATTACTACTAAGTCTTATCTCTGAGGAGATGAAATGAGTTAGTTAGCTCAAATAGTAAAAATATCTATTATTTAGAATTTCAGTCCTAAATTCGAGTCACACCAGAAATAGATGTGAAAACCTATGATCTCTAATAGACATTTAATTTGTAATAAGTGAACGTCATTAGTTAAG
Organism: Parasponia andersonii; assembly: GCA_002914805.1. Taxonomy (NCBI): domain Eukaryota; kingdom Viridiplantae; phylum Streptophyta; class Magnoliopsida; order Rosales; family Cannabaceae; genus Trema; species Trema andersonii. Next base: position 775,245 of record JXTB01000030.1, read on the forward strand.
TCCTATTTAAAAAAAAATCTTATCTCCGAGAAAAACATTAAATGATGAATAATTTTATGGATATCACAAAAGATATCAGTTTGTTACTAAATAGTTATAATTTCATGTCACGTGAGATCCGTGTAAGATCTAGTTTATTGATTATAATTATCCACTAACAAACTATCATGTCATATGGTGCTGGATACTACTGATGACTATAACATCACTCTTAGATACTTTTTCATAATTTTTTTTTAAAAAAAAAAAATTCATTTTACACACATCTCTCTAATTGCATTCTTTCTTAAACATAGTTCTTTTTTAACTCTATTTTTCTTAGGATATGATATGCAAATGACATAAATAATTAGGATAAATGACCTTGTTGGACCCTAAATGATGAGAAAAGTCTTATTTTTGGCCTTAAACTTTAAATTATACTATTTTGGTCCTTAAACTATTAAAAAATTTCATTTTAGTCGTTTTTGTTATATATTTTATTTTATTCTTAATAGCATGAGCACATAAGACACATTTTCTATTCTGTTATATACTTATTTCATATCTGAAGTATAGTTCAGTATTATAAAGATATTAAAATATGAATTAAAGCAGTTTAATACATGGTTGATTAAATAAAAATCAGTTACATATTGGATAGTAACGCATCGTAGAATTATTAAAAATGTTACATTTTATTAAAATCAATAATATAGAATGAGAAATACAATTCATGTACTCATTTTGATAAGAATTAGACATAATATATAGTAAAAAGAACCAAAATAAAATATTTTTCATAATTCAAGGACCAATATAATATAATTTAAAATTTAAGGACTAAAGTGAGACTTTCTCCACAGTTCGGATACCAATGAAGTCATTTATCTTAAATAATTATAGCCTAATAAATGAATTAATTTAAATTATAAATAGTTGAAATTTCTTTTTTTTTTTTTTTTCCCTTCTCTTCTCTATCTAAAATTCTTTCCTTTTTTCTTTTGAAAAAAAAAAAAAAACGTTCCTCAAAGGAACTTGTAATAAATATTGAGGCTATTCTCCAAAATATACTCACGAATACAAGTGGGAAGATTATCCCAATCCTCATAAACAACAATACCATAACCTAAACCAAAGTAAGCTGAAGTATATGTTGGTACAATTTTTATTTTAGATACATAGCAGCATATACCACCTTTAACTAATGGTAACAAAGAAACAATACTAAAAATAATAGCACTTCTAATCTATTCACAGTAGCTGAGTGATGGCCTGTAATGCCAGTAAAGAATCATTTTCAATAACTTGAACAGTAAAACCAGCCGCTTGAGTCAATCGCAATCTCTCCCTAATTGACAAAAGTTCAGCGTGAAGAACAGTGGAAGCACCAAACAACAAGGGACCAGCTGCAAAATAAAGCACCATTCCAGAGGCATTATGGATCACCATACCAAAAGCAACGACACCAGTCTCCGAAACAAAAGTTGCATCAATATTCATCTTCAAATGATTTAAATCTAGAGGCACCCAACTTTTATCAGCAATAATAGTAGGCTTAGGCGAGACAGCAGTTGGGATGTCGCAGGTTTGGAAGCTATAAAGAAACCCACCAGCAAATTCAAATAATCTCAACATGGGATGGATTTAAGTTCTCAAAGATAAAATGATTATGTGACCTCCACAAGCACTATACCAGACAACAAAATATTTCTAACTTCTTATTAAGAAAAGATAGAGTATGTAGGCACAACCTAACAAAGGAAAAGCCATGAAAAGTTTGCAATTTGGGCCAAAGAGTACCAAACATCCAAATTGATTCGATGAAAGAGCAAGACCACAGAACATGTCACGATCGAAAATTTAAGATTGCGACTTTTAATAATTTTAGGTGAAAATAGTGATAAACAGTAGTTTCTAAAATTTCAGAAAAATTTAAGTACTTGAAATTTAAATTTTAATTCTCAAAAGTAAGTAAATTTCAAGATTTGACAAATTTGATAATCATGTTATTATTTATCAATTTTAAATTTCCAAGAAATTCTTTATTTTATGTTTAGCAAAAATCCTAATTAACTACTTCAAAAACTTTTATTATTTCATGAAGTTTAATAAAATAGTTCAATTTAAATCCCTAGGCCCAATATTCAAATAATTTATTTAAAATCATTTTTATTTTCTAAGTACTCAATTCAATAACAAAAAATTATCCTCATATATCTGCTCAGTAAATATATTACTATTGGCTAAATAAAATTGACTTAGAAAAGGGGAATTAATACAAAGTATAAACCAACCAATGAAGAGGATTGGAACTGCAAGCCTATGCCAAACATGCTTGTCAAGCCACTAGAATATTTACTACAAAATAGGTCAACACTTGAAATAGGAGGAAGTAGGGAGTGAGCAAGAGAATGCTCAGTAGAAACCCAATTACTTTTTTTTCTTGAGTGGATGGAATTTTTACCAAACCTGCATAGTTAATACCTTTTCCAAAATCCATTTATAAACCAAGTTTATAAAACCATTATTATTCAGAATAATCACATATTCAAAACCCAAAATCAGAAATCGCAAGATTGTACATATCATAAATCAACCCTTCCCATGAGCTCACACCCATTCATCACAAACTAGAGTAACTCGTACTACGTTTACTAAGTACTCTCTGCCTGATATCTATCCTAGAAAACTGGAGGGACACTTATGTATCTAAGCTTACCGAACTGGATGGGCAACAGAATGCCTATGCCTACCGAGTGGGAATAATCAGGAAAAACCCACTTAGGTTTACGGACTCTCACCGAAGGCAGGTGTACTAGTCTGTTTATTCCAATACCGAGATACCTAAGATGTATCTCATATATGATCCTGTGGTATGTACAACATATAACCAGATATATGTAACAACCATGCAGAACACAACCAAATAACCAAACTATGCTTTAAAACTCCGCTTGATATTATTTTGGAATTTACTATACCTTAGATAGGAAATCTACTAAATCACCCCAAAGTCACGATTTTATAAATATATATAGAAGTCACACAGTCCAATTCCAGAATAATCCAAGATTTTCTAATAGTTCATTAAAATATTGTTAAATTCATGATTTTTCACAAAATAGTTATAAATTTTTTTTTAAATTAAATCATATATAAATTCAGGTAATTAAACTCTTACCTCTATTGAGCATTCAAATAATACTAGGGGACTATGGAGAAGGTTTGGCGTCGTTTGGAAGGTCAGACATCATTTTTGAACCTTTGATCGATAAGTTTGAAAACTCAATTTTCAATTAGAGCTTCAAATCGTGAAACGGACTTCACCACTAAATTCAGAGCACCCAAAAATACTAGGTTAGACATATAGTTTGACCGATTCGGACTCGGACCGAAGATGATCCCACGGCACGTAAAACAGGACGATCTAAGCTGATAGATTTAGATTTTCTTGCCCATCACCAAATATAGGCAATATATATATATATATCAAAATTTTTATTTTCACGAGTACATCACAAATATAAGGTTTACAATCTAACAGTCGGATTGAAAAATTTAAATATTAAACTAAAAATAACTCAAAATTATTAAAAATGGTAAAATTTAATCCGAGTAAGTTAAGTCAAGATATATATATCATGACGATCCTCGTATCGAGACAAATTTGGGAAGCCTAAATTTGCGGCTTGAAGTCGCCGGAGCTTCGTGGCAAGGTGGTGAGTTGATTTGGGCAGTTGGCGTTGGTTACCAATGGTCAGAGGAGCTCATGCAGTAGCTTGCATAATGAAGGATGTGGCTGTGTTGTTTCAGCCTAGAGAAAAAGGGAGAGATTGGGAGAGAGAAGAAAAAAACGAAAGAAAGAGAGAGTTTTTTTTTTAAGTTGTGGGTCCCACTACTAAAAAAATATTATATTATATTAAAAAAACGGTGAGGTTTCACAGAACATGCAAAGAAGGCTCCGTATGAATACCACACCATGGGCAACTAAGCACACTAGATATATTTCGCTTCAATAACTCAGAGCGAGTCGGAAATAAATCATGGAAGACCTTCCACATACAAATTTTTACCTTATAATTTGGCTTGTTCAACCTCTAAAGGCTTCTCCACCATGGCAAATCAATAATATTATCTAACGAGCTCATATTAGTTAAGATCGACATAGCCAGTTTGTAACCGGGTAAAAGATCCTGAGGGATTGTAATCCTAACCAACTTCTCACCATAACCTAACATATTTAGAGGGATTTTAGGAATAGTTTCCATATCCACTTAATAGAAAACCTGATTAAAAAACTCAACGTTCCACCGATTATTCAAAATGAAGTCCAAGACAACCCAAGAAGATAAAAGGCGTTCGGTAGGAGTAATTGGTTTGAAAGTTGTATCTAGGAATCCACGGGTCATGAAATACATTACTACAACTACCATCACCAACCTTCCATTTAATACCATAGTGAACAAGAGATAGCCCCCATAAGAGACTCCTGTTGGAAAGTAAAACAAACTTTATTATTTACTCAAATACTTTTACAAGAGAAAATTCTCAACTTCACTCTTTAAGCTCACTCACTCACTAGAAGCTATGCTTCTTTCTCTCTTCTCTTTACTCTTAGAAGCTTTGCTTCTTACTTGATACTTAGAACTCAAATGAAGATAGGTATTTATACTACGTGAGAAACAATGAGAACCTCACGAATAAATAATTACAAAAATCCTTAAGCCATACATATTTTCTTCTACACACTTCTAATAATAATCTAAGTAATCAAATAATTCACATGCAAAAAACTAATATCTAGCTAACACTAGAAGATTCTATGTGGAAGGCTTCTTCAATTTGGACTTGGACTTTTTCTTTTATGAGCTTTGCACTTGGGCTAACTCCAACTTATTGGGCCTCATGTTGATGGGTCTAAAACACTTCTTATGGGCTTAAACAAGTTTATTTTGCAACACCCTACTTAAACTTATTTTATAAGACGAAGCAAGTTTCTTAATCTTGCAAAGTCTTCAAACTTGAGTAGCTTGGTGAAAATATCAGCAATCTGATCATATGATTTCACATACTCCAATTGTACTTCTTTGTTTGCCACACATTCTCTTATGTAATGATAGTGAGTGTCTATATGCTTGCTTCAGTCATGAGAGACTAGATTTTTAGCCAAAGCTATTGCTGACTTATTGTCGATAAAAATCTCTGTTGGCTCGTTTTGAGGCATGTTTAACTTGTTCAACTAGCCAGATTGCATGACTAACATATGATATAGCAGCTATGTACTCAGCTTCGCATGTTAAAAGGGTGACAATCGGTTGTTTCTTGGATACCCAGGTGAAGGCGGTTTCTCTCATGAAAAACACAAAACCAGTTGTGCTTTTTCAATCATCAGTATCTCTGGCCCAATCACTATCACTATAACCAACGAGTTTGTAATCATTAGAAACAGAATAGGACAAGCCAAGATTGATCGTACCTTTTAGGTAATAGAGAATTCTCTTTGCAGCTTTGAAGTGAGTAGTTGTTGGACTTTCCATGTAACGACTCACTAGTCCAGTTGCATAGAGAATGTCGGGCCTTGTACATGTCAAGTACCGAAGGCATCCAACAAGGCTCTTGAACAGTATTGGATCCACCTTTTCTTCTTCATCGTCTTTGAATAATTTTATTCCGCACTCCACTGGTATACTTATCAGCTTGCAATCATCCATATTGAACTTCTTCAGGATCTTCTCTGTATAGCTTTCTTGAGAGATAAAGATACCTTCTTCCTTTTGCTTGACTTTTATGCCAAGGTAGTACGCCATAAGTCCGATGTCTGTCATTTCAACCTCATGTGTCATTACTCTCTTGAATTCGTCAAACATCCTTGGATTACTTCCAGTGAATATGAGATCATCCACATACAAGCATATGATCAGAATATCTCCATCTTTAGTCTTCACATAGAGAGCATGTTCATAAGGACACTTAATGAATCCATTCTCTTGGAAATATTTATCAATTCGGTTGTTTCATGCTCTTGGTGCTTGCTTTATACCTTAAAGAGCTTTCTTTGGCTTCAAAATCTTATCTTTATGCCCTTTCATCTCATAACCCAATGGTTGTTCGATATAGACTTCTTCTTCAAGAACTCCATTCAGAAATGCAGACTTTACATCCATCTGATGAATCTTCTATTTGTTCTGACCAGCAAGAGAAATGATTAGTCTTATAGTTTCTAATCGTGCAACAGGAGCAAATACCTCGTCGTAGTCAATGCTAGCTCTTTGACTATAGCCTTTTGTAACTAGTCTTGTTTTGTATCTTTCTACCTCTCTATTGGCATTCTTCTTCACCTTGTACACCCATTTTACACCGATAACTTTATGACCTTTAGGAAGAGTGGATAGTTCCCAAGTGTCATTCTTCTCTATGGCTTTGACTTCTTCATCTATCGCATTCCTCCATTTTTCATCTTGTACAGCCTCTTGGAAGTTCACCGGTTCACAATCAGCAAAATAGAGTGAGGTTTTTGAGTCTATCGTTCACCTCATATAGATCTTCAAGACTTTTTGTACGTTTTTCATGCCTTTCAGTTAAGAAAGATGGAGGTGAATCTTCATGAGTGGATGATATTGGTGAGGAAGGTGGAGTAATAGCCTCCTGATGGACTTCTCTTGCTTGCTCTATTAGTGTTTCCATATCTTCAAATTATGGAAAGAGATTGTAGTCATTTGTTTGAGAACCAAAGTCCCATTCACCTTCTTCATCGAATATTACATCTCAGTTGATGATTACTTTTCCATTGTTAGGATTGTATAACTTATATCCTTTGGAGTTGGTGTCGTAGCCGATGAAAATGAACTTCTCGTTTTTATCATCAAGCTTGTTTCTATGTTCGTCTGGCACATGCACATGGGCTATGCTTCCAAAGACTCTCAAGTGGGATATCCCAGGCTTCTTTCTGCTCCATGCTTCTTGTGGTGTCTTTCCCCATACACTTCTTGTTGGAGATCGATTGGACAAGTAAACTGCACATGCAACTGCTTCTACCTAGAACTCTTTGGGTAATCTCTTACTTTTCAGCATGCTTCGAGTTATGTTGAGGATGGTCTGGTTCTTCCTTTCTGCCACACCATTCTGTTGAGGGGATCTTGGAACGGTTAAAGGTCGTCGAATTCCATTTGCTTTGTAGAATTCTCGAAACTATTTTGAAGTGAATTCTCCTCCTCTATCAGATATCATGGCTTTGATCTGAAAACCTTTTCCTTCTCTACAGTAGCCTTGAATTTCTTGAAAGCTTCAAAGACTTCTGATTTTTGCTTCAAGAAATAAACCCAAGTCTTTCTTGAGAAATCATCAATAAAGAGCAAGAAGTAATTGCTCTTACCGAAAGAACTTGGTTTGATAGGACCACACACATCTGTATACACGAGCTCTAGTGGCTTCTAGGCTCTTGAATTCGACTCTTTTGGAAAGCTTTTCCTAAATTGCTTCTCGAATAAGCATCCTTCATAATGCTGATCAGGATGATTGATGCATGGTAAGCCTCTCACCATTTCTTTCTTGGATAGTAGCTCTAGTCCTCTAAAGTTGAGATATCTGAATCTCAAATGCCATAGCCATGATGAATCCTTGTAACATGCTTTGAGACATTTTGCCATATCATTTTGAATGTTCAATAAGAACATTCTATTTCTTGACATAGGCACCTTGACAATCAAGTTCATGTTGTTATCTCTTATAAAAAGACTATAATCTTTCAAGTGAATATCATAGCCTTTCTCTAAGAGTTGTCCCAAACTCAAGATGTTTGTTTTCATTGTGGGTACATAATAAACATTTGAAAAAAATTGATGCCCCCCATTTTTTAAGCGGATAAGAATTTTATCTTTTCCTTTTACTGCTACTTTTGAATCATCACCGAAAGAAATACTCCTATTGATTGATTCATAAAGCTCTATGAATATTGATCGACGCCCACATATATGATTACTAGCACCAGTGTCAAGATACCATGTGTTGTCTTGTCCTTTGTCGTTATATGCTAGTAGCACGGTGCCATTTTCTTCCCTTTTCTCTTCAACGTAATTGACTTTTTCTTCAATTCTGCTATTGGGTGCTCTACACTCTCTAGCATAATAGCCAAACTTATGACAATTGAAACATTTAACTTGAGACTTCTCAGGCCTTGAGTTCATTCGACCTCTACCATGACCTCTTGTAGAGCTTTCTCTTTCGAAATTGCTGATATGATAATTGTGGTTGTTGGAATTCCAACCTCATCAACGATCTCGACTTGTACCACGTCCTTGTCCTCGAGCTTATCCTCTATCACGACCACATTGACTTCTTTTGCTACATTGGCTATCTTCTTTCTCTGTAAGTTGTGTCTTGAGAAGCTGCTCCTTAAAATTTGGCTTCTTCTTTTTCTTTTCATCATGAGCTTGTAAAGAACCCAAGAGTTGTTGTATCATCATGGCTCTTAAATGTTTAGTTTCTTCGATAACAGTAACAATATTCTCGAACTTTGGGTCTAACGATCGAAGAATCTTTTTCATGATCATAACATTTTCAAGTTTCTCACCATTTCGGTTCATTTGATTCGAAATAGTTAAAACTCTTGAAAAGTAGTCAGAAACTGACTCAGTCTCTGTCATGTGTAGTAGGTCAAACTCTCCTCTTAGAGTTTGAAGACGGACCTTTTTAATCTTTTCTTCTCCCTTATATGAAATTTGAAGTTTCTCTCATGTTTCCTTAGCAGAGGTTGCATTTTATATTTTCTCAAACCCGTTGTTATCTAAGGCCTAGTAGATGAGGAAGAAAGCTTTTTTGTCTCTCTTTCTTGAATCTTTTAAACTATCCTTTTGTGTTGAGGATAGTATTACCTCATTTCTTGGCTCTTCGTAGCCTTTCTCTACTACTTCCCAAATATCATGTGCTCTAAGGAGGAAATTCATTTTGATTGTCCAATTATCAAAGTTGCTACCTTGAAGTGGTGGAACTTGAAGAGATACTAAACTGCCGGTAGCCATAACTCTAAACAAAGTAAGCTTTTGGAAATTTTGACTATACGGATTGATATGGAACGTCGAAAAACCTTAACATTGACTTGTATATCAACTTGGTCAAAGTCAACAGTCAAAGTCAACACTCGGTCAACGGTCAACGCTGGTCAACAGTCGAGTTAACGACGCGATCAACAGCTCCGACGATGTAGTCAACGGTGCGATCCAATGGCTCTGACAGCTTGGTCAACGATTCTAACGGCTCGGTCAACAGCTATGATGGCTTCGTTAAACGGCTCTGACTCGACTTAACTCGGTGAGTTGACTCAGTTATGATAGCAAACTTCCGACAACTCGTTCGTACTCGTTCGAACTCCGATTGAGATGATTTTTGCAGCAACATTTTCATCTTGTCGAGCTCTTCGATTTGATATATAATAGTAGTATGTTTGGGATAACTATGTAATACTCTCAATATCAAGAATTCTTTTCTGATGTGGAAGATCAGTCAAAGCTACAACCACATAGCATACTTAGAATTTCATGAGAATTCATAACCTCGCATTGATACCACTTTGTTGGAAAGTAAAACAAACTTTATTATTCACTCAAATACTTTTACAAGAGAAAATTCTCAACTTCACTCTTCAAGCTAACTCACTCACTAGAAGTTATACTTCTTTTTCTCTTCTCTTCACTCTTAGAAGCTTTACTTCTTACTTGATGTTTAGAACTCAAATGAGGAGGTGTATTTATACTACGTGAGAAAAAATGAGAACTATATAAATAAATAATTACAAAAATCCTTAAGCCATATATATTTTCTTCTACACACTTCTAATAATAATCTAAGAAATCAAATAATTCACATACAAAAAACTAATATCTAGCTAACACTAGAAGATTCTAGGTGGAAGGCTTCTTCAATTCGGACTTGGAATTTTTCTTTTATGAGCTTCGCACTTGGGTTAACTCCAACTTATTCAGTCTCATATTGATGGGCCTAAAACACTTCTTATGGGCTTAAACAAGTTTATTTTCAACAACTTCTCCAAACAAGGAATTAGAACCAGCTTTAGCCTTAAGAAACTAGTAATCTAGATTCTCATTCTTCTTCTTTTCGTCCCCTGCATTTAAACCCTCATTTTTACTATTTCTATCAATAAAGTCCGTAGATCACATTTTCTATTAAGTTTTGCTGTTACATGTGTATGTGGAGGTCACTTTATGTAAGGAAATTTATAACCAATCAACTAATTAAGACATCCTCACTAAGCCAACAAAATGATTAAAAAATATGAAAAATAAAATTCTCTTATCCATCCTCTCCCTCTAGGCTCTCGCACCTCTTAATTTATGCTCATCATGATCAACCTAATACCACTTCTACATTCCTTTCCACAACATTCGCAATAAAATTAAAAAGACAAAAAAAAAAATAAAATAAAGAAAGCATATTGGAATGTAAGACTTCAAAAGAGGTTTAATTTGGACTTACTTTTATTTACTATTTTTTGTTTTCTAAACAAAAAATAGATTTTTTTTGACAGTTTGCTTGACAACTTTGTTTTTTTTTTTTTTTATAATTTGTTAAAATTGTTACTAAAATTTTCAAAAAAAGTAGTAACAAAAAATTTCTAATACCTTTATTTTTTTAAACAAATTTCAAAAAATAAAAAATATACATGTATTTATATGTAAATATATATATATACACATATAAATATAAATCTATGACTTTCTTTCTCGTTATTTGTACTTTTTTATTTTTTGAAAATAGTAAAAATAAATTTACTAAGCATGTTTTTTGTTTTTAAAATTTAAATTCAAAACAAAATTTTCACTTCTATTTTCAATTTATTTAAAATCCAAACAAGCCCTCAATTTAACAAATATATTTTAAAAGCCATTTCTTTGAATATATAAAATCTATAGATAAAAAAAACTAGCTAAAAAGAGAAAAAGAAAGAAGAAAGAGAAATAAAATTTTCAGCAAAAGAAGCTTAGCATAATTTAGTTATTGTTAGTAAATATTAGAGCTGTCAAAAGGATAGCTAGCCCATTAGTAGGATAAAAAGCGTGGCAAAATATGGTTTAAACACAACACAGTACTGTGCACCTCAAAATCGCATGTTACAGTTATGTTGGGATTACGTTGGGCTCATAAGTTAAATACAATATGACATGTAAATAGGTACGGCAAAACGTAGTTCATTGGCACGGGATAACGTACGTTAATACGTAAGCATGACACTTTCTCACGTTAGAACATGGCCTAGGCTAGTGATTTTTACCTTTCGACACAATATGTAACGACCAGTACAGTACGGAAACACGTCTATTGTCACTTTAAACGTGCCTAATTCGCAGGGCAAGGCACATTTAACAGCTATATTAGTTTAGACTAGAGCACGTGCTTATATTATCTCACACCCGCTATAGACTAAACCCGTGCAAAAATAAGACTTAAAGTGTGAAAAATTTACGAGAGAAGATACTCATGGCTTAGTATCGAAAGATATCCGATAAAAGCATATACAAACTAAACCCATAATTCCTAATTAATGGTCCATGTACCAAAATCTGTAGGCTTTCAACCTTTGGTTTCCAAGTTATGCTCTTAGGAAAAAAAAAAAAAACAAATGTGTAGTGTTGGAGCGGTTTTTCACCAGCTGTCCACGTGTCTCTGAACTGCTGATATTGTATCCTCCAACTGTCCACGTGTTCTTGCTATCCTAAAGAGCTTTTGACTTCAGGCAGGATCGGAGAGGCGGGGAAGGCCACCTGCAAAGACTCTCCGATGCTTAAGTCAGTTGTTTATCTTTGATTTAGGACAACAAAGATTTTGTTTTTTTTGTATGAGTATATCTTTTAATATTTCTTTTTGTATGCATACATGCCTCTCTTTTGGGGACGCATGACTCATATATATAGTCCTGAAATTGTGAATCTCATGGTTCTCAATTTCAGGACCGAGTACTTTTTTTCATCAGGACTTACTCTAGAAATCATGGGCCAAGATTACCGTGATTCTCCCTGCTTCGTCGTAGCCTAGCTTCTGCCGTCCCCTATGACTCGAGTCTGTCAGGGCCAAGATTTGGACAAACCGCTGTTCTGTCAGGACAGTTTGTCCCATGCGCACACCTACTCAGGATCGCATTAAATTCTCTGTCTGAGTCTAGAGCTGTGAGTTGCTTTCCATTGTACTCTGGTGGAAGACCCTTAGGGCTCCTGACCCCCAGCTGTCGAAGTAAGAATCGGACTGGACCGAGTCCATCTAGGGTCTGGGATGGGTTCGGTCCTAGCCTCGGACAGCCCATGGGCCTATGTGGTACCACGTGCGATTCGCGTGACCTTTAATTAGTCACTTTGGACACGTGTCGGACGGTGTGCTTCTTTATGACCTGTTCTACCACTTAATCGTTCACGTGGTGTATGATTTAGGAACGGGTCCCACATGTAGCATGTGGTGTTTCAACGGGTTTTTAGACACAAAGAGGTCTAGGACTAACAAAAAAATATGGTTTACAATCTAAGTGATACATTGTGGAAAGTTTGGGGAGCCATGTGATACTAATCTTTTTAATTATTGAGTTAGGTACTTTGATATTGATTGAATGTACTCAAACTCTAAAAGTTTAAATCAATTCTCATTTCTCATCCACAGTTGTAAATAACATAAATTTTAATGTGTTATTCAATTTAGACTTGGTTGGACTTCATTTATATATAGAAGTTTATTAAATTTAGACTTGTTTTTATATAATGTATATTTCCATTTTATAAATAATTTTTTCATTACATTAATATAACAACTATAATGTAATAAATTAATTAATAAACACGAAAATCAACTAAATATATTAAAACAATCAAATTTGAAATAAAAAATCAAAAGTGGGCAAAAACACGATTATGGGAAAAAATGAAACAAGTCAAGGTGATGAGTACAAAGGTATTATTTTGCCAAATAATAATATGTGTTTAAGCTTGAAGCGGGAACAATTTCATGGTGCAATGAGAGACAATCAATAATATCATTATCAACAACAGAAGCTGAGTATAGAACAACAATGATGACGACTCGGGAAAGCACATGACTAGTACAAATAATGAAGGACTTGCATCAATATCCGATGCCACTCTACTGTGACAATCAAAATGCTATTTCTTAGCAAAGAATACAATATTCCATGCCCTAACTAAATATGTGAAACTTCATTATCATTTTCTCCGGGAGAAAGTTTTATAAGAGGAACTTGAGATGCGCCAAGTCAAAACAGAAGATCTAAGTAGCGGACTTGTTTACGAAAGGACTCAGCACTTCAGTATTTCAGAAATTCAGCGAATAACTTAATATAAATCAAAAGAATGGATGAGTCGGTGTTGAGAGGTGTGTTAAGAGTCATCATCACCGACTCTATTTCTTTCTATAATTTTCTTCAATTATATGCATATTTATATTATTAGAAAAGTCGTAGAAGCTTTTAAAATGCTTCTTGCAAGTTGCTTGTGTCTGCAAGCATGTGACCGATATATACTAAATTATTTAGAGTAATATATTGAAGGCATTGTCGTCAAGTTGTCTACACTAGTAGACAAAATGCTAGAATCTTCTAGCTAATATAAGTCGGTCATGAAAACCAACTTTGTGATAGTATATATATGGGACCTTAGTCCCTTGGGTTATATCATTGAGTGTACGAGTGCATAGGTGAATGAGTAAATCAGTGAGTGCTAGTTAGGTGCGTAATCCTGAGTCAAGTGAGTGGTATGTCACTAAGTGAGTGTGTATGAGTCGAGTGTAGTGTGTGTCCAGGTGAGTAAACTAGAGAGCAAAGTGTGAGTACTCAATGGAAAAATTAGAGTCCTTTGTTAAGAGCGTATCAAGTCGTGATGCAATTATTTTTTACTATAATAAAAATAATTACGTAACTTTTACCACGTATTGTGTCTAATAAATAGTATCATAACTAGTCGATTACGGGCCTAATTTGAGTAGTTGTTTGTTGAGCTTTCAGTATTCGTGTCTGGTTTAATACCACAGGCCTAATTTGAGTAGTTGTTTGTTGAGCTTTCAGTATTCGTGTCTGGTTTAATACCACAGGCCTAATTTGAGTAGTTGTTTGTTGAGCTTGTTTTCAAAATCAAGCTTGCTTGATATTATTAAATTTTATCTCCAAGGCAAGACTTGTGGGAGAATGTTGGCATTAATGATACTACATACCTAATAGATGTCAATGCTCTGAAAAAGTGGAAAGTTAGAGCCAGTAAGACAATGTAGGCAATGTTCGCAATTAAGATCACGATAAAAGAAGAAATACTCAAGCACATCTGAGAAATAAAGACACCGAAGAATGTATGGGACACATTTGTGACACTATTCTTGAAGAGGAATGATACGAGGTTGCAACTTCTCGGGAATGAACTCCTCTCCATCACACAATAGGACATAACCATCGCTCAATATTTTACCAAGGTAAAATCTCTCTATCGCAAAATTTCTACATTAGATTCTTTTGCTGGAATATGAAAATCTAAAATTCATAGAATAATTAATCATGGATTAAGGTCTAAGTATAGAAGCTTGTATAGAAGCTTTATTACCACAGTACAAGGTTAGTCAAAATAACCTTCTCTTGTTGAATTAGAGAATTTGTTAGCCAATCAAGAAGTAATAGCTAAGCAAACTTCTAGGTCTCACTTAAGGGTGACGAACAAGGACTCTTTAGTAATTATAAGAAAGATCGATATAAATAAAATGCTGGCAGAAGTTCAAGATAAGGTGATGATAGAGATAGTCATAATGGAGATTCGCAACCAGGGGAAGCTCAGAAGAACGATAACAAAGGATGCCCAAGCAAAATAGAATATCTGAGTGGAAATGCTATAATTGTGGAAAGATGGGCTAAATCGCCAAAAATTATTGGTCCAAGAAGAAAGAAGTAGAGAGTAATGCAACGACCTCAAGCGACGAATGAAAGAGCAATAACGAATGGGATGTCAAAGCTCTTTCGCAGTTGAAGAAGAAGAATTAGTACTCACAGCTATGGTTCCAGGACATATTGACTACGACAGTGACTGGATAGTCGACTCAGGATGCTCAAACCACATGACATATGACAAGAAAAACTTACAAAACTTAACCGAGTATAAAGGAGGTCGAGTGATGGTTACAGCTAATAACTTAAGATTACCGATTGCCTATATCGGTAAGAGGATAAATGTGCCCCGATTCAACTCAAACCAAGTCGTGCTTCAAGATGTCTATCCCAACCTGGAATAAAGAAGAATCTACTGTTAGTGGCACAATTATTGGCGTCAAGAAAAACTATATTTTGTTTGGACCGTATCAAGATCTTATGATTCCTGGTACACCCACAATGGAGGGACGACAACTAGAGTTAGTCTATGTGATGTCAACAAAGTCTACTTATGCTGACAAGGTGTGGAAGAATAAAACAACAAACTTATGGCATGTAAGATTGTGACATGTCAGTTATCACAAATAGAAGGTGATAATGAAAAGGACTATGCTCAAGGGTCTTCCTCAACTCAATGTGAGAGAAGAAACCATTCATACTAGATACTAGTATGGTAAGGCGCATCAGTTACCGTATGAAGATTCCAAGTTTAAAGCTAGAGCGGATGCACTACATGGTTATCTTTATTGACGACTTCTCAAGGTACGTTTAGGTTTTCTTTGTGAAAGAAAAATCCAAAACATTTTCAAAATTTAATGAATTTAAAGAAGTTTTTGAAGGAGAAGTCGGAAAGAAGATCTAATGCTTACGCATGGACAACTATAGTGAATATTCGTCAAATGAATTCTCGTAGCATTTACGAGAATGTCATATACTTTATCAGTTTATGTGTGCACATACGCCACAGTAGAATGGTGTAGTAGAGAGGAAGAATCGATACCTTGTAGAGACATGTTGAAGTATGCCACATGCAAAGAACGTGCCAGGTAAATTTTGGGTTGAATGTATAAAGATAATAGCTCACGTAATCAACAGACCTCCGCAAGAAAAGGTGGGGTTCTTCTCACTCTTTGAGATACTGTGGGGTACTAAACTTGCAGTTGGTCATCTTTGAGTTTTTGGCTATGTTTTTTATGTGTTCGTACCTAGTTACTTACGTAGAAAATTCGACAAAACGGTGATCCGATCTTTGTTGGATACAACAACTAAAAGAAAGGGTGGAGAGTTGGTGTTGAGAACAACTTAACATAAATCGAAAGAATAATATGGATGAGTTGGTGTTGAGAGGGAGTGTTAAAAGTCGTCATAACTGACTCTAGTGCTTTCTATAACTTTCTTCAATTATATGTATATGTATACTATTAGAAAAATCGTAGAAGCTTTTAGAAAGCTTCTTGCAAGTTGCTTGTGTCGGCAAGCATGTGACCGACAGATGCTAAATTATTTAGAATAATATATTGAAGGCATTATCGGCATGTTGTTTACACTACGAGATAAAATGCTAGAATTTTCTAAGTCGGTTATGAAAACCAACTTTTTGACAGATCTTAGTCCCTTGGGTTGTATCAGTGAGTGTACGACTGCACGAGTAAAATCTCGTTTTTATCAAGGGCAAAAGTTTCTTTTGACCACAAATTTTAAAAAAAAAAGGGACATATTTTCTTTTTCACTCTCTCTCTCCTCTCTGATCTCACTGTCTCGCTCATTCTCTCTCGCTCTCTCACTCGCCGATTCTCTCTCTCTTTCTCCCGCTTGTTCTCTCTCTTCTCCGTCGTACCCGCCACCGAGCCCAGACGACATGTGCCGCCTAGCTGGGCCGACTGCCGAAGCTCTGAGGCGCCGGACCGCCACATTGCCGAAGGGGGAGCGAAGCTCCGCCGCTGCTTCTGTCGCTCACCGGCGAGAATTTTGGCGACGAAAAGTCGCGAAACTTGTGGCATTTGAATCCTCTCAGCATGAGCTTTCTCCAGGTAAATATATCATCCCATTTTACCCAGATTTAAAGTTGACATTTTTGTGTATTTTTGAGCTCGGGTTCGACTTTTGATCTGACCGTTAGATTTTATTTTTGTTGTCATTTTTGGAATGTACTCGGAAAATAGTGAAGTTTGATATTTATATTGACTATATTTGGTGATTGTCACGAAAAACCATATCTAATGGCTTAGATTTTGTCTCGTTTTGCGTGACACCGGTCCGGTGTCGGCTCGGACCCGAACTGGTCAAATCATATGTCTAATCTAGCTATTTTGGGTGCTAGGAGTTCAGTAAAGAGGTTTTTTTGTTGATTCGAAGTTCCGTTGAGGAGTTGATTTTTCACAAGTGAGTGATCGAGGGCCTGGAATTGGTTCTCCACCCTCTGAGCGATCGTTCAACGGCACCTTGAGGACCCATTGGCGTGATATCACTATTCTAGTAAGGTAAGGGTTTAATTACCAAGTTTTATACTTACTTTGATTTAAAATGTGCATTATGACCTATTTCTTGAAAATGCCGATTTTTATGGAATTCAATGGTTTGATTGGATATTGGATAAATTTGTGAACTGTTGAGATATATTGGATTGTTCTGGGATTGGTTGTTATGATTTTTATGCAGGTTTAAAATTTTGGTTTTGGGAAAATACAGCCGTTATGTTGCCCTATTTTCTATAAATCCTAGAATAATATCAAATGAGTATTAAAACATGATTTCTTAAATTACTTGATGCATGGTTATTACACACTCTATGACATGTTGTACCTATCATAGGATCATATATTTGGGTTCCATTTTAGTATCATGATATTTAGATCACTGACAAGTTGCTGCAGCGCTAGGTGAGAGACCTAAGCCCCTGCGTAGGATTTGCTGACACAACTCCGGGTAGTGTCAGGATGCTGGGTACCTCTGTTACAGAGGTATTACAGGACCGTGATGTGAGGATGAGAGTTCACGTATATGCCTGTACTTGGTTGATTTATGATATGTACTATAATGAACATGATTACTTATGGTTTTGATTACTTTGCAAACTTATTTTATAAATGGATTTTGGAAAGGTGCTAACCATGCAGGTTTGAAAAGTTGCATTCATACCAAAAAGGGTAATTGGAATTCCTACTGAGCTTGTGAATGCTCACTCCCCTTTCTTTCCCTTCTCAGGTGATTTACAGTGTGACTTGGGCAACTCTGGGGCGGAATAATGTAAGAAGAAGTTTATCTAAATTCTATGGTTGGTAATTACTTAGATACTCACCTTGGATTTGTAATAATATTTGAGGCTCATACTTTGGATTTAGCCTGTATTGTCTATGATGCCCACTAGTGATGACGATGTGATGCGTATTTATGTTTTATTACTATTATTAACAGTTTATGTCTAGTGGTGATCACAAACTATGGGAATTTATAATTTGAACTATTTTTGTAAACTAATTGTCATCTTTTTTTGAAGAATTTTAGTTTCTAAAATAAATTATGAATTTTCACTTGTGAAATTCCTTTTCTGCCGCCGGCTCAAAGTTTGGGTCATGATAGAAAGATTTTGGTATCAGAGTAGAGGTTTAATTACCTCGGAAGTGACACCATTAGACTAGATTGCGACTTCTTTTTCAAATGTAATTGCATCACTATCTCGCTAACACTTTGGCATATGAATACAAAACTATAATGCTTTCGAGGAGAAGAATACCGAGGCAAGAGCCTAGGGCTGAAATTCCTCCACCACAATAATAAGCCCCTGACACTCTGGCCCGTCAGGCTATATATAATGCTTTACGAGCGTTATCGGGTCTGAGGACGGAACGAAACCCTGAGGCCCGTCAGACTAGTTTCTTCAAGGACTTCATGAAGCTCAATCCACCATCATTCGATGCGAGACCTAATCCCACCTCAGCTGAGAGATGGCTTAGAGATGTCAAGAGGACCTTCACAACTATTGGGATGCCAGCAGAGTTCCAAGTAATATTTGCCACTTATAAACTGACTGATGGAGCTATTAATTGGTGGGAGATAGTTAAGTTGACCCAGGACATGACTGACATGACTTGGGAAGCCTTTGAGAGATTATTCAGGAGTCATTATGCTAATGCTAGTCATAGAGCAGCTATGATTAGAGAGTATGAATGGCTCAAGCAGGGTGACATGATAGTGAATGAGTATTATGTGCAGTTTATGGAGTTGGCACAATATGCTTGTGTACCCGGGATAGACCCTACCCTCCAGATTGTCAAGTTCATAGAGGCTTTGAGACCAGCCATCTTAGACAAGGTTGTGACCTAACCCTTCATTAATCTGATTGACTTAGTTGCTGCAGCCCAAAAAGTTGAGGCTTTTCTTAATGATCGGTCAACAATGAGAGATCGTTCAAGAAACAAGGGCAACGAGAGGAAAATGAATGAGAAGAGCCAAGGGCAATAGCAAGGGCAAAACTCTCAGAATAATAGGAGTAGTAACAGTAGTGGCTCTTTAGGGAAAAGTCACTATGGACCTTATGGATGCTTTAATTGTGGACAGCAAGGCCACCAGAAAAAAGCTTGCCCCTACCGTCAATAGGGATCTCCATTGTCTCAAGGAGGATCACAGGGAAGTCAGAGTGCCTCAGTTCCTTTTCAGAGCAGTCAGACGAGGCCAGTATAATCTCATACCCAGTCTTAGACATTCACTTCCACTACTTATCAGCAGCCTTATGGTTCTAAGTACCAGCATCAGTATAGGCCGCAAGGTTCTGGCTACAACCAAGGCTATACTCAGAATTTCTAGACTCCACAAAGTTTTGGAAACCAAGGAGGCTTGGATATGCCAGTACCGGTCCAGGAACTAGTAGTAGTCACCCATGTCAAGGAAGAGGAAACAAAGGATAACGAAAAGCTTCTGGTTAAGCCTATGCGATTAGAGAGGCAGATAAGACTCAGGACCATACTGACAGAGGTGTTGTTGATGGTATGTTTCTTATTTCTCATTCTTGGGCTCATGTCTTATTTGATACCGGTGCTTCCCATTCTTTCATCTCCATGTTGTTTGCTCAAATGTTAGGATTAGAATGTTCTATGTTGGACCATGTATTGACTTTGGGAATACGTATGGGTGGAGTTACCGATGTTTCTACTATCTGTCATGGTTGTCTTATTGTGATTGATGATAGAAAGCTACTAGCAGATTTAGTTGTGTTATCTTTGCAACAATTTGTTGTGATTCTTTGGATGGATTGGCTATCCAAGTACCGAGCAACTGTTGACTGTTTCAACAAAAGAGTGACCCTCTTTCCAAAGGTTGGGCATCCTGTTGTTTACCAAGCTCACTTGAATTCTTTGAAATCGAGTCCTATTCTGAAAGCATGCATAGGTGGAAGGAAGAAGCTAGAGTGTTATGGGAATTTATTTGCCATCGATTGTGAGATGGGAACAACCGATCAGTATCCTTGGATATTAGTGGTTAGCGAGTTTCCATATGTTTTTCCCGAGGAATTACTTGGGCTACCACCTGATAGGGAGATCGAATTCTACATTGATTTGATTCCAGGGGCTCAGCCAGCTTCTATTCTAGCCTGTCGCATGGCTCCAGCGGAAATGACTGAGTTAAGAAGTCAGCTGGATGATCTTTTATCAAAGGAATTCATTAGGAGTAGTACCTCTCCATGAGGTGCTCCTGTTTTGTTTGCCAGGAAAGCTGATGGAATGTTTCGGCTCTGTGTAGATTACATAAAACTGAATCAGCTAACAGTAAAGAACAAATATCCTTTGCCAAGAATTGATGAACTATTTGATCAATTGGGTGGATCAAGATTCTTTTCTAAGATTGATCTCCGATCTAGTTATCACAGTTGAAGATCAGGGAAGAAGACATACCGAAAACTGTATTCAAGACTCGTTACAGTCACTTTGAGTTCCTAGTTATGCCATTTGGTCTGACTAATGCTCTAGCAGCATTCATGAACCTTATGAATAGAATTTTTAGGCCTTATTTAGATAGGTTTGTGGTTGTCTTCATCGATGATATCTTGATCTATTCTAAAACTCGAGAAGGACATGCTAAGCACTTGAGAATTATGCTTCAGACCTTGAGGGATCACCAACTTTATGCCAAGAGATCTAAGTGTGACTTCTGGATGATGGAAGTGAAATTCTTAGGGCATGTTATATCTCATGAAAGAATTTCTGTTGACCCTTCCAAGGTAGAATCTGTTTTACGATGAGAAAGACTAAAGAATGTAACTGAGATAAGAAGTTTTCTTGGTCTAGCAGGTTATTACCGCCGCTTTGTGGAGAATTTCTCGAGAATTACAATGCCTTTGACAAAGTTAACGAGAAAGAATGTCAAGTTTATATGGGATGATGATTGTGAAGTATCTTTTATGGAATTGAAGAGGAGATTAACAACTGCACATGTTCTTACTGTTCCTAACAGTAATGAATCTTATATGGTACATACTGATGCTTCTGGTTCAGGATTGGGATGTGTCTTAATGCAGAATAGTGAGGTAGTAGCTTATGCTTCCCATCAGTTGAAGCCACATGAGAAGAACTACCCCATTCATGATCTAGAGTTAGCAGCTGTGATCTTTGCTCTCAAGATATAGAGATGCTATCTGTATGGTGTAAAGTTTGAGATTTATTTTGACCATAAGAGTTTGAAGTATCTATTCACTCAATGAGACCTAAACTTAAAGACAAAGAAGATGGGTTGAGTATATGGAGGACTATGACTTCAAACTTTAGTATCATCTTGGAAAGGCTAATGTCGTAGCTGATGCTTTGAGTAGAAAGTCTCATAGCATGTTTGCTTCATTGATACTAGAAGATTGGAAGAATTCGGATACCATTGTTGACTACAACTTGGAGTATAGCAAAAATGAGAAAACTGCTTGTATCAGTAACATTGTGGCTACACCATCACTCTTCCAGATAGCATAGCAAAGTCAATGGCAAGATCAAGAATGAAGAGCGGTCTAGAACCAACTTCA
The DNA here is from genome assembly GCA_002914805.1 of Parasponia andersonii. NCBI lineage: Eukaryota > Viridiplantae > Streptophyta > Magnoliopsida > Rosales > Cannabaceae > Trema > Trema andersonii. The sequence goes on from JXTB01000030.1 coordinate 797,144, forward strand.
GAATGGTGAGCAGTTAGATGGTTGAAGTACCAATAAAGAAGGGTTTATACTTTTCAATGGAAGGCTAGCTGTAGCCAATGACCCTTATCTTAGAGAAACTATTCTGATTGAGCTCACAAGTCTAAGTTCATAGTATATCCTGGTAGCACTAAGATGTACCATGATCTGAAAAGGCAGTACTGGTGGAAAGGCATGAAATGAGAGGTAGCTATTTTTGTAGCTAAGTGTATGACTTGTCAGCAAGTCAAGGCAGAATACTAGAGGCCAGCTGGACTACTTCAGCCTTTACCTATTCTAGAATGAAAATGAAATAAAATCACCATGGATTTTGTAACAAGCCTACCAAAGACTCAAAGAAAGAATGACGCTGTTTCGGTGATAGTTGATCAGATGACAAAGACCGCACACTTCATACCGATCAGGATTAACTTTTAACTCACCCGACTCAATCGTCTTTATGTGGATAATATTGTTCGCTTACATTGGGTACCATCAAGCATAGTTTCTGACAGAGATCCAAGATTTACATCAAAGTTTTGGAGAGCTTTGCAGAGAGCTTTGGGAACAAAACTGAATCTTAGTGCTGCTCATCATCCTCAGACAGATGGCCAATCTGAGAAGACTATACAGATCCTAGAGGATATGCTCCGTTCATATATACTAGATTTTGGTGGAAGGTGGGATGATCACCTATCATTGGTGGAGTTTGCTTACAACAACAGCTAACAAACTAGTCTTCGTATGGCTCCATATGAGGGTCTTTTGACCAAAAATTAAAAAAAAAAAGGACAGATATTTTTTTTCCACTCTCTCTCCTCTCTCCAATCTCACTGTCTCGCTCATTCTCTCTCGCTCTCCCACTTGCCGATTCTCTCTCTCTCTCCCACTCGTTCTCTCTCTTCTCCGTTGCGCCCGCCATCGAGCCCAGATGACGCGCGCCGCCAAACCGAGCTGACTGCCGAAGCTCTGTTGAGAAGTTGATTTTTCACAAGTGAACAATCGAAGGCCTGGAATTGGTTCCCGACCCTCCGAGCGATTGTTCAACGGCACATTAAGGACCCATTGGCATGATATCACTATTCTAGTGAGGTAGGGGTTCAATTACCAAGTTTTATACTTACTTTGATTTAAAATGTACATTATGACCTATTTCTTGAAAATGTCAATTTTCATGGAATTCAATGGTTTGATTGAATATTGGATAAATTTGTGAACTGTTGAGATATATTGGATTGTTCTGGGATTGGTTGTTATGATTTTTATGCAGGTTTAAAATTTTAGTTTTGGGAAAATACAGCAGTTATGCTGCCTGATTTTCTATAAATCTCATAATAATATCAAATGAGTATTAAAGCATGATTTCTTAAATTACTTGATGCATGGTTATTACACACTCTATGACATATTGTACCTACCATAGGATCACGTACTTGAGTTCCATTTTAGTATCATGGTATTTAGATCACTGGCGAGTTGCTGCAGCGCTAGATGAGAGACCTAGGCCCTTACGTAGGATTTGCTGACATACCTCTGGGTAGTGTCAGGATATTGGGTACCTCTGTTACAAAGGTATTACAGGACCGTGATGGGAGGATGAGAGCTTATGTATATGCTTGTACTTGGTTGATTTATGATATATACAATAATGAACATGATTACTTATGATTTTGATTATTTTGCAAACTTATTTTATAAATGGATTTTGGAAAGGTGCTAATCATGCAGGTTTGAAAAGTTACATTCATACCGAAATTGGTAATTGGAATTCCTACTGAGCATATGAATGCTCACCCCTCTTTGTTTCCCTTCTTAGGTGATTTACAGTGTGACTTGGGCAACTCCGGGGCGAAGTAATCTAAGAAGAAGTTTATCCAAATTCTGTGGTTGGTAATTACTTAGATACTCACCTTGGATTTGTAATAATATTTAAGGCTCATACTTTGGATTTAGCCTGTATTATCTATGATCCCCAATGGTGATGATAATGTGATGAATATTTATGTTTTATTACTATTATTAACAGTTTATGACTAGTGGTGATCACAAACTGTGGGAATTTATAATTTCAACTATTTTTGTAAACTACTTGTCGTTTTTTTTTGAAGAATTGCAGTTTCTAATATAAATTATGAATTTCTACTTATAAAATTCCTTTTCTGTCACTAGCTCAGAGTTTGGGTCAGGACAGCATGAGTGAATGAGTGAATCAGTGAGTGCAAGTTAGGTGTTTGAATGTGAGTCAAGTGAGTGGCATATCAGTAAGAGAGTGTGTATGAGTCGAGTGTAGTATATGTCCACGCGAGTAAAATAGAGAGTAAAGTATGAGTACTCATTGTATAAATTGTAGTTCTTTATTAGGAGTGTATCAAGTGTTGGTGTAATTATTTTTTACTATAATAAAATTAAGTTATTTTTGTATCCAGTGTTGTGATTAACGGTCACCATTGGAAGTGGTTTTCTTGAAATTTTGCAATGTAGTTTTTTGCTTTCCTTTTGCATTGACAAGTTTTTGGCTCTGATTAACATAATATTGCAATAAAACTTAGTATGAAGAATAGGAAAAAAGAGAAGGATACAAAATCTAAGAAAAGAAATTGAGGTGTTTGTCCCATTTTTAATATGATGTTCCTCGATGTTTTTTAACTACAGACTACTTGTTTTATCATATATTCTTAGAAAGTCGAAAAATGAAAATATATATTCTGATGCATGAAAATATATATAAACTAAACATTTACAAAACACTATTCATTGAAATTATGGCAGGAATGCGAAAATATTTAGCTAGCATATTATGGAATATAATCTGATGCATGAGTTTCCTGATATACACAGGGTGAACATTTGAGATTCTTAAGGATGACAGGTGTCTTCCTTTAAAATAAGTCCAAGAAACTGCCAAAGGAGTGGGTAATTACTTCTTTAGGAATGTTAGTACCACTCTATTTGTATATTAATCACAATGGATATTTTGACCTTATGAGTTATCTTTACCTGATGTTGATTACATAATAAACAATTCAAAATTGGTTTATATGTATATATATATATATATAATTCTTTTTATAGATCATAGAAGAATTCAAGAAGTTTGCTCAAGAACCTAATGCATACAAAACCATATGCTCCGAAATTGCAGCATTCTCCATATTTGGTCTTGGTGATGTGAGGAAGGCTGTGGCTTGCCTTCTGTTCATAGGATCACAGAAGGTATGTCAGAACTTAAAACTATGATCTTTTCTAAATAGATGCAGTTTAAATATTGTAACAGTCAATTTCTATGTATTTATTTTTTAATAAAGTAAACAATTTCTCTTTAAGCAGAATTTGCTAGATGGTGTAAAGCTTCTTCATTGCTTATTCTTGCATCTAATTATATGTGATTGAGCATGCTGCATGTCACGCCCAAACCCCGAGGTAGTGGCAGAAGGAGAATTTTATTAGAATGGAAATTCTTTAGTTTGTTTTTTTTTTTTTTAAGTATTAGGAATTCCAACTAGTGTACCTATCTCACAGTTCATAGTCACCAATAAACACAGACTGAAAAATTATAAGAAAAATCAAATTCTCAAATAGTTCACTGAGCATCATCATTCTCACCTCAACATCAAGCTAGAATGACATATATAGTTACAGACATTTTCAAAGTAACACACGTAACATGAATGCTAGTAATATCCATAAATTTAGTAAAACTTAAACATGAGTCTTGTATTCACACTCCTAGCATTACTAAGTCTCAAACTACGAATAAAAGATAACTTCTTATTCCGCTTGTTGACCGTCAATATTACATTGGACACCACCTATGGAGAAAGTAGAGAGGGTGAGCATAAATTGCACAGTAGGTTACCCAATTTCCCTTTTTGGAAAATCTTTTATAAATCTCAAAACATCTGCATGGTTAGTAGTACTGGAAAGCATTTCTATAAATATTAAGGATTTAAACCATTTATAGAAAATCATGCTAAAACTAAAACCAGATATCCAGGTCAAAACATATAAAAGTCTCAATTAAAATAAGCATAATGCACATCACATCAATCAACACATCACATGAGCTCTCATCCTCTCATCACGACTAGAGTAACTTATACTACATGTATTGAGTGCTCTCTGCCTGACATCTATCTCTAGAAACCGGAGGGACACCCATGTGTCTAATTCTACCGAACCGGAAGGGTACCGAATGCCTACGTCTACCGAATGGAGATAGTCAGAAAATAAACCTCGCGCGGCTCTACGGGCTCTCACCGAAAGCGGGTGTATTAGTCCACCTACTACAATACCGTGATGCCTAAGACGACTCTCATGCATGATCATATGAAATATGCAATATATAGAGTCTCAAATAACCATGCAGTGATTTAACATTCTAGACATGCTCTTATTTTTAATTAAAATCAATTTTGTACTTTAAAATCCAAAAGTACAGTTTCTATGGTTTTACCAAATTCCAAGTATAAAAAGTTGTATAAAATCATTTTTAAAAATATCTAGAGTAGTCTACAATATTTCACAAATTCATAGTTCATTAGAATAACTCTTCAAATAATTCAATATAATAAAATCACGAAATTTCATTTTTCAGAAAAAATTCTAATTTTAATGAAAATAATAGAAAACAAGGAAATTGAATCTCCTACCTCGAAATAGTAATTATGCTAAGCTAATGACGCTCGAAATATCCTCAATTGAACATCGGGTTGTTCGGACAATTGTTCTCGAATTTTGTCACGTTCACTTCAAAATTTGACTTTCCAAACGGAGTCTCGGATTGAGAAACAGAGGTCACTACTGAATTCAGAACACCCAAAAATATTGGTTTAGATATAAAGTTCATTGAAAACGGGTCCTGGTGCGGAACCGGCCCGTGGTACGCAAAACAATGCAAATCACGAGCTATTTTCTCGATTTTCGTTCCACTTCAGAAAATAATGGTATTTTATATCAAACTTCATGTCCCAACCTCACTGAGTCCAAATTCAAAGTCATAACTCAGTTTCGAGTTCCCAAATACTAAATGGGATCAAAAATCCAAAAATTATAAAAAACCACATTTTGAAAATAATTAGAAAAATACCACATTTTCATCCCGATAATTAACGATCTTCCGGTCATCGTCTTCACACTTTAAAATCATGGAATTTCATGTTTCAAAGTTCTCTATCACGTGGTAAAATTTTATCGGGAAAAATAACTTAATTCCGAAATAATTACGAAAATACCACAAAAATTAAATATTATAAAATTGCTCTAGTATTCAACTTCTCACCGGAGCCGAGTTGGAGGCCGAGAGTGGTCAGAAATGAAAGCTGGAGTCGAGACGAATCCAACGGTGGTGGTGGTGCGGTGATCGGACGTCGGACGGCAGAACGGTGGGCGAAAAATCGATCGGCAGGCGGTGGCTTCGGGTTGCGATTTCTCCGGTGAGAGGCGGCGGTTCACGGCGGCAGTACCCAGCGTTGGTTCGTCGGCGTCTTCCGGTCAAAGTGGGCGGGGGCATCTAGCACGCCGGCGACTGGTGGAGCCTCTGGTGAATAGTGGCAGAGGGTGGATCTCGGGGGACTTCCGTGGAGAAGAAAGAAGAAATTGGGGGTTTTTATGCAATTTTCAAAAATTGTAGCAGTGGGAAACGTGGCGCAATCTGATTCGACCGAAAAAAAAGTTTCTGAAATTCCGCTTTGGCCACAATTTTAAAAAGATTCTTTTACTTTAGTCCCTCCTTAATTACACTTTTGTCCCCAGTTTGAAATTTCTTTTTCACTTTTGACCTAAATGTATCTAGACTTAATCTCGTCTAGATTCAACACCAAATTATTTCAGATTTTTATTTAATTAATCTAAAAACAAAATTACCAAATTGCCCTTGAAGTAAAATGACTTAATTACCTTTACAAAAATTTAGGGTTTTATATCCTCTCCCCCTTAAAAGAATTTCGTCCCGAAATTCAGATAAAATTGTCAAAGTACAACTTCAAGTTGAAAATTAAACAGATGAGGATATTTTTCATACATTTATGTTTCTAGCTCCCAAGTGGCTTCGTCTTCCTTATGGTGTTGCCAAAGAACCTTGACAAGTAGTATCTCCCTATTTCGAAGCACTTTGAGCTCTCTCCCCAGTATTCGAACTGGTTGTTCCTCATATGTTAAATCCTCTTGTAATGGCACTTCCACATACTGGATAACATGAGATGGATCAGACACGTACTTCCTGAGCATCGAGACATGAAAAACATTATGCACTCGGCCCTATTGTGGTGGCAATTCCAAGCGATACGCTACTGGCCCAATTCTAGAAGTAATCTCAAATGGTCTAATATATCTTGGAGCCAATTTGCCTTTTAGCCCAAATCTAGTGATTCCATGCCTTGGCTTCACTTTCAAGAATACTTAATCACCAACTTCGAACTCTACTTCACGTCTCTTTGGGTCCACATAGCTTTTCTATCCACTTTGCATAACTTTGAGTCTTTGTCGAATCTTGTTAATTTTCTCAGTAGTCTCTTGTATCAGTTCTGGCCCAAGAATGACATACTCCACTGCATCAGCCAAACACAAGGGTGATCTACATGGTCTCCCATATAATACCTCATATGGAGCCATGCCAAGACTGGTTTGGTAGCTATTGTTATAAGAAAACTCCACCAATGACAGGTGGTCATCCCAGCTTCCACCAAAATCCAGTACACAAGAGCGAAGCATGTCTTCTAGAATCTGAATAGTCTTCTCAGATTGGCCATCTATCTAAGAATGATGAGTAGTACTGAGATTTAGTTCCGTTTCCAAAGCTCTTTGCAAAGCTTTCTAGAACCTAGAAGTAAATCTTGGGTCTCTGTCCAAAACTATGCTTGATGGCACTCCATGTATTCGAATAATATTGTCAATATAGAGACGACTAAGTTTGTTGAGTGAAAAATCAGATCTGATTGGTATAAAATGAGCAGTTTCCGTCATATGATCAACAATTACCCAAAATGTGTCATTCTTTCTTCGGGTTATAGGCAAATCCATTACAAAGTCTATGGTGATTTTATCCCATTTCTACTCTGGTATGGGTAAAGGCTGTAGTAGTCTAGCTGGTCTTTGGTGTTCAGCTTTAACTTACTGATATGTTATGCACTTAGCCACAAAAGTAGCTACATCATGTTTCATGCCTTTCCACCAATACTGTCTCTTCAAATCATGATACATCTTGGTGCTACCAAGATACACTGTAAACTTGGACTTTTGAGCTTCAGTGAGAATGGTCTCTCTAAGATGAGAATCATTAGCTACTGCTAGCTTTCCTTTGAAAAGTACAAATCCTTCTCTATTTGTACTCTAACCTTCTAATTGTTCACCACTTTCAAGTTGATTCCAGATCGTTCTTAACTCTTGGTCTTGCCATTGACTTTGTTGCACAGTATGGAGAAGTGCAGGTGTGGCAACGACATTATTGAGGTAAACAGTGTTTCCAGACTCGATGTACTGCAAGTTATAATCACCAATTACCAATGAGTTCTTCCAATCTTGAAATATAAGAGCCGCTAAGGAGCTAAGCGGTTTTCTACTCAAGGCATCAGCTACAACATTGGCGTTGCTGGGATGGTATTATAGTTTGAAGTCATAATCTTCCGTATACTCAACCCATCTTCGTTGTCTCAAATTCAGATCCCGTTGGGTAAAGAGATATTTCAAACTCTTATGGTCAGAGAATATTTCAAATTTCACACTGTACCGATAACACCTCCATATTTTGAGTGGGAAAATTATTGCTGCAAGCTCCAGGTCATGGGTAGGATAGTTCCTCTCATGTGGCTTTAACTGATGAGAAGCATACACTACAACTCGACTATTTTGCATCAGAACACATACCAATCCCGTCTTAAAAGCATCAGTATACACCATATAAAGTTCATTACTCTCAGGAACTGTAAGAACAGGTGCAGTTGTCAAACTGTGCTTCAATTTCCTGAAAGTTTCTTCATAATCACTATCCCAAATGAACTTGACATCCTTCCTGGTCAACCCTGTCAATAGTAATGCAACCCTTGAGAAATTCTGGACAAAACGACAGTAATAACTTGTTAAACCGAGAAAACTTCGTATCTCTGTCATATTCTTTGGTTTTTCCCATTTTAGAACAGCTTCTGTCTTAGTAGGATCGACTGAGATACCTTATTGAGAAATTACATGCCCTAAGAATTTAACTTCTGACATCCAGAATTCACATTTTGATCTTTTGGCATATAATTGTTGACTTCTCAAAACTTCAAGCACTATCCTCAGATGTTCGGCATGATCTTCCTAAGTCTTAGAATATACCAAGATATCATCAATAAAAACAAATACAAAACAATCTAAGTATGGCCTGAAAATCCGATTCATGAGGTCCATAAAAGCTGCAGGCGCATTCGTCAAACCAAAAGGTATTACCAGAAACTTAAAGTGACCATAACGAGTTCTGAATGCTGTTTTTGGTATATCTTCCTCTCTTATCTTCAACTGGTTATAACCCGACCTCAAGTCAATCTTAGAGAAAAATCTTGATCCACCAAGTTGATCAAACAGCTCGTTAATCCTTGGCAAATGATACTTGTTCTTTATCATCAGCTGGTTTAACTTCCTGTAGTCCACACATAGCCTTAAAGTACCCTCAGCTTTCTTGGCAAACAAAATAGGAGCACCCCAAGGAGAAGTACTACTTCGAATGAAACCCTTGGATATCAAATCATCCAATTGTTCTCTCGTTCATCTCTGCAGGAGCCATGCGGTAAGCTGGAATAGAAACTGGTTGAGCTCCAGGAACAAGGTCAATACAGAACTCGATCTCTCTATCTGGTGGTAGCCCTGGTAAATCCTCAGGAAATACCTTTGGATATTTACTCACAACCGGAATCCATAGGTCCTGATTATTAGTTCTCACTTCGCCATCAATGGCAAACAATTTCTCATAACACTCAAGTTTCTTCCTACCACCTAAATAGGCTTTTAGAATAGGACTTGGTTTCAAAGAATTCATTCGGGCTTGATATATTATGGGTCATCCATCATCCAGAAAAAGAGTCACTCACTTATCATAACAATCGACAATAGCTCGATACTTGGATAACCAATCCATACTGAGTATTACATCGTATTGTTTTATTTGTAATACAGTTAAATTAGCAAGTAATTTTTTACCATCAATCACCACATAAAAAGATTTACACACACTAGACACATCAGATACACTACCCAAAAGGTGTTCCTAAAGACAAGGCATAATCCAACTAAGAAAATTCTAACCCTAAAAATTAAACAAACAACAAGGATATGAATAAAGGAGATGCACCAGTGTCAAACAAAACACGTGCCCAAGAATATGAAATAAGAACTATACCGTCAATAACACCTCGGCCAGTGTGTTCATTGGTACCATTAGTTCCAGAAACTGCATAAGCTTGGCTAGTGACTTTCCCTTTTCCCTTATTGCCTCTTCCTTGTACAGGATGACTGCTGCTAGATCCCGGACCACTGTTACCATATCCACACCCTCCTTGACTCCCTGAAGGCTGAGGAGTCTGGAAATTCTGAGTATAACCCTGGGGGCGGTACTGGTGTTGGTAAGGTGGTGGAGAGGAAAAAGCCTAGGAAACACCCTGAGATTGCTGTGACCTAGCTTGAGTGTTCTGGGGAGGTGCTGAACCAGAATAACTTCCAAGTGGTCCTTCCTAAGAAAGAGGGGATTTTTGCAGACATCTTGGGCACTCATTCCTCTTATGGCCCTGCTGACTACAGTGGTAACACGTATAGGGGCTGAACCTCTTACTACTTGTTGAAATACTGCTAGTATAGCTTTCGCTATTAGGTGAACCTTGAGTAGACCACTGTCCTTGGTTCCTCTTGTTCACTTTTCTCTCATTGCTCTTATTCCTTCTTGCACCCTGCTTATTTTCTATAGCTTCAGCTCGTTGGGCAGCTAACACTACTTCAGAAAGAATGGCAAATGAGTGGATAGCAATATGGTTGTGGATGTTTCGATTCAGACCATTCTTGAACTTCGCAATTCGATAAGTATCACTCACCACTTGGCTAAGGGCAAGACTTGCCAATTCTGTGAACTTCATCACGTATTGGTTTACTGTTCTATTCCTTTGAGTAAGTCTCTCAAAACAACCAACCACTTCAGCTTGTTGATCATCGTTTGCATAATGCGCTTTGAAGAGTCTCTCAAATTTTTCCCAAGTTATGCCTTCTATGTTTTGCATAACCTTAATTGTCTCCCACCAATAGATAGCATTTTCCGTCAAGTGAGAGATAGCAAACACAGCCCAGAACTCTCTAGGAGTATCCAGGGTCCGAAAATGTCGGGTCATCTCACGCAACCATGCGTTGGCAATTAGTGGGTCTGGAGTTCCATCTTACTGTCTAGGCTGAAGGCGCATAAACTTCTGAAGATGATCAGCCTGATCGGGTTGACGCTCTTGCTGTGGTTGAGGTTGAGACTGAAGGTTAGGACCTTGCATCTCAAAGAAAGCACGACGCATAGCTTCGAAGAATTGGTTGAAGTCTTGCGGAATTGGAGGGGGCTCGGCAATAGGTTGGTGCCTCGAAGCTCTCCTAGGAGGCATCTTTGAAAGTCTGAAATGATATAACAAACTATCAGTGAGGTAATGATGCATATCGTCATAAAAACAATTTCAATCTAGTCTAATGGTACTATGTCCGAGGTATTTAAAACTCAAAGCTCTGATACTACAATTTCTGTCACGACCTAAACCTCGAGGTAGTGGTAAAAGGGAAATTTCATTAGAATGGAAATTCCTTAGTTTTTTTTTTTAAAGTATTAGGAATTCCCATTAGTAGACCTATCCCACAGTTCATAGTCATCAATATACACAGACTTAAAAATTATAAGAAAAACTAAATTTTCAGATAGTTCACTGAGCATCTTCATTCACACCTCAACATCAAGCTAGAATGGTATATATAGTTGCAGACAATTTCAAAGTAACACACTTAACATGAATGCTAGCAATATCCATAAATTTAATAAAACTTAAACACGAGTCTTGTATTCACACTCCTAGCATTACCAAGTTTCAAACTACGAATAAAAGATAACTTCTTATTCCGCTTGTTGACCGTCAATGTCATATTGGATACCACCTATGGAGAAAGTAGAGAGGGTGAGCATAAATTGCCCAGTAGATTACCCAATTTTCCTTTTTAGAAAATCTTTTAGAAATCTCAAAACATTTGCATGGTTAGTAGTACCGGAAAACATTTATATAAATATTAAGAATTTAAACCATTTATAGAAAACCATGCTAAAACTAAAACCAGATATCCAGGTTAAAACATGTAAAAGTCTCAATTAAAATAAGCATAATACACATCACATCAATCAACACATCACATGAGCTCTCATCCTCTCATCACGACTAGAGTAACTTATACTATATGTATTGAGTACTCTCTTCCTGACATCTATCTCTGGAATCCGAAGGGACACCTATGTGTTTAATCCTACCGAACCGGAGAGGCACCGAATGCCTACGCCTACCGAATTTAGATAGTCAGAAAACAAACCTCGCACGGGTTTACGGGCTCTCACCGAAGGCGGGCGTACTAGTCCGCCTACAACAATACCGTGATGCCTAAGACGACTCTCATGCATGATCATATGAAATGTATAATATATAGAGTCTCAAACAACTATGCAGTGGTTTAACATTTTAGACATGCTCTGATTTTTAATTAAAATCCAGTTTGTACTTTAAAATCCAAAAGTACAGTTTCTATGGTTTTACCAAATTTCAAGTATAAAAACTTGTATAAAATCATTTTTAAAAATATTTAGAGCAGTCTACAATGTTTCACAAATTCATAGTTCATTAAAATAACTATTCAAATAATTTAATTTAATAAAATCACAAAATTTCATTTTTCAGAATAAATTCTAATTTTAATAAAAATAATAGAAAACAAGGAAATTGAATCCCCTACCTCGAAATAGTAATTATGCTGAGCTAATGACGCTTGAAATATCCTCAATTGATCACCGGGTTATTCGGACAATTGTTCTCGATCTTGTCACGTTCACTTGAAAAGTTGACTTTTCAAACAGAGTCTCGAATTGAGAAACAGAGGTCACCACTGAATTCAGAACACCCAGAAACGTTGGTTTAGATATAAAGTTCATTGAAAACGGGTCCTAGTACGAAACCGGCCCGTGGCACGCAAAATGGTGCAAATCACGAGCTATTTTCTCGATTTTCGTGCCACTTCAGAAAATAATGGTATTTTATATCAAACTTCATATCCCAATCTCACTGAGTCCAAATTCGATGTCAGAACTCAGTTTCGAGGTCCCGAACACTAAATGGGCTCATAAATCCGAAAATTAGAAAAATACCACATTTTCATCCCGATAATTAATGATCTTCCAATCATCGTTTTAACACTTTAAAATCATGAAATTTCATGTTTCAATCTCCTTTATCACGTGGTAAAATTTTATAAGGAAAAATAACTCAATTCCGAAATAATTACGAAAATACTACAAAAATTAACTATTATAAAATTGCTACAGTAGTCAACTTCTCACCGGAGCTGAGTTGGAGGCTGAGAGTGGTCGGAAATGAAAGCTGGAGTCGAGACGAATTCAACGGTGGTGGTGGTGCGGTGATCGGACGTCGGACGGCGGGCGAAAAATCGATCGGCAGACGGTGGCTTCGAGCTGCGATTTCTCCGGCAAGAAGTGGCGGTTCATGGCGGCAATAGCCGGCATTCGTTCGTCGATGTCTTCCGGTCACGGCGGGTGGGCGCGTCTGGCACGGCGGCGGCTGGTGTAGCCTTGAGTGAACAGTGGCAGAGGGTGGATCTCGGGGGACTTACGTGGAGAAGAAAAAAGAAATGGGGGGTTTTCATGTAATTTTTAAAAACTGTAGTAGTGGGACATGTGGCACAATCTGATTCGCCCAAAAAAAAAGTTTCTGAAATTCTACTTTAGCCACAATTTGAAAAAGATTCTTTCACTTTAGTCCCTCCTTAATTACACTTTTATCCCCAGATTGAAATTTCTTTTTCACTTTTACCCTAAATGTACCTAGACTTAATCTCGTTTAGATTCAACACCAAATTATTTCAAATTTTTATTTAATTAATCCAAAAATAAAATTATCAAATTGCTCTTGAAGTAAAATGACTTAATTATTCTTACAAAAATTTAGGATTTTACACTGCATTGACATTTAGTCTAGGGAAGGAACATTTGGCAACTTATAGATGACATATTGGGCTCCTTAAAGTGTTTTTCTGTTCTTTTTGAATGCTTTTCTAAATGTAGACAATTTGAGTGACGAATGATGGGGAAAAATTGATAATGGTGATGATGTTCTAAATTTTCTAGTATTTTGAGTGTGGAATAATCTTTCTCCATCTTTCTTGTACTTTTAAACTTAATTTTTAGTGGTCTTGAATGTTAGTTTTCTTTGTTATTGTACAGAAGCCGCCATTTTGGAGCATGCCATTTTGGCCTTTAAAAATACGACATTTTAGTTTTTAAAATACTCACATAAAATTACATAATATATGAGTATATTATTTAATTTTAAGGAGCACGCCATTTTGGCCTTTAAAAGTACCGTGATTATTTTCTTTAATGAGAAACCGCCATTTAAAAAAAACTTTAATGGAAAACCGCCGTCAAAGTGTCATTTTTAATGGCACATAAAACAACGGCGGTTAAAAAGTTCTTGTCTACTAGTGAATAAACAAGCATTAATCCGACATATATCTCTATCATGCTACAAACATTTCGTATGCTTATTTTGATTATTATTTATCGGTCTTAAATCGAGCTCTAAATCATGTAAATGATGATCAAGTATTTAGAAGCATAAAGCATAAATTGAAATACTGAATATATATATCGGAATAAAAGATCAATTTATATCAGGCATTCATAATCTCGTACTGTCGTAGCACTAGAAAGTTCATGACAAAATTAAAGAAAACTATAGACATTGTTTTGACTATTAATTGATCGATGTTGAGCTGAAGCGTCTCCTTCTTAAGATTGTGTCCTCTCTCTCTCTCTCTCGTCTAAAAGTCAACCAGAATAAACCCTAAAAACCTATTTACAGGTTTTAAGTGAAGAGGCTAAATTTGGAAATTGTAGAGTTTTAATGTTCTAAAATCGCGAACCAGTTCCGCGACCGTAGCTTCCCAGCACAATGACACTAGCTTACTGGTGTTTTGTTGATTATGCTATTGATGATGCAGCCTTGAGTAGCTGGTCTGATATGCAGAGTTTTAATACATTGAAAGCGCGAACTAGCGCTGCGGCCTCCGCTTTCGAGCACCACGACGCAGGCTTACTATTGTTTTGCTGATTATGCTCCTAGCACCGTGTCCATGGACTCTGGTGCCTCGGTCTTGAGTTTCTAGTCTAAAGTTTCAACTAAATTGTATTAAAACAACCAAATTTAAGGTACTATTAAAACAAGCAAATTTGAAATAAAATTCAACAATCGGCACTAACACGGTTATGTTAAAAAAGGAAAAAAAAAAACACGAAACAAGTTTGAAATCAGATACGATTAGGCACAAAAAATATTACAAATAATATGATCGATTAGGTACAAAAATAATATAATAGAAATAAAAAGTATAATTAGATATGAAAATAGCATAATATCAAATTTATGCTTAATACCCGTTTTTTAAAACTTTTTTGATAAATACTTCTCTTTAAATTTTTCTTTCAAAAATACCTATTTATATAATCCACATTTCATATGCAAAATACGAGTGATTCATGTTTATTATATAAATTTTATCTATGAGGTACACATTGTACGCGTAAAATTTGAACGATATCATTTTAAAATGTATACCAATTTTTAATATAATTTTTATACATGAAATATAAATCATTGTATACATTTATAAAACAATTGTGGTCTATATTTTATTTAAAAAAAAACAAGTATTTATGATATAAAAATAAAAAATAAATCTTTATAGAAATATTATTTTAAAAACGGACATTAATGGACTTTTTCCTAAATAGAAACGGACACTCAGGCTTGAAGATAAGATAATATATATATAGAAAATCGACACAACAGGGTAAATCATTTTGTTGGAACATTTTTTATTTTATTAGATAGATATTAATTTTTTTTTAATTTTTATGTAGTTGAATATTTTACTTCACATGGACAAACGGAGGGCAAATGTTTCCTTATAAGGTAAACAATTAATGAACATGAACGGTTGGGCATTGGAATGAATCCAGATCTCCTCAGTAAAGTATAATATTTTGCCCTTTCAAATTAAACAGATTTGACCTTCCATACGCCACACTTGAATCCAGATCTTTGGTAATAAAGAAAAGACTGGTTGAGTACTTTCTTTTCGAAAATTAATGCGTTCATTTGATACCATAGCAGAGTGCAATTTGACAATTGGCCGATTCCTTTTGTTTGTTTGTGTTTTGCCCTTTCAAATTAAACAGAT
>JXTB01000030.1:814304-827495 GCA_002914805.1 Parasponia andersonii
CGGTATTTTCAAACACAAAGGTTGACTCTTCCCTTGGTAGCGAGCTCGTGTGTTTCTATTTGTTGCCATGTACCTATTTGTTGGGTTCTAGTATTCAAATCTGGACTAGAAAATCTTGGAGGGGCATTAGCTATTGGCATTTCCTATTGGTTGAATGTGATTTTACTCGTTTTGTATATGATATGTTCCCCTACTTGTGAAAGTACCCGTGCTCCAATTTCTAGCGATCTCTTTCAAGGAATTGGAGAGTTCTTGCGCTTTGCTATTCCTTCCGCTATGATGATGTGGTAATTCTTACTCTATTTTATCCAAAGATTTCATAGTGTTTCCTTTCTAGACAATACTTCGAGTTATGAGATGCTTAATGTCCATACCATGTACTCCAGCTTTCAGTGGTGGTCTTCCCAGCTGCTTACTTTTCTTTCTGGCTTTTTACCAAATCCAGAGCTCGAGACTTCAATGTTTTCTTTATGGTATTTCTACTATCACTATACTGTCGAGTATGCATACATGATACATAGTTTGAACTTCAAAGTTAAATGTCATTGATCATGGAATTTATTTGATACTCAAAAGGACTGAATCTTTTTGCTTTTTTGAATAGTTTGGCAACCATTTCAGCAATATATTCAATATCAGAAGGTCTTGGGGCAGCGGGAAGGTTTGCTCTAAAAACTCATAAGCACATGCAAAATTTTGTACAAGACTTACCACATAATCAAAATATAGATACTCATTTATATCTACCTTTGAATAAGAAATCTTCAAGTACTTATTAGAAAGAATTTTTTTCCCCTTTTTTTCTAATTTTTTTCCCTTTTTTTTGGGGGGGGGTGGGGGGTGCTTATAATAGCACTAGAGTTTCAAATGAATTAGGTGCCAGTAACCCACGGGCAGCTCGTCTAGCTTGTCGCGCTGTCATGATTCTTACAGTGTTTGAGGCAGTTACCTCAAGCTCAGTTATCTTCGCTTCCCGAAGAGCTTTAGGTCACATCTTTAGCAATGAGAAGGAAGTTGTGGATTATGCAGCCGAGATGGCTCCTCTGGTTTCTATATCTGTTATCTTCCGCAGTTTCAGTGCCGTCCTCTCAGGTAGTCTTTTGTTCTTTTTCCTTTCACCATCATCGTGTGGATGCAGTTTTAAAAATGGAGTTATTTCTAGTCTAACCAATGAGTTCCTTTCCCCTCTGAAATCAGGTATTGCTAGGGGATGTGGGTTGCAGAAATTGGGTGCTTTTGTCAATCTTGGCTCTTACTATTGTTTTGGCATTCCAATTGCTGCCATTTTGGCTTTCCGATTTCACTTGAGAGGAAAGGGTCTTTGGATTGGATTCGTAGCTGGTTCATTTTTACAAGCATTTCTGTTTTCCTTGATAACACTATGTATCAACTGGGACAAAAAGGTAAACTCTCTCTACCTTTGATTTTAATTAGATTTGGCTGCCAATACTTTTCGGCTTCTTCATGGCCTAAAAGCTTAAAGAGCTAAAATGAATTACTTTGTGATCATTATTAAAAATCGAAACATATCCTAGATGTTTCACAAATGGGATACTTTTTTTCCTACCAAATTATAGATGATGATATCAATTTGATTAGCCGAAATATGAGGATATTCACATATGGTAGTGATACTAATAGGCCTCAAAAGCTCAAGATTGTAATATATTATACTTAATAATATTCAACCTTGAATTCTACTATCTCCTTAAATTTGAAAAGTTTTACGTCAGATCAGATTATTCTAAAAATGCATTTATCACTTTCTTTTTTTATATTAATTTTGCAGGCGAGGCTTGTAAGGGAGAGGATATTTAGTGAAAGGACTCAAAGAGATATTGGATTGACTGAACAGAGTAATCTTAACTAAGCTCAGTTTTGTTGTTGCAATAATGTTGATTCTCAACCACAAAAAGATTGGCAGCCTTTGGCAAGTCTTTTTGGCACCATTTGCCACAGAAATATTAAGTTTGAAGTATATTTAGAGAGAAAAAAAAGAATAATATCAAAGTTGTTATGTGCATTGTTTTCCACTATATGTCAGGGGGAAGCTCATAAATAGAGCTGACTTTTAGAAAATAATATTAAGAGTACGTCAACTGTATCTAAGGTGAAGAGCATTTCATAAGAAACTATATAAAACAGAAATTATATAAAACTCGGAATCGAGGTTAGTAACATTACATATGCAAAGTAAATTATCTGTTTATGTGAAGCTTTGGAATCCTTGAATTATATGTTCACAAGTATCTATTATTCCTGAAGTATAAAAATCTGAATATGATATTATGTTATGCATGAAGTGTGAAAATTTTGAATCTGTTATTCTGTCGTATATGACGTATGAACATGTGGTATATTTCAATGCTTGATGAGTATTGATAAATAGAGTATGGCAGGTCAACGCTTAAATGTTTAGTTCCTTCAGGGATATTATTTGGCTCCTTCGGGGATAATATCTAGTTTGTTAGGGAACAATATCTGGTTTCTTTGGGGATACTATTTTGTTCCTTTGGTGACAATTTGGTTTCTTCAGGAACATTCTAACAGTGATATATGGAGGAGTTCTACTATATACAGAGAGGATTTCTAGGGCTCGAGATCTCCATATTACTCATGATATATTATCTATTATTTGAGTAGCTCAGTATACGATTTATGGTATTGTCAAACAATACAATATATACAGGGATCTCAACTATCTAATTATATGTTTTCTGTTTTGGGCACACTATATCTACATTCGTTACTTATTGAGTTTCCATACTCACGTATATCCTTACATTACAGATAATATTGTTGATATTTAAAATTGGAGGAGGAGCACCGTCTTTCTAACCGTGACTTGTATATATAAGCATTTTGACATTGTGATTTTCTGATAGTGTATTTCGTACCAGTTTTTAAATTTTGTCTAATAAGGATGACTATTTGAGAGATCCACTATAAATATTTCATGAGTGTATATAATTATATATTACACTATATTTTCTTTATATTTCTATAAAGTTAAAAAGTTTTAATTATCCACTATTTTTATTAGTTCCAAGTTCGAATAGTGCCTCCCGATTTTACTAAATATTTACTAAAATTACTCATACGTACCTGAGTGAAATTGGCAGATGTTACAGGTATCAGAATATCATGCTTTAGATCTATCTGGGATTGTGCCTGTACAAATTTTTGTGTTTAAAATGGTTTTAGGAAATTATGTTTGATAAATACTTTATACATTACTTGAGAATTCACTAAATATATTATTCACATTCCTATTCCTCCTAAGTCCATTTGTATTCTTCTTAAAGATAAACTCTAGTGTCGATTGGAAGTATGACTTCCGAAAAAGTCTTGTCTAGGAAATATAAAATTTGACACGAGACTGGTAAACTTTACTCCTTTGTGAACTTCCTTGGGTTGGCTTGTTATTTATTCTTGTACTCCGATATTTATTTTGGCGGTAAGTTGTGTGAATCTTCTATGTTCTAAGATAGCAATTGGATGTAATTTATTATGGGTCGGTCTTATTTGAGTTTTTTGGTTGTGGTTTTCTTTTGTTTGTAATACTTAATTGTGATTGTATTTTCTTTAAAATCATTCACCTGTGATATCTTGGTTAGCCTACTTTGTAGTTTGTTTGCAAAATTCGATATATTTATTTATTTTTCCAAAGAGAAATTTTTGTGGTTGGTAAATATTTCATTGATTGAAGGATTGGTTTTATGGCTTTTGATTTGATTTTAAGTTGGTCTTGACTTTCCTCTAGTCTTACAAGAATCGGTTTTGTGATTCTTTGGTGAGCTTCTTTGACTATTTAGAATTTGGTTGAAATTAGAATTTTCTTACATAGTTTTGATGACTTTTGGGAATTCCAAATTAATTTTTATGGTTTTAAAATATGGCAGTGGAGATATATTCATTCTTTTTTTGGAAACTATAGACTCTATAAACTTTTTCTTTCAAAAAAAAGAAGACTCTTCAAACTTTATTATTGTTGAGTGGAAATACTTCACATTTTTCAAGGATCGTACTATTTTAGAGTTAGCGGTCATTTTGAACTCAAAGTCTCTAACCCTCGTTCCTACTTCCATTTGAACTTCTTGTTTATTTTTTCTTTTTTTTTTTTTTGAATCTAACTATGGTACTTTGTGGTTTCAAAGCTCCTACTTTTATATAGTTTTATTGGTTTCAAAGATCCTACTTCACAATTTTCAAGGACTGTACCATTTTAGAGTTAACGGTAATTTTGAACTCAAAGTCTCTAACCCTTATTCCTACTCATTTGAACATCTTGTTTACTTTGAATCTAACTGTGGTACTTTGTGGTTCAAAGATCCTACTTTTATATAGCTTTATTAGTTTGGACAAATTTCTCGGACCAATATATTTTCACGAAGTATAATTTTCAAACATGTCTACAAGTCCCAAAATTAATTAGTAGTTATCTATACTAATGATTTTCAATCTGTTATTTAGTATCCGATTTTGGTGATGAATGTCCTTTCCATGGATTGATTTACAAATTTATTTGAAAGTTGGATGTAAAATATTTAAAAAAATTTTAGATGAAAATGTTTACAAGTTTGGCTATCTACTTGGTAAACTTTGACGTGGCTTGAAAATGGTTTTGAGAAAAATCTTTAGACTTAATTTACACACGTGTTTGAAAATTTATACATATGATTTTCTCTATTATAGATTACTTGGAGAATGAAAATTTTGTATGATTGCTTACATTATTTAAAATCTTATTTGGGTGAAAACAATGGGTTTGGAATCTTGGTTTAGAGATTTTGTGAGAAAAAAGAACATGGATAAGACTTTTTGGGGTCATTTTTTCTTTTTTAGGACTACGTTCATATATTGAATTTTTTGGAACTAAAACCTAGGACTAGGTAATGGGACTAAAACCTAGGACTAGGTAAAGAGAGAAAAAAACGAGCTTCATAATCTGCTCTTGCCCAAAAGTGAGGACTGGATAGGTAGGAGCATTAAATTGATGTCATTTCATTTTGTTATAGTTTTTTATCCTTTTCCTTCTATTTTTGTTTTTTCTCTTTTTCTCTCACTTCTTCTTTTCAGTTCTCTCTCTAAAACCAAAACTTGGTTTCTATCTCACGAAGAATATAAAACCACTTTTTCCTCTCTTGCTTGATTAATCTCTCCATCCAATAAGGAACATAAATTCTCTCTCTCTCTCTCTCTCTCTTCTTCTTCTTCTTCTTCTTTTTGATGGTTTCTCTCCCTCTCCCTCTCTCTCTCTCTCTCCATCTCTCTCTTTCTCTCTTTCTTAACATTCCTTACCTGTTTATTTCTTAACATTCCTTACCTGTTTATTAAAAACCTTAGTTGGAATTTGGCATTGATAAGTGGGGAGGTTTTAGGATTTTGAAGATAAATAAAAAAGTTTTTTTTAAAAAAAAAAATGGTTTTTTTATAGTTAATAGTGAGTAAGTAATGTTTGAAGGAGGACCATAATATTAATCTGAGCAATAATGAACTAAAAATTCTATATTTTTGTGTATTCATCATCTTCTTAATGTCATATAGATTTTGTTGTCATGTGGTAGATCAAACTAATTTTGACATATAATCAAGAGTAGCTTAACTTTATCAAAACCATCTTGACTTTTGGTCATTATGATAGTGATCTTTGAGTCAATTTAATCTTGACCTGCGTTCAGAACATTTTGACCAGTACTTCATTATTTTGAAGTCAATTTTCTTTCAGTTATTACATATATCAATTTATGTATCATGGAAGACATTATTCTGAGGATATAGTTTTTGAGTTATTTTATGGATATAAAAGATGCTCTTCTCACTTATAAGACCTCTTGTGTGAAGTTTATTTAATTCAAATTTAATTAGGATAAATTCTGAAATTACAGTTTGAAAAAAATCCTAACAGCCAGATTAATTCTAACACCAAATTTTAGTTGTTTTTCACCTATGATCAGGATGTCCTTGACTTTGAGTCAGGAACTTCTTGACCCTGATAAGAAGTTATTGATTTGGGATCAAGAACTTCTAGACAATAAGTGATGAGTTTTTTTGACTTAGTCCTTGATTTAGGGTCAAGAAGTTATTGACTTGGAGTCAAGTTTATCTTAACTTTGGTTCAAAAACTGATTGACTTAGAGCTAGGATGTTCTTGACCCAAGGTCGAAAAATAATTAACATAAGGTAAAAAAGTGATTGACTTAGAGTCAGTAATATTTTTAGTAAAGGTCATGACGTTAGTACTTAAGTGTAGTTTGATATGAAACTTGATTACGATATTATATGTCATGTATTCTTAAACTTAAATGTTTTCTCAAAAATAATTTGACATGAAGTTAAGAATAACTTGAAAGGAAGTACAAAATAATTTGACCTATAGTTAAAAACAATCTGACCTAAGATAACTCTAACAGATTATTATTTCAAAACCCATAAAGTTGTTCTTGACCATAGGATAAGTTTTACTTGTTAACTTGACCTAAGGTCAAGTTATACTAAATAGAAAATTATAGACAAGATGATAGTTATGCCAATACAATAAAATAAAAGTAAAAACTAGGTATGAATAACGGAAAAAATTGTCTAAAATGTATCCATAAAATGAATCATTATCTTTCTCTCAGAAATTAGGTGACTCCTCTTGGTAAGTTTTGACTCCTTTTTCTGCGATGTATAATAATACAACTTACATACAAGTTTATGACGAAAGTATTCTATCCTCTCTGCATTGACTTTGATAATAAGCCTGTCGGACATTAGGTACTTGGCATACTTCATCACAAACATCCCACAGTCTCTGATTAAAAATAGTAAAACATTAAATTAAATCAAACAAGTGAGGGTCAAGTAAGATCTAACCCAAGACTTGACTCTAAGTCAAGTATGACTTGACCCAAGAAAGATCAAGAAAAACTTAACTTAGGATCAAGAAGAACTTGACCTCATGTCAAGAAATTCCAGAAAAAGTTTTACCCAAAATTGTTTCTACAACAAAGAGAAAATGACACGAACATAGACAAACCTGCCAAAATCTTAACCAAAAAATCTCATTCCATGATACTAAGAGATATAAACATAGATAAACTCAAAAAAATAAGGATTTTTGTATAAATACTAAAAGAAAAAGTCAAACATTTCTATCATATCAACCTTTTTTCTTTTTAATCGATCAATTTATTGGGATCTTCTTCTCTTCTACTGCCTTCTTATTCTTCGCCGAAGTTCTCAATCTTGATGCAAAGTTTCAGCACAATAGGTTTTTGCCATTTTGGGACTTTTTTTGTTTGTTGAGACAAGAACAATAGATTGAAGATCTTAAAAAGTAACTTTGATGAATTGTTTTTTAGTTCCACAACGATTTTTAATGATGTTTAATTCCTCTTTTTGTGGGTTCTTTGTTTCAGTTTTGAGAAAAAATAAAGAATGGAGAGAGAGAGAAAGAGAACTGGAGAGAGAAATGAGAGAAGAAGAGGAAGAAATAGGGTTTATGGAGAAGGTTGAGGTCATATTAATCAATAGTATGTAGGGTCACATCATTGAGTTGGGTGAGAATTTTGAGAGAGTATTTAGTCATTTGTTTCATGTGAGTCTCAGTTTTTTATCCTAAAAAATTTATTAAAGGACTTGGTCACAAAAAAGTTAAAATGACCCAAATTAGTCCTATTCATATTGCTTTTCATCTTGTGAAGCTTGTTACTTGGGCCTTGTGTGTTTAGTTTTTCAAATTTACACATTTCTTCTAAGTTTTCCTTAGTATGACTTACCTTGCTAGTTAATGCATAGTTTTTTAATGTTTATTAGATTGCTAAATCGTTTGTATTTCTTGCTAACTTAGTTTTCGTATAAGAAAACCAAGTCGGGTTGAGATTTTGCATGATTATGTTGAATAAAACAAAATTTGGGCACTACGTGATTAGTTTCATTGGTCTCTTAAGTGTTGGGAATTCCTAGTGTTGGGGAAATTGGGAGAAGGATGACATTCAGGTTTTCAAATGGGTGAAGGGAATGGACTGATATGCCTAAATTAGATATTTGATAAGTTTGGGCGGTGCATGATGGTATGTGATATTTTATTGAGAAATTTATTATAGTTTTCCAACTCATAGGGCTTATTCAAGAGACCATTTGGTCAGTTATATCTAGTGTAAATGTCCATGAACTTTTAATATTTACCTTAATAAGCTAAATGAAGATTGGTGTTTGTTTTATCCACATTGACAAAGTGTTTGATTTTTTTCGACTCTAATATTTTCTAAAATGTATCATACTTACTCTTCCAAAAAAAAAAAAAAATCAAAACCTGGTTTTAATAAAATTGTTAGAATGCAGTATGTTTCCAAAAATTATAGACTCAATAAAATTCTCACTAAACTTCACTTTATATTGGACTCATTGTGAAAAATTTATGAATGCATGTTTTTACAAGCAATTTGCAAAGATGGTGAATGCGCAGTTTCAAGTTCCTTAAAGAACCTTGTTTGACTATTTTGGAAAAAGTTTTGGGATTCTAGGAAATTTCCTATTCTGTTTAGTTATGACTTGGTTGAGACCAAAATATTTCATTGGTTTTGAAAGTAAAATCAAGTATATATGGTGGTTTAAATAGTGTCTCATTTATTATTTTACTAAGTTTTCTAAGTACGGATTTACGCCTTAAATGTTCATTCCGTTGATTATGGAGGACAAAGTTGGTATCTTTTTTCATGCAGTCCCTTTTAGTTTAATATATGGGTATCATGTCGCATGGATTGAAACCTTTACTGAAAATAAAGTGTTTTATTTAATTTTTTTCCATAAAAAAAATCTCAATCTTTTCCATTTCCTTCTCTTCTCTCTCTTCTGTGATTCCACCTTTTTTTCCATTTCCATTTCCTTCTCTCTCCTCTATCCATTTCCATCTCTTTTTGGTGTTTCAAAAGTCACCCAAAAGATTTTTTACGGGGAAAAAAAAAACATTTTGGTTCCCATTTGGCTTAAGTGCCTATACACAAGGGAATTTCGGGGCTTTACGTCTAAAAGTATTGGAGTTTTCCTGTTCCATTTTCTTCTTCATCCGAATTTTTCTTAAAGAAAATAAAAAAAAAATCAACTTTGCTACAAGAAAATTAAAAAAAAAAAAGGCCATCGTCCCGCTGCTAGTTACCTGCCTTTATGTCTTCAATCATTTGGCGTTCAAGCAAACAAATTCTTGTTTTTTTTTGGCTATTATGAGGATGAATTTTTGGAGTATCCCTTAATAATCAACTTTTTTTTCATAGATCTGACAAAAATAAAAAAAGAAAGGCTTGAAACTTGCTCGTGGAGAGGGCTGACTCAATCTAATTTGGGGCCCTAAGCAAAAGTTCTAAAGTGGTTATCTAAAAGAATTTTTTTTGAAAAAAAAAAGCAGAAAAAAATTATGTTGAAGGGGAAAAAAATCCTTATATCATCCGGAAAACAATAAAAAAACCATTACACTTAATAAAGAAATCAAATACACACAATATGCAAAATGTAATAATTAATCAATAGAGAAAAATGAGTAGGAATGATATAACGTGAAGATTTTATGGAAAGCAATATAATTTTTCTTAACATCAAAGTCATTCAAATGTGTATTTTTTCCCCTTTATTTTCAATAATATTTTGCTTTTCCTCTGATCTATATATTTTTCCTCTTCTGAAATATTAAGTAGTGAAACAGTAGTTGTCTTGAGAAGAGAAATTATTTTTTGTTGGCACTTGAAGAAAAATTATTTTTTGTTGGCACTTGAAAAAGTATTGATTATATGCGAATAGGTTTTTTAATTTCTAAAAAAATATATATAAAATTAATGAAAAACGTGTATAGAATTACCTAAAAATTAATGCATTTGTAGTTCCAAAAATAGTAAAATAAATTAGTTTTGGTTTAAATAGATAATTTGAAATAATAAATATTCCTGATAATGCAAAGAAAGAATAAAATATATAAAAATACAAAAAATAAATTTTGACATATGAAAGTGGATAATATAAGATATTTTGAGACAGTCTTATTATTGGGGCGTAACCAATTACTTAAGCGAGAGTCGATACTGCACGTGGACAGGACGGAGACACAGCTTAGTTAGTGGGGGCTGATATTTTTATTTCCTTTACAAAAAGGCTATTGACCAATTATATGTATTTATATTTTTTCATAACTTAAATCATATACAAGCCTTCACTAAAAAATAAAGAAAATTAAGAATAATCTCCACAAAATAGACAAGATATAATTTTAATACTCACTAAACAATAATTCTGACTTTGTCACTGCTCGTGGATAAGGGAAAACGTGATGAGAGATACCGAACGGAAGAGAAAAGAAAAATATATATATATATAAAATAACCTAAATTATGGGATTATAAAAGAGCAAAATATGAGTACTCGAATCGTGGATTTGTTGGATTCCAGTTCAGCGAAAAAGGCTCAGGTGAATCGCTTTAAAATTCAAGTAGCTTCTCAGTAACTGATCTTCTAATTTTTATGTATGAAACCGTTTCAGTCAACTTCGTATAGCTTCAGTGGCAAGAAGAAATCAATTTCCCTCGCTTGTTGAGCTCTTCCTCTAACACTGGGGTCTTCTTTCATCAATAATTCAATTCTTTTTTTCGTTTTTATTTTTTTTCAACTCTTCTTCTCACGAAACTTAAGAAGAAGCTTTAGAGACAAATCTCATCAACCTGCCTAGTTAGTTTGATCTTAAAAGTGTATGCTTTTCTTTCTTTTTTTTTTTTTTTTCCTTTTCTTTTCTCTGGTAGTTCAAGTGGAGTCATGTACGGTGAGCCTTAATAAGAGTCCAATAATAATAGCTAGAAACAAATCTTACAACTTTACAAGTGATGAAAAAATGTGGACTCTCACATTACTATTTTAAAATTGGTAAATAGAGTCCACATGATCACACTGACTATTAGACAGCTTTCACACTATATTTTTTTTTAATTTTATTTGTAAACTAAGAAAACGATTGAAATATCAACTCTGTTTTATTCGAAGATATATATATATATATAAAAAGATATAGATATAGATAAGATTAGGGAGGGGAGGGGAGGGGAGGGTTTGCTGACAGTTTCTCGCGAAGCTGAAGAGTATCTCTTTGGGGGTGCCGAGAGAATTGACGAGGCGGTAAAAGGAAGAGACGGCAGTGTTGATTTGGAAAATCCCAGATGCCAAAGCCTGAGATGGGTCAACTACACTCCTCCGTGTGATTGTCGCTGCGATCTGCCGATGCCCATGCCACCGCCGGCCTCAAGATCTTGAAAGCTCATTCTTTTTTCTTCTCTTCTCTTCTCTTCTTTTCTTTTCTATTTTGGTATCCCGAAAGGAGGAAGTTTCGTTTCGTTTCTTTTCGTTTTGTTTCGTAGACAGACACAAAAGACCAAAGACAGAGAAGAATGAAACTATATCTTTTTAATTTAATAAATATTCAAAATATATACTTTTAAGATATAAACCCTAACGATCGAAAACCCAAATCCTTATTCCTTTCACGTAACCTCCTTGTAGTTTATGAATTAAGTGAAAAAATAGGGAGAAATTTTAGACAAACCATGTGAAATATAGGTTTTACCCTTTGATTTCACACTATGTGAGCTCTCATATTACTATTTTAAAAAAAGTGCGTCCTGACGTTACTATTTTAAAATAAAATTGGTAAATAGAGTCCACATGATCACACTGACTATTAGACAGCTTTCACACTATTTTTTTTTTAATTTTATTTGTAAACTAAGAGAACGATTGAAATATTAACTCTGTTTCATTCGAAGATATCGACGATATTCAAACGAGAAGATTTCGCTCCAAATAGCAGAATAAAGACATCAAACAAAAGGCTAGAATAGACATCAAACAAAAGGCTAGAATAGTTCCTTTCGCTTAGTAAGAGCGCAACAATACTTTATATGTCAATAAAAGATTATTGAAAGCAATGATATTTCCTTCGAAGACAAAACAAAATGGATGATACCATAATCACATTTAAAAAAGAAAAATGTCCTAAAGAGACTATAACATTGACAATTGACACCGATTATCTTAATTTAGTCCTTGTAATAGAAACAAAGTACTTTACAGCAAAATAAACACTATCAATGACGCTGAATTTCTGACATTGGCACACACTCGATGAAGAATCAACCGCTCCTCTGGCTATTGTACTTGGCGTTTGGTTGGGGATAATCCATAGCAAAGGAATGTACTGATTTTCTCTTGTTTGGTTCGATTTTGACTAAAGAATTCTCCTCCATGGAATTACAATTCTCATAAATAGAGGAATTAGAATTATACTTATTTAAAGGTCATTTATAAATTCCTGAGTCATCTTTTCTCTTCCATGTTTGCCCCTATTTTACACTGCCTCCTTATCACATTCTTTGTCATCATCGACAAAGATCATCTACCCAGAAAAAAAGAAAAAAGAAAAAAAAAAAAAAACAAGGTGCAACATCTAGGTTCGAAAGCCCACTCTTTATCTCATCTTATTTCATTGTTCATATAGATTGGAAATCCCAGCGTTTGTCTCCTCTTATCGATCATCTAGATTAGCCTAGGTTTCTCTTTTCTTCTTCTCCAATCGTTCCTGCTTGTGAGAGAGCATACACCTAGGTTTCTCAATCCATCACTTCCCATCGTTCATGTTTGGGTTTTCTTTGTTATTTTCCTTTTTAAATAATTGGCCTGAGAAATTTCAGTTGCCCTTGTATGTGGATTGGACTTGACATATTGACCGATATGGAGAAAAAAAAATGGTTTACTACTACAAATAAGTATGAAGTTCGCAAAATCAAATCAGAGCAAAAAATTATATTGGGTTTTTCTTTCTTGGCTCGGAAATGGAAATTTCGCTTGCTTTTATTGATTTAATTGTTTCTCTATGCTGCTAATAAAATTGATGCATTTTCTTTTCTCTCTTCTGAATGTATTTAATTTTTGCACATATATATATGGGGTAAGTTTTTAATGAGTATTTTTGTTTTGTTCTATGAAAGAATAAATTTGACTAATTTAGAAATAAACCTATAATAACAAGTTATATCATTCAATATATTAATTTCCAATTTATATTTTTATTTCTTTTCATTTTGAATATTTAATTTAAAATTTAATTTTTTTAATTACCTTTAATTTAAGATTATATATACTATTGTATCTTCAATATTTCATAAAATTTCTTTTTTA
>JXTB01000030.1:827522-861000 GCA_002914805.1 Parasponia andersonii
GATCACCATTTAATGGTGATCTAATGGCTTTAATGAAGTGCATGAAAAGACGTGTATTATTAATGCTCTTTCTCTCTCTTATTTTTTACAATAAAAAAATGTGTATGCTAAAATTTCATTGGCTAAATTGATACCTATGCATAGGTAAAAAAAAAAAATACCTACTGGATTGGTGTTCATATATATATATATCATTACATATGTTATATAACATATTTTTACAGTTTAATAATCTATATATATATATATATATATGTATATATATATATTATACGACATAGAGAAATTGTAAATAATAATCTTTTTTCTGAACGAATTGCATATAATAATCTATATTCGTTTTTCATTTTCATAAAAATAATAATTTTTTTTTCTTTTAAAAAAATTATATCAATATTAGGAGTATACTCATAAAAATAAAAGTACAATCAATTCAATTACGTTATTTTATAATAATAACCAAACATAAATATTTTTATTTTAAAATTTATTTTAAAATTTCAACTAAACAAAATTATCGCTTTAATTTTTATTCCATCCATATTCTTATTGCTACCATTTACTTTGGGGGCGGCTAGTGTCAAGTGATATGGACCTCCACTAGCAAAAGGGAATGTGTTAATATATTCAGAATTTTAATTTAATGATACTCAATATTTTTCCTTTTTTTTTTTTCACGGACAGTTGAGTGGATGTCATGAAGGGAAGGCCACGATGTTTGTCTTGTAGTTCTGATTTATAGACTCATTTTTAATCGTTTGACAGACTGTACGTACTGATTCAGTGAATAGCCAGATGAATGGTTGATTCTTCATTATGATTAATGACAATGAAAATGAAAATGGTACTGAATGGACATGCAGAATAATTAATGATACGTGGGCGTAGGTAAATAAGTGATATACATGGAACACCACTAGCAAAACGGAATGTGCTAATTCGGAATTCTGATTTATTGAGATTTCTTTCGTGCACTAATTATTTTCCTTTTTTCTTTTTTCTTTTTCCTTTCCCAGAGAGTTGGGAAAATGTATTGAAGGCCACGATTTCTGTCTTGTTATTCTTATTTATGGATTCGTTTTTAACCCTTCAATGGACACTGAGTTTGGTTGCGTGGAATGAGATTATAAGCAATAATAACAATAATGATGAGAATTGGATGAAATATTGGCTGGGTGGAACGAGATTGTAAGCAATAATAATAATAATAATGAGAATTAGGATGAAATAGAAAATAACTGTGATAATTTTGTTTGATTGAAACTATAAAATGAGTCTTTGAATAAAAATTATTATGTTTGGTTATTAATAAAATGCAATAGAATTGATTGTACTTTTACTAATATACTCTTAATCTTGATATAATTTTTTTTTAAAAAAATAATAAATATTTTTATGAATATGAAAAACAAATATAAATTATTATATGCAGTTCCTTCAGAAAAAGAAATTATTATTTACAATTTCTCTGTCGTATAATACACATATATGGATTATGAAACCGTAAAAATATGTTATACAACATATATAACGAAATATATATATATATATATATATCAGTTAGCTGCATTCAGTCCTTAACACGCTTCGTTATACAGGATTTCTCCATCATCGGAAGTACTTGCAATGTTCCCCTAAGCAATCGATGACTCATGGTCCTTCTCTCTGGAATTTTTATTCTTCTTGAGTTGTCAACACTCCCTTTTGACATGCCCCTTTTTGTCATAATGATAATATTTGACATTCTTTTTACTTCTTGACTTTGATCTATCATGACTCTGACTTTTACTGGAGCCACGTTCTGTTAATCTCCCTCTCATTCTCAAAGCCTTTGCTTGTTATGAACTTGCCAATCTATCTTTCTTGTTCTTACACTGATTTTCTTCTTCGAAAACAACAGTTGTAAGATCATTGAAAACTAGAGTTTGTAACATTGTTGGTCATATTTATGATGAGTTAATCATACAAATTAGATAGACTCTGAAGTAATATTTCTGTACATTCATTATCCTTTATTTTATATTCTATTACTATGAGCTATGAAAATAGAATGTTGAGGGTATTGATGTGGTTGGTCATCATTATTGATTCCACCATCCGAATGGTGTAAAGCCTTTTCTTTAACAAAATTTTATTGTGGAGTGACTTGGACTGATACAGCTTTGTGAGTGTATCTCATATCTCCTTAGCTGACTTCTTCTCTTCAATGCTCGACAAGACTCCATCTGCTAGCGCCAGATATAACTTAGCGATAGTATTGCCATCTATCTCGTCTTACGTGTTATCATCAGTATTCTCAGCAGGCCTTTCCCTAATTACTGCTAGGCAATTATCTATTCTCAAGATTACCTTTATCTTCATTTTCCACATAGAGAAATTGCTCCCATTGAACTTTTCAATATCGAATTTTACCGCTATTTTTATTCACCACGATTTATTCAGTTGCCACTGTTTCACTGTATATGAATAGTACTATATACATGAATAGTACTATATATATGAACAGTGCTCCAACTAATGACTTTGGTACCACTATTAGGAGATCGGCTTTGCGGAAGTGACAACACATAGCTAAAATACGAGTTGAGAAAATTTGGGTAAAATGGAAAAGATAAGGCATATAAAAGATTTAATGTGATTCACCCAATGTAACGAGCTGACTTTTAAGACTGATATCTACGTATATTCTTAACTTAATTTATTTTTTAAAAAATTACAAACTTGGACTATGAAAATTCATGATAAATTTTTTTATTTATGTAATTCTCTCAAGATAGTAAACCAATTATTCTAAATGTCATATTAAGAAATTTATAGAAACTATTGAAAGAAAAATTATTTTTTTTATGAGATTTAAATAATATGTAACTAAAAGGGCTTCAAAGTAAGGAGGGGGGGTCACAAACGGACCTCTTAAATCACAAACTCTCTTTAGACGGTTTAAGTCTTTTTGACAAAGCTCACTTATTCTTACATTTGTTTAAATCAATATATTAGATAATAAAAAAATATAATTATTTAAAAATCTTTAATTATTGAAAATATACTTCAAGATAATATATATATATATATATATATATATTTATGGTATTCTATAAAGGGATATTTAGATAACATTAATCATATTGTATATAGCAAAATGATTACTTAATTTTAAAGGCATTAATTTACACTATAAATTTAGATTTCATACTTAACATTTCATCTCGTTACTAATTTAAAGAAATATATGACTTAATCTTACATATTTAAGTAAAGTATATCGTTTAAAGAGAAGACAACTTATACATAAATTTATAGTAGTGATATCCCAAAGCCCATGCCTCGCATCCATCCTCGCCTCGATTTTAGTCAACCCATTATTCAAAATAAAAGTTGCTTGCCTTTGGTACCTACAATATGGACATTTACACTACGTGAACTTTCGCTTAGTAAATACAACTCATCTCATAAAATATTTCATACAAATAATATTTTATAAAAGTTCAATTTTTGTGTCCTTATGTAATCTTTCAACTTGTATTTTATGAAGTAATCTTTTATCATATATATTATTATAAAATCTTTTATCTTTCTAATGGGTCCTTGTGTACGTACCAAGTATGTACTTACTGATTGAAAATCAGTGGAACGACCTCGCTGAAACACCAATGGTCATAAATTTAAGATATTTTCCTCGGGAATCCTCACCTAGTGGAGGTCTGTCTTATCTTCCCTTAGAAATCCTCATCTAGTGGATGTTGGTACGACACCTTTATATTATTTTTTTTTACTTAGTCTCCTTTTTAACATAAATGGTTGTATCATATTTCAAATCAAAATATATATTTTATATTCTTAATACTCTCTTTATTTGAAGTATATTTATCAAGTTATAAACAATATTGTAAAGTAAATTTATCTCATCTTATTATCATAGGAGGCATGTATTTTTATAGGCACATATACAAGCCAAACAAACATCTTATGCATAAGAAAAGTATCATATTTAATTATCTCAAATACTTTTATTTCAAACAGAACATACTTTTAAAACTATCCATATGGTAGGTGAGATTGTACTTACTTTAAGTCCTTAGAAAATGTTCTTCGTGCTTGCAGTGAAATACAATACACTTAACCTTGTTGCAATCACGTGCCTCTTCTTTATCCTTTTTATTCATTATTCATGCATCAATATTCATTTTATATATCAACATATGCTATCATTGGTCATATGAAACTAATTTTACGTATTTGTAAACATTCACAATATAAATCTTAAAATTAACGTTTAACATTAAAATTGTAGAATTTTGGTGCGTAATGCGTAGTAAGGAATTTCATATTCTAGTCCATAATTATATTCATTCTAAAAATTTACATGAATCAATATGAAATAAACTAAAATCTAAAGATTATAGTTTAGAATTTATAAACAATATTTATCACTATTTATTTTTTCAATTTACAATTTGTAATAAAATTGTTAACGATGCGACTAAACAAGAATAATTGAATTTTTGGGGGTGTCTATAAATCAAAAAAACTCAAAATTTTAAAAACACATCATTAGCATTTTATAACTTATGTATAATATTTGAAAATTCTAAAATAGATAATTTCATAACACTATAATCACTTGTAATTATACCTTAGAATTTATTTCAGTGCTTTGAAATATTGAAGCATTGTATATTCCGAAAATTATAATTAAATTTATAGACATCAAAAAATTATGAAAACTTCCAAGAATGATCTTACTTATATATGAACATATAGTTAAAATGGTAACCCAAAATAAAAATATTTGCCCTTTCAAATTATAGAATCAATTATATAAACTCTGTTTTACAGCTTTTCTTAACTAACGACTAACTTGTGTTAAATGATTTTTATAAAATTATAGGAGTAGGGTATAAAAATAAAACTTTCCAAAAATTATGTATACATATAGAAATACTTTTCACAAAAATTTCATAACTTAATAAGGTTTTTAACTCTATATATATTGTTGGAGCGGTTTTCACCAGCTGTCCACGTATCTCTGAACTGTTGATGTTGTATCCTCCAATTGTCCACGTGTTCTTGCTGTCCCAAAAAATTTTTGACTTCAGGCAGGATCGGAGAGGTGGGGGAGGCCACCTGCAAAGACTCTCTGATGCTTAAGTTAGGTGTTTATCTTTGATTAAGAGCAGCAAAGATTTAGTTTTTCTTTGTAGGAGTATATCTTTATCTTTTTATATGCGTACATGCATTCTCCTATCGGGGACGCATGACTCATATATATAGTCCTGAAATTGTGAACCTCATGGTTCTCAATCCCAGGACCGAGTTCCTTTTCTCATCAGGACTTACTCTAGAGATCACGGGCCGAGATTACCATGATTCTCTTTGCATCGTCGTAGCCTAGTTTCCACCGTCCCCTATGGCTCGAGTCTGTCAGGGGCGAGACTTTGACAAACCGCCCTTCTGTCAGGACGGTTTTTCTAATGCGCATACTTACTCAGGATCATATTAAATGCTCTGTCTGGGTCTGGAGCTGTGAGTTGCTTCCCATTGTACTCTGATGGAAGACCCTTGGGGCTCCAGACCCTCAGCTGTCGAGGTAAGAATCGGACTGGGCTGAGTCCATCCAGGGTCTGGGATCAGCTCGGCCCTAGCCTCGGACTGCCCATGGGCCTATGTGGTACTACGTGCGACTTGCGTGGCCTTTAATTAGTCACTCTGGACACGTGTCGGACGGTGTGCCCCGTTTATGACCTATTCTGCCACTTAATCGTCCACATGGTGTATGATTTAGGAACGGGTCCTACATATATATATCATAGATTGAATTTAAACCTAAGGCAATAAAATATACAAATCTTAAAAGACTAAGAGTTCTAAGAATTACTTTTTTTTTTTGGAAACTTGAAGAACTCTAAGAGGAAATTCTTGAAATCACAATTGATGAAATAGAAACTTTGAGAGAAAGATGGAGGAAAAAATGAAGGAAGTTGATTATGTTTATAAAAGAGTGCTCTATTTATAGGCTAATTATGTACATATAATATAATTAAAAATTAATTCAAAAAAAATATTAATAATAATCACCATTTACCTAACTTTTTTTTTATTTGTTATCTTTTCATCATACAATTAAATTAATTTTATTAACCTAACTATGCTTCATCCACTTAAAAAAAATAATATATTATCCTGTCATATTTTTATTTAATATCCATAAAATCTATATAATGGATATACCATTCAAATAATTAATGTATTATTACATAACTTACCTAATTTTTGTTTTGTTTTCTAATGTAATTAATAAATTTATTTTATTTTGATGGTAATAATATATAAATAAAAAATGTTAATGATCTTTTACATCATTTTCCATTCATATAAGTGAATTGATGAATATATATGCATATTATTAAAATGTGTTAATGGCTACACCACTAATTCTTCTTTTACTTTATATATATATATATATATATATATATATATATATTTTTCTTACTTGTGACTATTTAACTTATTACTTGGGCTTCAAATATTTACTTCAACTTGGGCTCTCTTATTACCTATTGGGCCAAGATAAATGATATTAGGCTAAAGGATTAAAACTAAATGATAATTACAAATAAGAATACTAACAGTTTCAAATTTGGATTTTTCTATTACCTATTAGGCTAAGATAAATGATTATTGAACTCCAACACTTTATAGCCCAATAGTAAACATAATTAACTAGGCCTATTTCATATTAACAACAATAGCTATATATGTTGTAAAATAAGTTATACTTGTAATTAGGCACATTGTTCAACTTGGCTTTTTTGTCTGTATCTTACTGCAACATATTCACGAAATTTATTAGTCTATAACTACTCAATTTCTATGATCAAAGAAATGAAATATATATTATAAAATTTTAGACAAGAAAATTAACATGATAAATTCATTCTTCAAGAGAATACACTAATATTAAAAGATCATGATAAATAATTATTAAAATAAATTTTTTTTCAAGTCTAAGGTTTTCTTGGGTTTTACACCCAATTTAGGCTACGTTTACGGACAAGGCTGTGAAGAATTTCTTTATGAAAAAGAGATTAAAACTTACTTCTCTCTAAATACAAGGAGAAAACAAATGAACTTCTCTCTCTTAAAATAGGAGAAAACACTCTCTCTAAACAATTTAGTAGAAAGCAAGTGGGACACTAAGAGGAATTCTTAGGCTTGAATTCTCTCTTAGAAAGGAAGAAGATTTTAGAATGGGATGCAAAACAAGTGATGAAACTCTTTGTATTTATAGAACATGAAATGTGGTGTGAACATCACCTTTTATTATTGTTATTACGGCTGCTCTTTTCACTATTGCTATTGCGATTGCTTTTTTTACTACTGTTATTGTGACTACTCTTTTTACTGTTCCTATTACGGCTGACCATTTTACTATTTCTATTACGGCTGGTTGGTGAGCTGCAATTGTTTATTTGTTCAACAATTACTTCAAGCATTTCTTGGGTAAGCCTCACGATGGAAGAAGGCTATTGAATTTATAAGGTCAAAGTCTCGGCCATATAGATTTGTAAGATCTCGGCCATAATAGCAAAATAGTGATGTCTTCAGGAATCTAATGTTAGGGGTCATTTTTGTTCGCCCGCCGCTCCTATTTTTTTTTCCTCTTACATTACCAAAAAAAAAAAAAATTCCTTATCGAGGCCATTATTTTTTCTCAAAACTGAAACAAAGAACACGCAAAAAAAGGAATTAAAAATCATAAAAAATCGCTGTGGAACTGAAAAATGGTTCATCAAAGTTACTTTTTAAGATCTTCAACCCATTGTTCTCGTCTCAACGAACAAAAAAATTCCCAAAATGGCAAACACCCAATATACTGAAACTTTGCATTGAGATCGAGAACTTCGGCGAAGAAGAAGAAGGTAGTAGAAGAGAAGAATATCCCAATGAATCGATCGATTAGAAAGAAAAGAGGCCGATATAACATGAAAGAAATGTTTGATTTTTTTAATTGTTTATACAAAAATCCTTATTTTTTTGAGTTTGTCTATGATTATATCTCTTAGTGTCATAGAATGAGATTTTTTTGTGAAAATTTTGTCAGGTTTGTCGATGCCTATCTCATTTTCTCATTTGCTGTAGAAACAATTTTGGGTAAAACTCTTTATGAGATTTCTTGATGTGAGGTTAAGTTCTTCTTGATCCCAAGTTAAGTTTTTCTTGATCTTTCTTAGGTCAAGTCTCACTTGACCTTGGGTCAGATCTCACTTGGTCCTCACTTGTTTGATTTAATTTAATGTTTTACTATTTTTAATTGGAGACTATAGGATGCTTGTGATGAAGTATGCCGAGTTCCTAATGTTCGACAAGCTTATTACCAAGGTCAATGCAGAGAGGATAGAATACTTTCGTCATAAGTTTGCATGCAAGTTGTATTATCATATATTGCAGAAAAATGAGTCAAAACTGACCAAGAGGAGTCACCCAATTTCTGAGAGAAAGACAATGATTTATTTTGTAGATATATTTTAGACAATTTTTTCCATTATTCATATCTAGTTTTTACTTTTGTTTTGTTGTATTGGCATAACTATCATCTTATCTATAATTATCTATTTAGTCTAACTTGACCCCAAGTCAATTATTACTTGACCCTAGATCAAGTTGACAAGTAAAACTTGACCTATGGTCAAGAATCACTTTATGGGTTTTGAAGTAATAATTTATTAAAGTTACCTTAAGTCAGATTGTTTTTTACTATAGATCAAATTATTTTGTACTTCCTCTCAAGTTATTTTTAACTTCATGCCAAATTGTTATTGAGAAAACATATAAGTTTAAGAACATATAACATCGCGATCAAGTTTCATATCAAACTACGCTTTAGAACTAAAGTCATGACCTTTATTGAAAATATTACTCACTCTAAGTCAATCGCTTTTTTACCTTACGTTAATTATTTTTCGACCTCGGGTCAAGAACAACTTTGTCCTAAGTCAATCACTTCTTGACCCAAAGTAAAAAAAAAAACTTGACTCGAAGCCAATAACTTCTTGACCTTAAATCAAGAACTAAGTCAAAAAAACTCATCACTTGTGGTCAAGAAAGTCTTGATCCCAAATCAATAACTTCTTAATAGGATCAAAATGTTCCTGACTCAAAGTCAAGAACATCCTGATCACAGGTGAAAAATAACTAAAATTTGGTGTTAGCATTGAGCTGGTTAAGATTTTTTTTCAGACTGTAATTTCAGAATTTATCCCAATTAAGTTTGACTTAAATAAACTTTGCACAAGAGGTCTTATAGGTGAGAAGAGCATTTTTTATATCCATAAAATAACTCAAAAACTATATCCTCAGAATAATGTCTTCCATGAAACATAAATTGTTACAAGTAATAAATGAAAGAAAAATGACTTCAAAATGATGAGGTACTTGTCAAAATCTTTTGAATATAATTTAAGATTAAATTGACTCAAAGGTCACTATCATATTGACCAAAAGACAAGATGGTTTTGATATAAAGTTAAGTTAGTCTTGATTATATGTCAAAATTAGTTTGACCTACGACATGATAACAAAATCTATAAGACATTAAGAAGATGACGAATACACCAAAATATAGAATTTTTAGGTCATTATTGCTCAGATCAGTATTATGGTCCTCCTTCAAATATTACTTACTCACTATCAACTATAAAAACTATTATTGAAAAAAAAAACTTATTTATTTATCTTCAAAATCCTAAACACTCCCCACCTATCAATGCCAAACTTCTTTCCAGCTAAGGTTTTTAATAAACAGTAAAAGGAATGTAAAGAAAGAGAGAAAGAGAGAGGTGGAGAGAGAGAGAGAGGGAGAAGAAGATAAACCATCAAAAAGAAGAAGAAGAAGAAGAAGAAGAGAGAGAGAGAGAGAGAAAATTTATGTTCCTTATGGGATGGAGAGATTAATCAAACAAGAAAGGAAAAAGTGGTTTTATGTTTTTGATGAGATGGAAACCAAACTCTGGTTTTAGAGAGAGAACTGAAAAGAAGAAGTGAGAGAAAAAAATAAAAAAAGAAAATAGAAGTTGAAGGATGAAAAACTATAGCAAAATAAAATGGCATCAATTTAATGCTCTCACCTATCCAGTCCTCACTTTTGGCCAAGAGCAGATTAGCAAAACTCGTTTTTTTCTCTCTTTACCTAGTCCTAAGTTTTGATCCCAAAAAAGTCGATATATAAACGTAGTCCTAGAAAAGAAAAAATGATCCCAAATAGTCTTATCCATGTCCTTTTCTCTCACAAAATCTCTAAACCAAGATTCCAAATCCAATGTTTTCACCCAAACAAGATTTTAAATGACGTATGCAATCATACAAAATTTTCATTTTCCATGTAATCCATAATAGAGAAAATCACATATAGATTTTCAAACACGTGTAAATTAAGTCTAAAGATTTTTCTCAAAACCATTTTCAAGCCACGTCAAAGTTTACCAAGTAGATAGCCAAACTTGTAAACATTTTCATCCAAAACTTTTTTAAATATTTTACATCCAACTTTCAAGTAAACTTGTAAATCAATCCATGGAAAGGCCATTCATCACCAACATCGTATACTAAATAACAGATTGAAAGTCATTAGTATAGATAACTACTAATTAATTTTGAGACTTGTAGACATGTTTGAAAATTATACTTCGTGAAAATATATTGGTCCGAGAAATTTGTCCAAACTAATAAAGCTATATAAAAGTAGGATCTTTGAACCACAAAGTACCACAGTTAGATTCAAAGTAAACAAGAAGTTCAAATGAGTAGGAATAAGGGTTAGAGACTTTGAGTTCAAAATTACCGTTAACTCTAAAATGGTACAATCCTTGAAAATGTGAAGTAGGATCTTTGAAACCAATAAAACTATATAAAAGTAGGATCTTTGAAACCACAAAGTACCATAGTTAGATTCCAAAAAAAAAAAAAGAAAAAATAAACAAGAAGTTCAAATGGAAGAAGGAACGAGGGTTAGAGACTTTGAGTTCAAAATGACCGCTAACTCTAAAATAGTACGATCCTTGAAAAATGTGAAGCATTTCCACTCAACAATAATCAAGTTTAAAGAGTCTTCTTTTCTTAGAGAGAAAAAGTTTATAGAGTCTATAGTTTCCAAACAAAGAATGAATATATCTCCCCCATATTTTAAAACCATAACAATTAATTTGGAATTCCGAAAAGTCATCAAAACTATGTAAGAAAATTCTAATTTCAACCAAATCCTAAATTGTCAAAGAAGCTCACCAAAGAATCACAAAACCGATTCTTGTAAGACTAGAGGAAAGTCAAGACCAACTTAAAAACAAACCCAAAGCCATAAAACCAATCCTTCAATCAATGAAATATTTACCATCCCCAAAAATTTCCCTTTCGAAAAATAAATAGTTATATCGAATTTTGCAAACAAACTACAAAGTAGGTAAACCGAGATATTACAAGTGAATGATTTTAAGGAAAATATAATCACAATTAAGTATTACAAACAAAAGAAAACCACAACCTAAAAAACTCGAATAAGACCGACCCATGATAAACAACATTTAATTGCTATCTTAAAATCTATAAGGTTCACACAACTTACCGCCAGAATATATATCAGAGTACAAGAATAAATAACAAGTCAACCCGAGGAAGTTCACAAAGGAGTAAAGTTTACTAGTCTCGTGTTAAAATTGACATTTTCTAGACAAGACTTTTTCAGAAGTCATACTTCCAATCGACACTAGAGTTTATCTCTAAGAAGAATGCAAATGGACTTAGGAGGAATAGGAATGTGAATAACATATTTAGTAAATTCTCAAGTGATGTATAAGGTATTTGTCAAACATAACTTCCTAAAACTATTTTAAACACAAAAATTAGTACAGGCATGATCTGATATAGATCTAAAGCCTGATATTCTGTTACCTGTAACATCTACCAATTTCACTCATGTATGTACGAGTAATTTTAGTAAATATTTAGTGAAATCGGGAGATGCTATTCGAACTTAGAACTAATAAAAATAGTGGATAATTAAAACTTTTTAACTTTATAGAAATATAAAAAAAACTCCACTCATAATTAAAATATAGTGTAATATATAATTACATACACTCATGAAATTTTTATAATGGATCTCTTAAACAGTTATCCTTATTAGACAAATTTAAAAACTAGTACGAAATACACTATCATAAAACCACAACATCAAAATGCTTATATATATAAATCAGAATTAGAAAAACGGTGCTCTTCCTCCAATTTCAAATATCAACAATATTATCTGTAATGTAAGGATATACGTGAGTATGGAAACTCAATAAATAACGAATGCAAATGTAGCATGCACATAACAGAAAATATATAATTAGATAATTGAGATCCATGTATATATTGTATTGCTTGACAAGACCATAAATTGCAGATTGAGCTACTCAGATAATAGATAACATATCATGAGTGATATGAAGGTTTCGAGCCCTAGAAATCCTCTCTGTATATAGTAGAGATCTTCCATATATCACTGTTAGAGTGTTTCCGAAGGAACCAAATTACCCCTTAAAGAATAAGATAGTATCCCCAAAGAAATCAGATATTGTTTCCTAAGGAACCAGATTTCATCTCCGAAGGAGCTAGACAATATCCCTGAAGGAACCAAATATTTAGGCATTGACCTGCCACACTTTATTCACCAATACTCATCAGGTATAAAAATATACCACATGTTCATACGTCATGTATGATAAAGTAACAAATTCAGAATTTTCATACTTCATGCATAACATAATATCATATACAGATTTTCATACTTCAGACATAACAGAATAATAGATACTTGTAAACACATAATTCCAGGATTCCAAAGCTTCACATAAACAAATAATTTACATTGCATGTATAACTTTACTTACTTTGATTCTGAATTTTTTATAGTTTCTTGTAAAATGCTCTTCATTCTAGGTACAATTGACGTACTCCTAATATTATTTTCTAAATAATATCATTATGTATACAATCCTACAAATTCTTTGTTCTAAACTTCCCTTGAAAATAACTACTTCCTAATTTTATGCAAAAAAAAAAAAAAACAAAACACGAAGCAATTGACGAATCAATACACATATGCTACTACTCCAAAAATATTTCCTAATCCAATAAAACGTCCCAAATAGTTCATAAGAATCTCACATAGTAACAACAATTAAAAAAAAAATTCTGTTATATGAAGTCATGTAAACGTTTTACATATAAACAATAGCTAACTAATATAAAGACCTGAATTAACTTTAATTTAATTTATTTAAAGAAGCAAAACTTGGTAACATAAGAAGTTATTCTAATTACATTAGTAAATTATCATGATCACATATATAATAATTATATAAATTAGTTATTATGTAAATTATGAGCCATTTGACACTGTGTACAGACATATACAACTATGAAAATATTATCAAAAGTAGTAAATTAAATTTTCCTTCAAGTATATATATATATATATATATATATATATATATATATATATATATATATATATATATAGCAATCAATATCAGTATATAAGACAACTGAATCAAACTCGAACTTCACTGTGCACATGCACTATTAGCAATTTATCTGGACTTATTCTTAGAGTTTTGTGGCTAAACTATTTATTCATCAAACCTAACCAGTAACATAAATATACTTTCCCCTGGTATCATCAAAAGACAATCGGACAATTAGTAATTAAATCAAAGTTTCGTAAGCTACGATCCAAATAATT
The DNA here is from genome assembly GCA_002914805.1 of Parasponia andersonii. NCBI lineage: Eukaryota > Viridiplantae > Streptophyta > Magnoliopsida > Rosales > Cannabaceae > Trema > Trema andersonii. The sequence goes on from JXTB01000030.1 coordinate 841,303, forward strand.
GTAACAACAAACTTATTCTTAGAGTTTTGTAGCTAAACTATTTATTCATCAAACCTAACCAGTAACATAAATATACTTTCACCTGGTATCATCAAAAGACAATCGGACAATTAGTAATTAAATCAAAGTTTCGTAAGCTACGATCCAAATAATTGTAACAACAAACACGTACAATTATATATTTATATATACAAGTACAAAAACAACTTCCTAATCCCATCACGTGAGACTAAATTATATGTGCCTTTAAATATTGAACTCAAAAGTACTTGAACATGTCATATAATCAATAGAAAATAGAAACACATAATAATTAGTGACTTCCAAATAATTACACATATATGGATATCTATTAAATAATGAAATTAAAGTTAATTCTATTATCAACAGGGTCCAAACTAGATCAGCTCAAACTTTTCTTGACTACATGCATCTTCAAACACTTTTTAGTGAAAACATAAGTAAATTTAGATCTCTAGAATAAATTCTTACAGTAGGAAACAAAGGAAAAAAAAAACAAGTAACATGTACAAAACATATTTCACATGATTAGATGAAACACTCATATATTTTTATATAATAAAATGTAACTGTTAACTCTATAAAATTAGAGTTATCTACTACTAATTTACCATAAGTTTTGTTATGTTCTTGTTTATATTAAGTTATTTCAAGCATTTTTCTTGCTGTTTTGATTTTTTATTTGTTTATATTGATAGGAAGATAAAACAAAGGTATTTGATGCAAAATAAGGTGAATTTATGCCTCCTAAATGGGTTTTTTAAATTATTAGAATCGAAATTGAATCCAATACAGTCGTAATACATCAAAATGAGGCAAATCGAAGCTCAAACGAAGAAATAGCACACTCAAAAAGCCGAGGTGCCAAACTAGTGGAAAAGCAGCGCCAACTCTCGGGTAGTTTTGGCGTCGCGATGCCAAAAATGGTGCCCTAACCCTACCTCCTGCTTCATAGGTTAAAGATTGACGGCTGAGATCAACTTTTTGACGATCCAAAGGTCCAGATTCGGTCTGCCTTAGGTTTGCACGGGTCACCTCTTTAAAACCCTATCTTGGGGGTTGAAAGAGGCATGTGGGGATATAGAGAAAGAGAAGAAGACAACCATAGAAGGAGAAGAAGAAGAGAAAGAAGAAGAAGAATACAAGCTCTAATCCTCCATTTCTTGATAGGAGAATAAAACAAAAGTGTTTGATGCAAAATAAGGTGAATTTGTACCTCCTAAATGGATTTTTCAAACTATTGAAATCGAAATTAAATCCAATACAGTCGTAACGAATTAAAAATGAGGCAAATTAGTGCTCAAACGAAGAAATGACATACTCGAAAGCAGAGGTGCCAAACCAGTGGAAAAATAGCACTGCAGTGCCAAAAGTGGCGATGCAGCACCAACTCTCAGATAGTTTTGGTACCGCGACACTAAAAATAGCACCGCAACTCCACTACCTGCATTCTGTATCAAAAATTGACGGTGGAGATCAACTTTTTGATGATCCAAAGGTCCAGATTTGACCTGCCTTAGGTTTGTACAAGCCAACTCTTTAAAATCCTATCTTTGGGGTTAAAAGAGGCATGTGGGGATAGAGAGAAAGAGGGGAAGACAGCCATAGAAGGAGAAGAAGAAGATGAATACAAGCTCCAATCCTCTATTTCTTGATTTCCTCCACAACATCAATACCACTCTTTTTTCATGTAATCTTTTCTTCATTTTCTTGTAAGTTTTTCTTTGTATTTTCCATATTTAGAGAGTAGTATAGTTGAGAGTAAATCTTTGAGAGAGGAATTAAGAGAGTAAGAACCATGTTTGGAGGAGGAAATTGATAACCTCCATAAACATCTTCGAGCTCTTCCAAGAGGGGTAATTCTAAAACTCTTTTCTTTTTGATATTTGTATTTCTTGATTCTATAGTATTATAATACTATTATTCTTAATTTATATTATGAACTAAATATTTCTTTGTCTAGTTTTATTATGTGAACCAATTTAATATCTTATGTTTGTTTATTTATTTCCTCTATCATTATCATATCCATTGTTAAGTTATTTATTTTACTTTATACTTATTGCTTCTATTTAATTGATCACCAAATAGATTCTTGAGTGAAACCTTTATGAATTTGGGAAGGGAAATTTAGGTTTGGACATAGGTAGAATAACATAAGCTCACCTAATGTGGGGTGAGTTTGCATAGGATAGGAATATATCTATGTAATTTGTACAACCATTTTGAGAGAATTACTAAACTTAATAAATCTAGTCAATTTATGTTAGGAGTAACATATTAGCTTATCTAGGTATTTTTACTTATGTCTTGGAAAGGAGTTTATAAATACATTTGAATTCTCAGTTGATAACTCTACTGGATTAATTAATGTAAGAGGGAAATTGGGAGATTGTGTATTTAAAGGAAGGTTGGGGAATTAGTAAACCAAGACATTTTTCTTATTACTTACTTTCATTCATTTTGTATGTTAGTTTAGTAGCTTTGTTCTATTTCTTCAAACTCTATATATCGGTTATTTGGATAAAGTTAGGACTGACCAATTTTAATACTTAATTTAGACTTAGTAATCAATCCTCATACGTTCGATACTCTAACTCCTAAATCTATATTACTTGTAACCGTGTACATTTGTACGGGAGTGTGTGAGTATAATTTATAGTTGTACATTCTATTAGATATTTTTAGCCCAAGATTGACAACCCAAGAAAAGGATGAATTGGATTTTAAAACGTTTTGAGAAACTTTTTAACTATTCAAAACCATAGACCACTATTTTAAAACTTTTTAGCTAAATCAACAATAATGCCAAACGCATAACAATAATAGCAAGTATATTAAGCACACTAAATATCAAACACTCAATTAAATAGCTTGTAATAAAGTAAAGAGTGTAAGGATAGAGAAAGTGTAAACTCAGTTTTTACGAGATTCGACAAACATGACAGTTTGCCTACGTCCCTGGCCCTCGGCAACTTGCTTTGAGCTTTCTGCTATCGGATCAAGATTATGGGCTTGACCGACCCTTTTTACAAACGAAGTGAATTCTTCTTAGGCACACCCTAGCCTTTACAATAGGCTTAACTCCGGCTCTATCACGCCTAATCTCAGATTGTTTTGACTCCGGTGCCAATCTCACTTATACGGATTGTTTAGACAATGGTGCCAATCTCACCAACTCACGGGTTGTTTATGACTCTGATGGCAACCTCACCTAAATCGGATTGTTTATGAATCCGATGGTAACCTCACCTCACACTCAATGGTTTTTCAATAAACAAAAGTGAACACTCACTTATAAATTCTCCTCACAAAGTAATTAATACAATTTTGACTTAGAAGATTTGAGAACAATGCACAATGAATGTTCTAAGATTAACTCAATATAATTTGAAAGTATAATTGATGTGAAAATAGGCTAAGACACTTTGAGAGTAGATGAATATCAATTTAAGTTCATGCTCATCAAATGAGGCTCTATATATAGATATCTAAGAAAACTAGCCGTTTATAGTCGTTATTAGCTTTCTGCCAAATGTTTGGTTGACCAAAATTAACACTGGTCGACCAAAAATATAGCTGTTAGAGTTTGACACATCAATTCAGCTTCAACGGTCATTTCTAGTCACTGGTCTAAAAAGTAATCGACCAACTTTAGTCGACTAATTTTGGTCGACCAAAATCATATTTTGGTCATATTTCAGATTCTGACAGGATTTTGGCATTTTTCAGATTTTAACAGCTTTTGACATTTCAAAAACTGACTTCTAAACTTGTTTTAAACATTTTAAAAACAATAGAAATTAATTTGAAAAGAATATTTTGGCTATTGCAAACTTGTTTTAGTTTCACAAAGATATTTAACAATAATTTAGAAAGTGTTCATCCTAAAATATATTCTTGTTTGCAAATAGAAAATTTTCTTTTAGCCTATTTCAAATAATCATGATTTCAAATATATTTGCAACTTATTTAACCTTAAGAAATCATGTTTTAAAGAATATTTTCCCATTCAAAGATATCATTATTTTCTATTTTCAAACTTCTATGATAAAATAACCATTTTAAGCTTAAGATAGTTTAAAAACTCTTTTAAAAAGTATGAGCCAATGCAAAGAGAATTTGTGTGCAATGAACTAAATAAAATATAAGACTAAGTATGAAGTATACTCTATCTAGACACGATCTTGTATCTTGATTGTTCATCTTCAAACTTGATTCTAATATGTCCATATGCATCCATCTTCAAGCTTGATTCCTTCATTAACTTAAGGTAGAACTTTAATACCATTTCACTACACACTCAAGTTAAATCATTAGTACTAAATCAAATATTTGTTATCTTCAAAATAAGAGTGAGTAAGATTGAAACCTTAATTTCCCAACAATCTCCCCCTTTTTGATGATGACAAACATTGATTTATAAGATAAAAGAAAATATGCAATAAGGATATTAAAGTATGAAGTTTGACAAATTTATCATATTCCTTACCATATTTTAAGCTCCATCTCAAAATATGCTTGAGAAAGTTAAAGGGACTTACTCCCTCTTTTTAACTCAATTAAGCATCATAAGCATATTGTGAGAAAATTAGAAATGTGTACTAAACAAAGTTCTCTCCCTTAAACTATGCACACTCATAAATGAAGCTTTTCTCTTCATATTCATAAATCAACATTATTCTCCCCATTTTGACATCATTAAAAAGATAGAGACAAATATTAAACTAGATATTGCATAAAAACTATTTTATCTTTAAAATAAGATTCTCCCCATGTGAATTTACTATACCACTTTCTCCATTTGAATTCATGAAAAAAAAAGTATATAAAAGAGTAATACTCAAACAATTTTCTCTTCATGTAAAAAATAATATAACAAGTTAAACAATAAAGAGATATAGAAGAAACTAGGATTGAACAATCTTCAAGATAAGAATAACAATGTCAAACATAAGATTGAACAATCATGTGATGCCAAAGAGTATGAAAAGTATAGCATATTCTATGTAAAGAAGTTTCATCAAATCAATATCACGAAAGCTTTAAATATTTCACTTGTTGACAATATATTTCTCCAAGTATAATCATCACAAAGCATAGGAGAAATTCAAAGTTATTAAAGCACAATAATGAAATAATTTCCTTTCCTTCATTTTCATCAAATTATAGAGAGCATAAAATTCATGGAAAAATGATAATGATGAATTTAGCATAAGCAAATCATAAATATACTCCCCCTCAACATATGAATCATGATCAAAATATCAATAGTTAAAGTAAGAAAAGATCAATAATATATGAGAGACATCAATTATAGATACCAATTATTTTTGAAAACAATTACCAATTATATTTGAAGAAATATAATATCCATGTTTGATACTAATTAAAACTATACCAATAGATACCAATTGTATTTTGAAAAACTATACAAAGTTGATACTAATTAAAGTAATTAATGAAAGATAAAATGAGCAACTTGATATGAATTGAAATAATTTAAATCAAAAACACATTCTTCTTCTCTTTTTGATTCATTAAAAAGTTGCATAAATATGAAGGATAAGATTGATACCAATTAACAAATATAAAGTCAAAATATGAATAAGCAACTAATAACAAATATCCAATCTAAACATGATTGTAAGCTAAGTTTAAATAACTATAAGAAATAGATGTTCAGAAAAGATAAAACATAACAAAACATATCTTGAAAGCTAATGAGAATCTTATATGTGATATTCATAAAGAAAAAAATTGTTCTCACAAAAAAATCATGCGTAAAAATGCAAAATGATAAAGTTACAAAGTGTAAACATCGAATTCAAGTAATACATCATTTTGAGTTCAAATACAATACAAATATAGATAAAATAATTCAATTAATTATGCATGGTGTTTATCATATAAAAACTATCAAGTATTTGTACAAATATAAGAGTTTAAGCAATATGCATTGTGCAAGTAATTTGAATCATATATGAACAATTTATAAATCAAATACAATCATCTATACCATCCTTCCAAAAGCTCTTCATCTTTTTTGTGTTGAGGTTGGACTTAATCATCATTTTTTGATTTGTCGTTAAGCTCCAATCATTTAAGCTTAAATACCAAACCTACAACAACATCATCTATGCTTTTCTCCTTGAAGGAGTCACTAGTTTTATCAAATGTCACATGCATAGATATATCTACTACTTAGTTCTTTTGTTGAAAAACTCTTTTTATGCATAAGTAGTAGTAAAGTAACTAGGAAAAGTTCCAAGGTTAGATTTTGAATCAAAAATTTCAAATTGAATATTTAAAAGAATAAAACAAACTTCAAAAACCTAATCAAATGATTGACAAGAATTAAGCATAATATATTTCTAACAAGACATTTTTAAATGAAGGCAAAGAATTGTTACTAATATTACTTATGCCAATAATCTTACTTTTTGTATTGTCTCTAAAAAAGAAATATCCACCATTATTTCTTTGTAAAAGTTGAAAGCTTGGTGAAGTCATTGGTCAAGCTCTTGAAGTGCCCACTTTCTTGGTTGTTCCTACAACAAAGATTCAAATTTGGATTTTGGTACCCACATAACTTTGGGTCCTTAGGGGTTAGTCTTTGAATTCTTTAGTACCCAAGCTAGTTTTCCACCAAAATATGCATTTTTATTTACAAAGTATGAAAAACTAGTATGTCTATTTTGGTTGCAATAAGTACATGTATATTTTGAGTTATCATTAGATGTTGCTTTGACAAAATAATTTTTGAGATACTTTTGTTTTACAAACGGTTTGTATCCTATACCTCCTTTGTCAAAAACACATCTTTGTCCACCAAGCATTGAATCAAAATTCTTCTTTCTGTTGGTGAAATTGTGGACAATATTGATAAAATCCAAAACTTTTTCTTTTAAGGAAGCATTTTTTTTTGACAAAATATCACAAGTACTACAAGGTAATTTCACATTCTTTCCTTTAGTAAACTCTTCAACTATTTTTGACAAACTAAGAATTTCTTTTTTGAGAACATTGTTCTTGAAAATGAGTTTTTCATAATTTTTGTATAAATCATTAAAATCACTCAACAAGTTTTCAAATGACAAATCATAATCACTCTCATTAAACTCACTACTAGTATTACTAACATCATGAAATTTACTTTTAGGTTCAAGTGAGCTTACCTCATTTTCTATTACCATGAAGCACATGTTGTCTTCTTGATCTCCTTCATTGCTTTTTTTCATCAAGATCTCATGTGTTATGAGTGAAACCATGAGTTCTTATAGAAGAAATTTGGTAAGATCTCTAGCTTCTTGAATTGCCACCACTTTCCTTAGATATACTTTAGGAAGACTCCTAAGTACTTTATTCACCAAATCTATGTTAGAAAACGATTTTCCAAGATCCTTAAGAGAGTTAATGATAATAGTAAATCTAGTAAACATTTGAGCAATAGTCTCATCTTTATGCATCTTGAATTATTCATATTAGCGTGTAAAAATATTAATTTTCATCTCTTTCATAGAATTTGTGCCTTGATACGAAACTTCAAGCATATTCCACATTTCATGAGCATTTGTGGTTTTTTCAATATTATTAAATATATCTCTATCTATACCACAAATCAAAATATGCATAGCTCTATCGTTTTTTGAAATGCAATTTTATCATTTACATCATATTCATCAATTTCTTTATCAAAAAATTTATCATCAACTTTTTTCTTAAAAACAAATGGACCTTTAGTAACAATATGCCATAAATCAAAATCTAAAGATTGTAGATATGTAAGCATCTTATTTTTCTAATAATTATAATCGGTTCCATTAAAAAATGGTGGTGTAGTAGTTGAATACCCCTCATATGAAAAGTTTTGAAAATTATTTGGGTTTGCAATCTCAAGACGGTTAAGGCTTTTAAAATTGTGCTCCAAGCTCTGATACCAATTGTTAGCTATTTTTAGCCCGAGATTGACAACCCAAAAGGGGGGTAAATTGGGTTTTAAAACGTTTTAAGAAACTTTTTAACTATTCAAAATAATAGACCACTATTTTAAAATTTTTTAGCTAAGTCAACAATAATGTCAAACACATAGCAATAATAGCAAATATATTAAGCACACTTAATATCAAACACTCAATTAAATAGATTGCAATAAAGTAAAGAGTGTAAGGATAGAGAAAGTATAAACTCGGTTTTTACGAGGTTCAACAAATACGACGATTTGCCTACGTTCCTAGCCCTCGGCAACTTGCTTTGAGCTTTCCACTATCGAATCAAGATTATGGGATTAACCGACCCTTTTACAAATGGAGTGAATTCTTCTTAGGTACACCCTAGCCTTTACAATAGTCTTGACTCCGGCTCTATCACACCTAACCTCGGAATTTTTTGACTCCGGTGACAACTTCACCTATACAGATTGTTTAGATAATAGTGCCAATCTCACCAACTCATGGGTTATTTATGACTCCGGTGGCCACCTCACCTAAATCGGGCTGTTTATGAATCTGGTGGCAACCTTACCTCATACTCAATAGTTTTTCAATAAACAAGAGTGAAACTCACTTACAAATTCTCCTCACAAAGTAATTAATACAATTTTGGCTTAGGAGATTTCAGAACAATGCACAATGAATGCTCTAAGATCGGCTCAATATGATTTGAAAGTGTAATTGATGTGAAAATAGGCTAAAATACTTTGAGAGTAGATGAATATCAATTTAAGTTCATGCTTGTCTTAAATGTCATCAAATAAGGCTCTATATATAGATATCCAAGAAAACTAGTCGTTTATAACTATTATTAGCTTTCTGCCAAATGTTTGGTCGACTAAAAATATAGCCGTTGGAGTTTGACACATCAGTTCAGCTTCAACGGTCATTTCTGGCCACTGGTCTAAAAAGTGGTCGACCAAACCAAAAGTGGTCGACCAAAATCATATTTTAGTCATATTTCATATTCTGACAGGATTCTGTCATTTTTTCAGATTTTAACAGCTTTTGGCATTTTTCAAAAACTGACTTCTAAACTTGTTTTAAACACTTTATAAACATTAGAAATCAATTTGAAAAGAATATTTTGGCTATTGCAAACTTGTTTTAGTTTTACAAAGATATTTAACAATAATTTAGAAAGTGTTCATCCTAAATTACATTCTTGTTTCCAAATAGAAAATCTTTTTTTAGCCTATTTCAAATAATCATAATTTCAAATATATTTACAACTTATTTAACCTTAAGAAATCATGTTTTAAAGAATATTTTCTCATTCAAAGAGATCATTATTTTCTATTTTCAAACTTCTATGATAAAATAACTATTTTAAGCATAAGATAGTTTAAAAACTCTTTTGAAAAGTATGAGCCAATGCAAAGAGAATTTGTGTGCAATGAACTAAATCAAATACAAGACTAAGTATGAAATATACTTTATCTAGACACGATATTGTATCTTGATTGTTCATCTTCAAGCTTGATTCTAATATGTCTATATGCATCCATCTTCAAACTTGATTCCTTCATTAACTTGAGGTAGAACTTTAATACCATTTCACTACACACTCAAGTTAAATCATTAGTACTAAATCAAATGTTTATTATCTTCAAAATAAGAGTGAGTAAGATTGAAACCTTAATTTCCCATCACATTCCAACCAATAGCAACTAAAAGAAATTGTCATATAGATATTACAAAATGATGATTCTGAAATTGATCTATAAAATTAAATTAATTACCTTTTAAGAACGAACAATGAGAAGAGATTTTAGAGATATGTGGTATTAGCTTTCTTATGGTTTTTAGCACAATTATGGACTGTACTGTGAGTTAACTCTTTCGTGAGAAAAAATTAAACTTAAATAAAGTGATAGCTAAAAGAGGAAAAAACACCTCAGCTGCTGTAATCAAATTCTCACAACATTAATTACACTATTCTAGATAGCTTAAAGAATTGGTGACTTACTCGAGGCCTCTGACCCATTCTTATTCATTCTTTCTTTTTTATTACACAAATATGAACATATACTTATATCAATGATTTAAAGTATAAAATAATAACCGGGCACCAATTATTTTTTTTACTAAGTATTATTTTGTCTAATTAAAATTTATCACGCACGTCTTTTATAATAAAAGTTGGAGAGGAAAAAATATTAAATAATTAATATTTATTTTTATTATTTTTTTCTCAACAACTTAAATTATAATAGTTGTTAGATTATGATCCTATAATTAAAAAAATACCTATACATAGAAAAAAATAAAATACCTATTAGATTGAACCTATATATATAATAGTTACTTTTATGCCTAATAGAATACTAGAAAGAAACACGTTATAAAATAATATACTAAACTCCAATTTCTAATGAAAGAAAAATGAACAACCTCTTTATATTGTATCAATAAAATAAACATACCAACGAAATATAGCCATTTGCAGAATCATGAACATTCAATTTCTACTTGATCGAATAGTAGTCAAATTAAATAAAAGTAGTAAATGGTATTATGCAAACTTTTATAGTATTATTAGACAACTTAGTACCCGCCAAATTGTACCAAAAAGCTTAATTTGAGCATTTCACTGCAAATTCACTTAGCAAGCAAAGATTAATAACAATATTAAATTAATAATTCAAATAATTAAAATAACATGCACATGTAACACAAATGTAAAAACTTGTAGAATTAATTATTATTGGCACTTTGACCATGGGAAGATCATGGTATTATAATGAAATTTAGGATATCGCAATACTTTTACCTTTCTATCACGAGTGAAATGCTGAAATCATGACTATTAGTAATGTAAATAAGTAGTAAATTTGTAGAATTTAGAATGAGCGTGTACTTTGAGTTTTGATATTTCAAACCTCACACTTGTTACAAATTCCAAGAAAATATTCAAATGGGTTTAAGGAAAATCTAACTAATCAACTTAATTTTATAAAAACGTAATTTCGTTAGAATGAAATATATAAAAAAGAAAAAAACTTAACTCCAAAAAATCCAAAGCTAATTTACACACTAAACTCATGGTCCAATTACTTTGAAATTCTTAAAATCTTCCACCAAGGAGTTATAATGTCCAATTATATACGAGGTCCTCAAATATCAAGTAACAAAAAAATCACCCTCGGATATCCATTTTATATATACATTATACTTGGCTAAATAACTAGATATGGAAAAAGAAAGGGATGAGATAAAGATACCAACCAGAAAAAAGGAGTGGATTGCAAGTATAGACAACGTAAAAGTTTGTTTCTAGAAAGGTAAAAATGGGAAACTTACACACAATGACAAACTTGTAAATAACTAGTTTTGGATTAAATTAAACAAAATATCTTGAATTGAATAATAAGGTACTACAGTTGTTGAATTTGACTAAAAGGGCCTCAAATTTCCCTTCTTCTTCATACATGGTCCCCAAAAGCACCAAAAAACACCTGAAACTGTCGAGCTCCACCGCTGATCCGATGTGCCACCCTATCCTGTTCATCGGAGGGAGATGAGCAAAACCCGACCAATTATATGTGCCACCTTATGGCCCAATTACTTTGAAATTCTTAAAATCTACTACCAAGGAGTTATAATGTCCAACAATACATGAAGTCCTCAATTATCAAATAATAGTATAATCATCTTCATATATCCACTTTGTATGTACATTAAATTTGGCTAAATAACTAGACATGGAAAAGGAATAGGATGAGGTAAAAATACCAACCAGAAAGAAGAAGTGGACTGCAAGTATAGACAATGTAAAAGTTTGTTTCTAGAAAGGTCAAAATGGAAAATTTACACACAATAACAAACGTGTAAATAACCATTTTCGGATTAAATAAAAAACATTTCTAAAATTTAATAATAAGGTGCTACAGTAGCTGAATTTGTATAAAAGGACCTCAAATGTCCCCTTCTTCTTCACACATGGTCTCTAAAAGTACCAAAACATACCCGAAACTGTCGAGCTCCACTGCCACTCTGTCCTACTCATCAGAGGGAGATGAGCAAAACCCGACTAGCTACACCATAAATAGAGATCTAGTAGCCAAGTTAGGCTCTTCCGAAAGTTTTCTGGTCGATTGCTCACCGTCCGACGTTGGCTACTCTCACTGTCGGCACGTGGAGACTCCTCTTGCCATCATCGACCTCCTTCAAGTGATTTCATGGTTTAACTTGTTGCCCATAAGATTTTTACCATTTTGGCTGTTTTTACTAAGTTTTTAAAAAATGATATTTTTGTAATTATTTTGGTTAAGTAATTAATTTACCTGAGGTAAATATACGAGGGAAAAGATGGTTAAAAATTATGAATAACTATTGTTGGTAAAAGTAAAGAACAGTATCCAAAAGTGCGATAATTTTTAAATAGAAAAAGAGCACTTTTTTCTAAATATTTCCAAAAAGTGGTACTTATGTAATTTTTGGATTTTATAGCTTAACTAATGCTCGGGACCTCGAAACTGAATTCTGATTTCGAATTTGGACTTATAGTATAGTTGAGAGACAAATTTTGATATAAAATACCACTATGTTTTGAAGTAGAACGAAAATTAGAATTTCGTGACTCATAAAATTGTACCGTTTAGCGTGCCATAGGTCGGTCCCTCACTGAGACTCACTTATAACAAAGTATATATCTATCCTAACATTTTTGAGTGCTTTGAATTTAATGGTGACCTTCATTTCTCTATTTAAGGCTCCAGCGGAAAAGTCACTTTTTCAAGTGGACTTACTAGGATCTGGTAATTGATGTTCGAATACCTGAGTGACCAACAATGGATTCTACGATCTCCATTAGCCTGGAATTAGTACCATATCGAGGTAGGGGTTTGATTACCTAATTTTATATATGTTTTGATTTATAATTATATTAAAACTTATTTATGAAAAATTGTGATTTTACGATGATTTATTAAATTGTTAAAAATTATTGGATTATACTAAGAATGGAATATGTGGATTTTCATACAAATTTTTATAGTGTGATTGTGAGATAAAACAACATTGTGCTACCTATGCTATAGTAAATCCTAGAATAATGCTAAGTTAGATTTTAAAGTATGATTTAATTGTTGGATGTATGATTGTTGTGAACTGTTATATGTTATACATACTATATGATCATATACATGAGTTCCATTATTGCATCTCATTATTTTAGATCGCTAGAGAGTTGCTGCAATACTAGGTGAGAGACCTAAGTTTCTGCATAGGTTTTTGTTGATATGCCTATAGGCAGTATTAAGATATTGGGTACTTCTGCTGTAGAGGTATTACAAGACTGTGATGGAATGATGATAGCTCTCTCTTGTATCTTGTTGATGTATAATATATACAATGCTGTGGTTTTGGATTTGGCTTTGAATATATGATTATTCTGGATACCAATAATTTATAATCTTGATTTATAAATGGATTTAAATGTACCGACCATGCAGGTTTGAGAAATTACATCCATTCAAAAACGTAATTGAATTCCTACTGATTATGTGAAAGCTCACCCATTGCTTTCCCTTTCTCAGGTAGTACTTGATATGATATTAAAAACTCGGGAGCAGAGTTCTAAGGAGCTGCTTACCATACTAGAAATTGGTAACTATGTAAAATAATTTATGTTTATTTGTCGTGGCTTGTATCAAATCTAATGTGCATGTTACACAGACTCAGTCTGTATAATTATTATGCTGGATTGTGAGACTACTTAAAATAATTTTTGGTTTATTTTAATAAATTTCTTTAATAATTTATGTCTAATGGTAATCACAAAAGTGTGAAAATTTTACTTTTAAAACTATTTTTATAAATTTATTTAAGAAATTATTGAATTTTCGTTTATAAAAATTTCTTTCTGCCACTGGCCAAAGTTAAGGTCGTGACAGATAAAGTAACTTATTTAGTCTAGTTATTAAATATGGTGCTGATTAAATATGGAAATGGATGTGACTAGATTGCATCTTGCTGGGAATTTAGTACTTTACTATTTTCTAGCCTTACAGTTCGTGCTGTAAAGTTAATTATGGTGCTGATTTTCTCCTTTTCATGAAGTCAAAGATTTTGAAGGAAGATTTTAAATTATGGTGTATCATTTTCTGATTCATTTGAGGTAACGTATTGGAGTTAAATCTATGGGCCACGAATGTTTTTTCTTTTGCCAAAATTCAATGCAGACAAGGATTGTTCGGGCAAAACACAAAAGGAAAAGGACAAGGAGAGCCCACGAAAGAAGAAAAGAAAATGGGACAAGAAGAATCTACCGAAGAAGAAAAGAGAATGAAGGGAAAGTCAATTCTCTCGGGCTGTTTAACACAGCAGGGTACAGAGGAGATTTGGCTCTATAAATAGAGCTCATCCTCAGCTCCATATATATCTCAGCAGAGAGAAAATAGGGAGTTTGATATCAAAGAAAAATATCCCAAAAGTGAGAGTAAATGAAGAGATTTTATTCTGTGAGTCAGAGAAGTACAATCTCTTTTGGGTAATTTGGGTTTTAGGTTTTGAGACTCTGAGTCGTGAGTATTATAAACATTATGTAAATTTTCTCAAAGATTTGCAATAACCCTGGAGACTTTGTTAAATTGGTGAACACGTAAATTATATATATATATATTCTTATTTCGCTTTATTTATCGTTTTTATAATTTTACGTGTCTATTGAGAAGTTATTTCCCTAACAAAATGGAATCTTGTTTCTCATAGGGTAGAAAATAAAGGGCCAAATTCTCTTCTCAAAGATGCCTCTCTGTGGTGGTCTGACTACAGCAGGTGGAACTCAAAACTAATATCCGCACAAAATTCTTCTAGAGCCTTTCAAGATTGTAAGTGGTTACCACCAAGGCCTGGATTGTTAAAACTGAATATTGATGCTTCTCTAGCTAGTAATGGGTTCACCGTTTATTGATGTTGGTACAGTCATTCGTGAAGATTGGCTAGGCTCTGCTGTGGCCTCTACAATATGCAAAGTTCCTGGCCAAGTTTTCATAGCAGAAAATTGTATACCTGTGTAGGAAGGTCTAGAATTCTGTTATTCGTTTATTTATTTTTGTCAAATGTATCTATTAATTAACTTAAGAGTCAGCTCTATCTATGAGCTTTCCCCTAACATATAGTGGAAAACAATGCAGATAAGGACTTTGATATTATATTATTCCCTTTTTTTTTTTTTCCTCAATATACTTCAAACATAATATTTTTGTAGCAAATGGTGCCAAAAAGACTTGCCAAAGGCTGCCAATCTTTTCGTGGTTGAGTATTAACATTATTGCAACAACAAAACTGAGCTTAGTTAAGATTACTCTGTTCAGTCAATCCAATATCTCTTTGAGTCCTTTCACTAAATATCCTCTCCCTTACAAGCCTCGCCTGCAAAATTAATATAAAAAAAGAAAGTGATAAATGCATTTTTAGAATAATCTGATCTGACGTAAAACTTTTCAAATTTAAGGAGATAGTAGAATTCAAGGTTGAATATTATTAAGTATAATATATTACAATCTTGAGCTTTTGAGGCCTATTAGTATCACTACCATATGTGAATATCCTCATATTTCGGCTAATCAAATTGATATCATCATCTATAATTTGGTAGGAAAAAAAGTATCCCATTTGTGAAACATCTAGGATATGTTTCGATTTTTAATAATGATCACAAAGTAATTCATTTTAGCTCTTTAAGCTTTTAGGCCATGAAGAAGCCGAAAAGTATTGGCAGCCAAATCTAATTAAAATCAAAGGTGGAGAGAGTTTACCTTTTTGTCCCAGTTGATACATAGTGTTATCAAGGAAAACAGAAATGCTTGTAAAAATGAACCAGCTACGAATCCAATCCAAAGACCCTTTCCTCTCAAGTGAAATCGGAAAGCCAAAATGGCAGCAATTGGAATGCCAAAACAATAGTAAGAGCCAAGATTGACAAAAGCACCCAATTTCTGCAACCCACATCCCCTAGCAATACCTGATTTCAGAGGGGAAAGGAACTCATTGGTTAGACTAGAAATAACTCCATTTTTAAAACTGCATCCACACGATGATGGTGAAAGGAAAAAGAACAAAAGACCACCTGAGAGGACGGCACTGAAACTGCGGAAGATAACAGATATAGAAACCAGAGGAGCCATCTCGGCTGCATAATCCACAACTTCCTTCTCATTGCTAAAGATGTGACCTAAAGCTCTTCGGGAAGCGAAGATAACTGAGCTTGAGGTAACTGCCTCAAACACTGTAAGAATCATGACAGCGCGACAAGCTAGACGAGCTGCCCGTGGGTTACTGGCACCTAATTCATTTGAAACTCTAGTGCTATTATAAGCACCCCCCACCCCCCCCCAAAAAAAAGGGAAAAAAATTAGAAAAAAAGGGGAAAAAAATTCTTTCTAATAAGTACTTGAAGATTTCTTATTCAAAGGTAGATATAAATGAGTATCTATATTTTGATTATGTGGTAAGTCTTGTACAAAATTTTGCATGTGCTTATGAGTTTTTAGAGCAAACCTTCCCGCTGCCCCAAGACCTTCTGATATTGAATATATTGCTGAAATGGTTGCCAAACTATTCAAAAAAGCAAAAAGATTCAGTCCTTTTGAGTATCAAATAAATTCCATGATCAATGACATTTAACTTTGAAGTTCAAACTATGTATCATGTATGCATACTCGACAGTATAGTGATAGTAGAAATACCATAAAGAAAACATTGAAGTCTCGAGCTCTGGATTTGGTAAAAAGCCAGAAAGCAAAGTAAGCAGCTGGGAAGACCACCACTGAAAGCTGGAGTACATGGTATGGACATTAAGCATCTCATAACTCGAAGTATTGTCTAGAAAGGAAACACTATGAAATCTTTGGATAAAATAGAGTAAGAATTACCACATCATCATAGCGGAAGGAATAGCAAAGCGCAAGAACTCTCCAATTCCTTGAAAGAGATCGGTAGAAATTGGGGCACGGGTACTTTCACAAGTAGGGGAACATATCATATACAAAACGAGTAAAATCACATTCAACCAATAGGAAATGCCAATAGCTAATGCCCCTCCAAGATTTTCTAGTCCAGATTTGAATACTAGAACCCAACAAATAGGTACATGGCAACAAATAGAAACACACGAGCTCGCTACCAAGGGAAGAGTCAAGCTTTGTGTTTGAAAATACCGAACAAGTGGCTGAAGAGTTGCATACGCAAAGAGTGCAGGGATGAACCACAACATGAATTTACCTGCTTCTCTTGAAATTACAGGATCTTGGCCCACGAGTATAAGAAATTTTCCCGTGTAGGCCCATAGTAAAGAGAGAGGGAGACAAACTAAGATTAGACAGGAAATAGCAGTGTTAGTTTGAATTCCAAGTTTCCGATATTGTTGGGCTCCATATGCTTGTCCACAGAGTGTTTCCAAAGCACCAGCCATTCCAAACTGTTTTGCCATGAAAGTCATAGCTCAATTAAGTTACTGAAAAAATATCATCCAGTCTGATTTTCCTTTTTCTTTTTCTTTTTTTTTCAACCATATAAAGTACAGTGCATAAAAATCACCTATTCTTTTTTCACTTGAATTCGTCAAAAATCCTTTTGTAACCTAATAATGTTGGATATATATTTATATGAGATAATAGCTTTAACCAGGTACAGAACGTAGTTACTATTACACTTCAAATTTTGAATTACGTTGCTTGTCTTCATCCACTACTGTTATTTGTAGATATCATCTAGAATAATATATTCTCTGTCCGAGTCAGAAGAACAATAAGATCAGTTGAAAAACAGGAATATTCATGAAGCTTAACTTTTAAGTATTAAATAACTTTATTAAAATGTTCGCAGAATTAGGTTGTACCCAATAATAATATATAATAACAATAATGGTAGGAGAGGGAAAGAGACTTACTAGGAAACTGAAGCCAGTGACAATACCAAAGGAAATTGCAATGGCGGTGCTAGAGAGATAAAGCTTACCAAGATGACCAACCATCATGATTGAAATGATTTGCAAGAAGTACTGTGACAAATTCACAATTATCATCGGTCCTGCTATATAACCTATTAGTTTCACTTCTTTAACCAACCCACCAAATCTTCTTGATCCATCTCTCGGACTCTGACCCTCCTCTATCTTGTTTTCTGAGACACTGTTTTCCATATTGATACTTTACGTTATTTGTTTCTAATGTAGCTGTGGCATGGCTAGCTTCTCACATTACCCAAGAGAATGACTTCAACATATTAAACCCCGCCAACAAAATGATTTTATTACAAAAGTAGTATCTTTCTCTAGTTTTGCGTGAAAAAGAGTAGACACAAAAGCTTTTACGTATATATGTCAACTTTCCTTTTCTGACGGAATTTCTCTCAGCTTTTTACTAGTAACTATAATTGGTACGAAGCTGAATACACCGGTCCATATTTGCCATGATTGATGAAGCCCTATATAGGGAGTTCAAAATCAAATACTACAGTTTTCACGAAATAAAAGAATAAAATAATGAGAAAACAAATAAAAAATGGTTATTGACTTGCTTAAATCCCGGCAATGTGAACAAAATAAAGGGTTGACTTGCATGCTTGGATTTACCGTGATTCTCTCTCAAGATAGCATGAACCCGTTTACGAAAGTATGAATGAATAAATAATTAAATAGTTTAAAGGAAAAACACGATGCTTCTCGGACAGGTTCGGCGGTTTTTGGCCATGAAAGAGAGAAAAGACTCGATAGTTTTATTTAATATGCAACCTAGCCAACGTTGAAAGGTGATGCACTGGGCTTCTATAAAGTATAGTTCCAAATTTGACTTTTTTGGCCAAAAGAATCTCGTGTGACGTGGTGTTCCTGCCCTTCGGGTCCGTTTCCGTACTTTTTATCCAAAAATATCATAATCAACTGCGCCAAACGGTCATGAAACAAAAATTCGTCAGAGCTTAGAGCATTGCTGTTTACCCGAGTTGTAAGTTTATCAAAGAACAAATAATCTCTTGTAATTGATAGATAAAATGACCATAATTATTAAACCCACCCACAAAAATAATATTAAATATAAAAAAAAGAAAAATTTAGATAAATAACTAATATTTTAAATTTAATTAAATAGATATTTATTTTTAAATTTTTTTAATTAAATATCTAAATATATATAATTTTATACTTGATAAATAAATATATCTATCGATTTTAATTATTATAGTGAAATACATTAAATATATAATTTTTTAACATTTTATTATAATATTTGATAAAAGAAATATTTACTTAATTTAGATTTAAAATTTATTTATATTTATATAAAGCCCAAATAAAGACCGACAATAAGCCACCTAACTCGGATTGGCTCTCGTAAGAAAAAGCTTATTGAAAAGATTACTAATCCCCTTTTTCTGGTTTGACATGGCTTTTGCGTTACGAAAAAGTAGTTATCATGGGAAACTTCTATTTATACGAAACTAATATTCATTATTATACATGAAAATTTCTCTTTTTTTTTTCTCTAATTAATTCAACACAAACAAACAAAAGGAATCGGCCAATTGTCAAATTGCACTCTGCTATGGTATCAAATGAACGCATTAATTTTCTAAAAGAAAGTACTCAACCAGTCTTTTCTTTATTACCAAAGATCTGGATTCAAGTGTGGCGTATGGAAGGTCAAATCTGTTTAATTTGAAAGGGCAAAATATTATACTTTAC
>JXTB01000030.1:861237-878307 GCA_002914805.1 Parasponia andersonii
GAAAGGGAAACAGAAGTCTCTCTTTCATGATCGACCAGTTACCCGTTTTAAGTGGTTACCCAATTATGTTGTTACTCAAATTGTATTACCCGATTATATAGTTACCCGTTTTCACAATTAGGAACATTGAGTTACCCTCATCTATGTAAAGGGAGCTCAATGTTTCAGACGGGGGATTCCGATTTTCTGATTTCTAAATTCTGACTTCCAATTTGAGAGAGATTTCCAGACGAGACATTGTAACTTTGAGGCTTGTAATTCTCCAAAAAATAGTGAAAAACAGTGGACGTAAGCTCATCTTTTTCGGGACTGAACCACTATAAAATCATTTGTCTCTTTATTTGCTTCGATTAATAACCCAATTTACACAAGCCACATCTCTTAATTTTTTCTAAATTTATTGTTAACAAAACCTCCATCAACAATTGGCGCTAGAAGGAGGGCTATTCCGGCTAAAACAGTTTGTCAAATTTCACTTTTTTAATAATGGCAAACACTAGAAACACTACCAGAGTTACCGGAACTAGCCAAAACCAACCCCAAAGCACTGCTGCTACACAGGCAGACCCCGCTCAGGATCAGCCTACTATGACCGCAGCAGAAAACTTTTCCCAGAGACAGGATCGCATGGAGGAGACACTGGTGAATCTTCAGCAAGTCACTAACCAGATCAATGACACCCTACGACGACTTGCTGAAGGGCAGATGGTGACCCCACCACAGCACGAATGCCCTAAAGAACATCCTGCTCAACTACCTGAGAAAGGAATACAGATCTTAGAGACAAAAAGACGCGACCAGCCAAGAACCTAACAAGAGCGTCATAAAGATCGCATCTCCAAAAAAAGGCAAGGTCATAAACTTGCCTCCAGAATCTGGTACGGAGAGTTCAAGTACTAACCGTGATCGTGGACAACCTTCTCGTAAATCCACTAATAGTCAAGATCGCTTGAGCAGCGAACGAAAAAGACTATCGAGAAGTATCTTCGAAAGGATCAGCAGAGAGTCGAGACAAGATCCTGCAGACCTAAGACAATACTTAGAGCGACGACGTAGCTATGATCGATCCATATCGCATCATAATGACCAAAGCCGGTCTCGTCGCACTATTTTGCTGGATTCCTCTCACAGGTCGCAGAAGACTCTGCCTGACCAACCCGCCATGCATCGAGATAACGATTAAAGATCGCCTTTGCCACCAGTAAGAGATAATTCTTTCCCTCCGAACGTCGATGTTCACAATTTAAGGATCGCATTAGACGTACTTGCTGGTTGGGACGATGAGCTCGCTGATGGGTATCGACAATCGCCATTCAGCGAGGAGGTTCGAGCTGCAACCCTTCCCACTGGATTCAAACTTCCCACCATTAACACTGTTGATGGGAAAACTGATCCACAGGACCATATGGATCACTTCAGTGACTTGATGGAACTACATCGTGTCAATGATCATACACGTTGCAGATGTTTTGCTATAACTCTCTCGGGAGTAGCAAAGAAGTGGTTCCGAGGAATCAAATCCGGCTCGATCTCGTCCTGGCAATAACTTCAGACGGCGCTGTTGAGACAATTTCAAGTTGCCAAGAATTTCACAATTCCATTTGTTAGCTTGTCTGCAATCCGGCAAGGTTCAGAGGAGACTCTACGATCTTACCTCAATCGATTCACTTCAGAGTTAGCAAAGGTCAATAATCCACCTGAGAGAGGAGTTCTAACTCTCATGATGGCCGGGGTGCGACCAGAAACTAAACTTTGGGAAGAATTGCTTGAGCGAGAATGTAGAACTCTAGAAGACTTCTACTGAAGGGTTGGTCGTCATCTGAGAGTAGAATCTTCGCGCGAGAATCTTCAAAAGACGAAAAAAAAAAAGAAGGAAAGATGCGACTAAAGACGCGGTTATTACCAACAATAACGGTAATAAGAAAAACAAAAGGAATAATGAACAGCCGGCGGAGAATCAGCCTAGACCCAAAAAATAGGAGATTTCAAGAGCTCTCTTGCGATTCAACAATCACACCGAGTTAAACGCTCCCATAGATTATATCTATGCGGTCACAAACCAAAAGGAGCGATACCGTCAACTGGAACCGATGAAGCGGGACAGGGCAAAGCGCGACCCTAACAAGTTCTGCCAGTATCACAATGATATTGGGCATCATACTAATGATTGCTTTGCCCTGAAGGATGAAATTGAAAGGATGAATAAAGAGGGGCGACTGCGGCAGTACACCAGGTAGAACGACGAAAGGCGAGAAGAGAACCAATAGCGACCTCCAGAAATCTAGCGCGAAGTCCGAACTATCTTCGGAGGACCGCATGTTGGTGGAGATTCGAAAAGGGCTCAAGATAGGTATGCACGAGAAGCTCGACAACAGCCATTAACTAACGTCATGCATCTTGAACAGCGACCACGCAAGCTTCAACAAGTACCGGACATGGACATTACCTTCACAGAACAAGACACAAGGGAAGTCCATTATCCGCATAATGACGCGTTGGTTATAAAAATTAACTGTGGAAGCACACAGTTGTGGCGAGTATTGGTTGATAACGGGAGTACTGTGGACATCCTGCACTTCGACGCCTTTAAGAAGATGAGGTTAAATGAGAGCGACTTGAAGCCTACCGCCACTCCACTCTATGGTTTCACTGGTGACAGCCTGATGCCTATGGGCATGATTGAATTGATGGTCAGCATTGGAACCTATCCTAGGGTTTCAACGATAATGACCCAGTTTTTGGTGGTAGATTGCCCCTCTGCTTTCAATGCTGTGCTGGGAAGACCGACACTGAGGGAACTTCGAGCCGTCACCTCGATCTACCATCTCACTATGAAGTTCCCGACCCAACACGGGGTAGGTGAGGTGCGAGAAAACCAATATGATGCGAGGACTTGTTATAACAACTCGCTGAAACTCACAACAAAGGATGCGACGTCCCGTACAATGATGGTCCACCTATCAGAGGAAGCATCAGTCGAGACAACGAGCAAAGCGTTAGTCGAGGCAACGAGCAAAGCATCAGTCGAGACAGCGGGGAAAGCATCAGTCGAGGCAGCGGGCAAAGCGTCAGTCGAGTCGACAGTGAAAGCATCAATCGAAACGACCAGCGAAGACTTCGATCCTCGAGAAATAGACGAAGAGGTCAGAACTAGACCCATTGAAGATCTGGAGGACCTATCATTCGACATGTCCTCCAAGGCTTTAAAGATTGGAATGGAGGTTCAAGGACCTGTGCGAGCTTCATTGGTCGCTTTTCTGAAGTCTAACTTGGATGTCTTCGCATGGCAACATTCAGACATGGTAGGGATTGATTCAAGGATCATATCCCACTGTCTTAACATAGATCCGACAAAGAAGCCTGTACAGCAGAAAAGAAGGGCTATGAATCCAGAATGCTGCGTCGCGTTAAAAGAAGAGGTGGAGAAGCTGCTCGAAATTGGGTTCATAAGAGAGTCTTTTTATCCTGACTGGCTTGCAAACCCAGTTTTGGTGAAGAAACCCAATAGGAAGTGGAGAACGTGCATCGATTTCACCGATCTCAACAAAGCATGCCCGAAGGACAGCTTCCTATTTTCAAGAATTGACCAGCTTGTAGATGCGACATCGGGGCATGAACTTTTAAGTTTCATGGACGCATATTCTGGATATAATCAAATCCCGATGTACGAGTTAGATGAGGAGCATACTTCATTCATCACGGATCGAGGATTATACTGTTATAAAAAAATGCCCTTCGGACTTATCAACGCAGGAGCGACCTACCAACGTCTTGTCAATATGATGTTTGCAAAACAAATTGGCAAGACAATGGAGGTATACGTCGATGACATGCTGGTGAAGCCGGAGAAGGCCGAAGATCATATCAAGCACCTTGATGAGATGTTCAGAATCCTCCGGAGATACCAGATGAAGCTGAATCCCCAGAAGTGTGCATTCGGAGTAGGATCTGGAAAATTCCTGGGATTTATGGTCAATCAGGGAGGAATCAAAGCAAATCCTCAGAAGATACAAGCGTTGATTGATATGCAATCACCTCGTAAACCCAATGATGTGCAAAGCTTAGTAGGAAGAGTAGCTGCACTGAGTCGGTTTGTATCCAGATCAACCGATAAATGCCAACCTTTCTTTGAAGTATTGGAAGGATCAAAGAGGTTCGAATGGACGAAAGAATGTGAGCAGGCATTCTAAGAGTTGAAAAAGCACTTGGGTTCTCCTCTACTCTTGTCGAAGCCAAACTTAGGAGAAGAATTATGCTTATATCTCGCTGTTTCCAAGTATGCGACGAGTCCTGCATTAATTCGCGAGGAGGGAAATATTCAGCGACCTGTCTATTATATAAGTAAAAGATTACTTGATGCCGAAACCAAATATCCAGAGATGGAGAAATTGGCACTAGCGCTCGTCATCGCATCAAGAAAGCTTCGATCTTACTTCTATGCTCATTCCATCAGGGTTTTCACGAATTTCCCGTTGAAATAGGTCTTACAGAAACCTGAGGCGTCAGGACGGCTGCTTAAGTGGGCTGTTGAATTGAGTCAATTTGACATCAAGTTTCAACCCTGCACTGCCACAAAGGGTCAGGCCCTCACAGATTTTATTGCAGAATTTACATATGATGTCGATTTTCCCACAGGAGTACTCGAAAAACCCACTTCAGATATATCAAGGTTGTGGAAACTATATGTTGATGGGTCGTCGAATGAAAATAAAGCAGGTGCGGGCCTAGTTTTAATCAGTCCTGAAGGGCACAACATTCATTGTGCGCTTCGCTTCAAATTCCCAGCGTCGAACAATGAGGCTGAGTATGAAGCACTGATAGCTAGACTAAAGCTCGCACAAGAAATAAAGGTCGAGATAATTAAAGTCTACAGCGACTCCCAACTGGTCGTTTGTCAGGTTAAGGGCGACTATCAAGCGAGAGGAGAGAGAATGATGGCTTATTTGCAGAAGGTGCAGCAATTGTTCTCAACATTCGCTACTTATAACATTCAGCTTCTTCCTCACCTTCAAAATACCCGGGCGGATGCACTTGCTAAGCTCACTTCGACGAAAGATGCAGAGTTGTTGAAGGTAGTTCCTGTTGAATTTCTAATATCGCCAAGCATCGAGGCTGAACCCCAAGTAGCTATGCCAGTTGAAGAAAAACCATCGTGGATGGATCCCATAATGCAATATATACAAAATAGCGATCTTCCTGAGAACAAAGACGATGCAAAGTGACTCCGCATGAAGGCAGCCCGCTATATCATCCAGGATGAAAAGCTTTATCGAAGAAGTTTCAACTCGCCATTATTATTATGTGTCAATGATGAAAAAGCACGCTATATTATGAGGGAAATTCACAAAGGAATATGTAGAAATCATTCTGGGGGGCAGGCACTTACAAACAAGATTCTTCGACAAGGGTATTTTTGGCCGACTATGAAGAAGGATACATTGGAATTTGCCAGGAGGTGTGATAAATGCCAACGATTTGCGACTATTCCTAGAAAACCACATGTTCCTTTAACTACAATGACTAGTCCATGGCCATTTGCTATTTGGGGAATTGATATTATCTGGATGCTGCCATTAGTGCGAGGTGGTTTGAAGTATGCGGTGGTCCCAGTCGATTATTTTACAAAACGGACAGAAACCGAGGCCTTGAGCACCATTTCCGCGAAGAAGATGATAGATTTTGTTTATAAATCTATAATCTGCCGTTATGGTATACCGTATACCATAATTTATGATAATGGAAAACAATTCGACTGTGATGAGTTCTGTGACTTCTGCAACAACTTGGGCATCAAGAAGAGTTTTTCCGCTGTTGTTCATCCGCAAGCCAATGGGCAGGTCGAAGCGATAAACAAAATACTCAAACAGAATATAAAGACAAAACTGGAGGAGCATAAAGGAGCTTGGCCAGAATTACTTCCAAAAGTTTTATGGGCTTATCGCACCACACAACGAACCACTACTGGAGAGAGTCTATTCTCTTTAGCTTATGGATATGAAGCGATGATCCCAGTTGAAATTGGTGCGGGCTCTCTGCAGCGATTTGTTTATGACCAAAATCAGAATGATGTATTACTGAGAATTGAACTCGATCTTTTAGAAGAACGACGTGAATAATCTCAGCTCCGAATTGCATCATATCAACGACGCACTGCTCGAAATTATAACTCCAAAGTCAAAGGTAGACATTTTGAAGTTGGAGATCTTATCATTCAACGAGTTCTACCTAATAATAAAGAACATGGTGCTGGTGTATTTGGGCCTAAGTGGGAAGGGCCTTATGTTATTGATAACGTCATTCGACCTGGGACATATAACCTAGCTCGCATCGGTGGACAAAAGATCGAGCAATGCTTGGAATGCAGAACAACTTCGTCGTTATTATCAATGAATCTTCATGTTTATCTTCAATGGCCTACTGTATCCTCATTATTTCGTCATTCGATGTCGCTCGTCAATAATATTTCTTCGGCTATTACTTCAACTTTGTTTGATTCATCTTCATGGTACTTTTCAGACACCATGAAACTTGGGGGGCAGTAGGATCAGAATTTTATCTCTTACTTGTTTCCGTTCATCTTTTTATAGTTTTATGGCAGTTTTCGGACACCATAAAACTCACTACTTGTTTCCGTTCATCTTTTTATAGTTTTATGGCAGTTTTTGGACACCATAAAACTCGGGGGGCAGTGGGATCAGAATATTATCTCCTACTTGTTTCCTAAGGGACTATGCAAACGTCCATTTAGAGGAGATGGAGTTTTAGATCGTCAAAGTATCTGAAATTCCTTAAAATCTTAGGATTTTCTCCTCGCTTCATACCTTAGCATGTCGTATTACACAATTTCCCTCCTCGAACAAAAAAGTAACTAAGCCAAATGTTCATTGTTCGATGCGATATATTGCTATATCCTATTTTGACATGGAACTTTTGAAACAGTCGAGTTTGCATCACTCGTATAGACTGTTTTCTTAAGTGACCTAACCTATCCTAATACTTAAAACTCATTTTAAGTTAGTTGGATTCAAATCACTGAAAGCGTACTGATCAATCACTTAGTGATTGACTACTTGGTTAAAATTATTATTGTTATTTTGCAGGAACATCTGAGGGAAATAATAATATTTATTAAAAGAAGTCACTCGTACATGAGCATATAGGAAGGGGGACGAAGCCCGTGTTGTTCTAAAAATATTAAAAAAAATACAGGAGCTATGCGGAAGGGCTCGCGCCGCCATCCCCAGCTTTGGTAGTATCCTCCCTCCAACTTTGGATGAGCTCGACCACGTCCTCGCCAAGGATGGAAAAGTCAAAATCCGGATGCTCGCAGAAAATATTGAAAATGATGGTCGACGAGGCGATATCACTAGCTTTATCTTCGAGGTCTTTGACTTCAGTCGTCTTGAACTCCTCAATAGCTTTGTGAACCGCCTCAGTGGTCATCTCCCTCATGCGATCCGGATGCTCAGAGATGGTCTTCTCGAGCTCTTTGACTTTCTCCTCGAGGTTCTCCTTCTCGAGTTTCTCCTTGGCCAGGTCTTCAAGCAACTGCTGCCTCTCCAAGTTGAAGGCCATTTTCTCCTCCTCCCGAGCTTTCTCCGAATTCTCGAATACTTGGGTTATTTCTTCAACTTTTTCGGCCTTTTCCAAGCATTCGAGAATCGGGTCGTGCATCAGGATGGCAGCAGCTACAGTCTGAAAAATCTAGTCATTAGTACCAGGAGAATATATTCGAGGGGAGAATAGAAAAGTACTTACATTGGCCAACATCCTCATTACGGAAGCGACCTTGGCAGATCGTCGCTTCATCTGCTCCCAGCCTTCCTCGGTTGTGAAGCGATCAATGAAGGCTGCGCTCATACCAGCCTTCTCTGGTAATTAGTCAAGGACCGCGAAGAGCTCTTTATCCTTATCTGCCAGGATCGATTCCGAAGAAGTGGCAGCCTCTCTAGGTGGTTCGGGATGGCTCGTTGGCTGAGGCTGTAATGGAGGCGAGCTTGCTGGGAAGTCCTCAAAGGCAAATTTTCTTTTCTTGGAGCTATCAACCTTCTCTTTCCCTTTCGATGATGGAGTACTCTCGGGTGTCTTGGTTTTTGCCATGGACTCGAGAGTTGAGGGTGGTGCTCGCAAACCACTACCGATAACCATCTCTGTACAGATATGTTAGTGAGCGAGGAGATATAAAATAAAGGTAACTAGAATGCATATATATGATTACCTTCTTCTTGTGGAGCTGGTTGAGGAGCTGGTGGTGACGCTGTCTCTAGAGAGGAAGGTTCTGAGGTTGGAAGGGTGGCTGGTGCTTTTCGTTTCCTGGTTCTGGAAGACGAGGTACTTAAATCCATCCCTTTTCCTTGGCTTCTTCTTCGAGCTTGATGGTTTAGACGGAAAAACCGGGGGGTCTAGGAATGAGGCTCCCTTTGGAAGTAGACCGCAAGCGACTAGGTTATTTGAAGTACCTAGTACCTCCCAATTAAATTCCTCAATTGGAAGGTCATTGATTTTATATACCCTTGCGAGCTGTTCCTTGGAGAGTCGGGGTCGATCCCTGTTGTCTGCGATGACATTTGAATGCGATAAGTATAAAAGTAACAAAATAGAGAGGCGATAAATTGGAAGACTATCTACCGGGATTTTGAAAGAAGCCGTTAGCCGCATAGTCAAAGTAAAAAAATGGATTTTTCTATTTTCCCATGTTGTTGCGAATCCCATAGATCGTTTTTATTGCCTGGTTCGACCATTTGCTCGCATAGAAGAAGCCAAGATCTGACGGGTTTGATTTCACTTGGTAAAACCAAGCGAATTCTTCAAGAGAAGGGGTCTCTAAACCTAATTTATGGTACAGTATATACAAACCTACCATATATCTATAGGTATTATGGGTCAGTTGAAATTGGACGACCCCATAGTAGTCAATGATCGATTTTATATACGGATGGAGTAGGAGATGGATGCCACACTTGAGAACTGCTTCAGAAAAAGAAGCGAGTCCACGTGGTAGAGTGTGTGGTCGGTTAAATTCCATAGGTAGGTGAAGGGGTATGGCGATTTTATAACTACTCTCGATTTTGCTGAGTTTATTCGATGTGCAGCTTGTCTTTATATTAGTGCATGACCAATTCCCTTCTCCGTATTGATAGCCTGATGAAAATGCAGGGGTATCCCTGATATGTCGGGGCCACTGATCCTGGGAGAGATCGCCTATACGAGGACTACTTTGACTGACCCCTATTATTTCTACCTTGGGTTCCGGCTCAAGGTAGTCTTCAAGGTTAATGGAGCTAACACTCGAGTCAGATTCTCCAAAAAACGCATTCCCTTCCCTAAATTCCTCACTACTAGACATCTGAAAAGAAATATAGATGGATTTAGTCCTATGCGAGCATCGAGGATTCTCACTATGCCAGTACTTTGGGAATTCATCCTAGGATTATACTAACAAGCAGGCTCATCGATTTATTCTTAAGAGGTCTACGAATTCATAAAAATTGTTCGAGCAGTTCGTCAGAAAATAAATGTTCAAGCAGTTCGTCAGAAAATAAAATAGGATATCAGACCCTAGAAATTCTTCTCACGGATTTCTCTGACCATTAGCTAGTGAAGTCTACTTTATGAACCAGAAAAGGGAGAAAAATAATTCCCATTTCAATTCGTTCTTATGTGGAATGTGTTTCTATTCCTAGAAATTGAAATTGTTTTTCCAAGAACAGACAGAAAAATAAGAGAGAAGAAATGAACTAACCTTTCTTTAGAAGCGGAGGGATTGAGATATAGTTTGAACTCCGTCGGAGAAGGTACTGGAATTGTGCGAGCTGAAGGACGAAACGGCGCTGTAGGGTTCTCTGAAACTTTGGTATTTTCTAAGAAAAGATGGAAACAGTGTAATGGAGCAGAAATGGATTGATTTCCGATATTTACACCCTAAGCACCGTTAAATCATAGCTGTAGATCAAAGTATTTGATTTTCAGATCTAAAGGCCGAAGTTCACGCGGGATTTGATTTTTTCCAAAGATAGATCAGAATCTTTCAAAATTTGAAAAGATTTGGTTTAAAAATGACGGTTGGCATCATCAATATCCTTGACTCTCCTCGAGTTCTGCTATCTATCTTAGAAAAGGCAACACGTTTTCGTCTGTCAGAAAAAGGTATGCGTGATCTTGAGACAGGTGAGATTTGAGATCTGGCGACTCTTCGACTTTTCAAGGATCTCAAATCTAGGTCGTGACATCGCATTTTTTAAGTTCGCAGTCACCTACATTAAAAGGAAGCTCTATTTTGTCCTAAAGAACTAATGGAGCTGGGGGCAATTGTTGTGCGGTCTAAAATCCTATGTCAGGTCGCATGAGTAGGAGTTAAGTTCGACCTCCACCACATAAGTTACGTGTGACCTCCTCCGCATAAGTTATGTGCAACCTCCTCCGTGTAAGTTACGTGCGACCTCCTCTGCATAAGTTATGTGCAACCTCCTCCGTGTAAGTTATGTGCGACCTCCTCTGTATAAGTTATGTGCGACCTCCTCCGAAAGAAAAGGAAACAAGTCTCTGCTTCGTCAAACAGGTAACCTGCAAGGAAAGGGAAACAGAAGTCTCTCTTTCATGATCGACCAGTTACCCGTTTTAAGTGGTTACCCAATTATGTTGTTACTCAAATTGTATTACCCGATTGTATAGTTACCCGTTTTCACAATTAGGAACATTGAGTTACCCTCATCTATATAAAGGGAGCTCAATGTTTCAGACGGGGGATTCTGATTTTCTGATTTCTAAATTCTGACTTCCAATTTGAGAGAGATTTCCAGACGAGACATTGTAACTTTGAGTGCTTGTAATTCTCCAAACAATAGTGAAAAACAGTGAATGTAAGCTCATCTTTTTCGGGACTGAACTACTATAAAATCATTTGTCTCTTTATTTGCTTCGATTAATAACCCAATTCACACAAGCCACATCTCTTAATTTTTTCTAAATTTATTGTTGACAAAACCTCCATCAACATTTTGCATATGAAATGTGGACTATATAAATAGGTATATTTGAAAGAAAAATTAAAGAGAGGTATTTATCAAAAAGGTTTTAAAAAACGGGTATTAAGCATAAATTTAATATTATGCTATTTTCATATCTAATTGCACTTTTTATTTCTATTATATTATTTTTGTACCTAATTGATCATATTATTTGTAATATTTTTTGTGCCTAATCGTATCTGATTTCAAACTTGTTTCGTGTTTTTTTTCCTTTTTGAACATAACCGTGTTAGTGCCGATTGTTGAATTTTATTTCAAATTTGCTTGTTTTAATACTACCTTAAATTTGGTTGTTTTAATACAATTTAGTTGAAACTTTAGACTAGAAACTCAAGACCGAGGCGCCAGAGTCCATGGACACGGTGCTAGGAGCATAATCAGCAAAACAATAGTAAGCTAGCGTCATGGTGCTCGAAAGCGGAGGCCGCAGCGCTAGTTCGCGCTTTCAATATATTAAAACTCTGCATATCAGACCAGCTACTCAAGGCTGCATCATCAATAGCATAATCAACAAAACACCAGTAAGCTAGTGTCATTGTGCTGGGAAGCTACGGTCGCGGAACTGGTTCGCGATTTTAGAACATTAAAACTCTACAATTTCCAAATTTAGCCTCTTCACTTAAAACCTGTAAATAGGTCTTTTAGGGTTTATTCTGGTTGACTTTTAGACGAGAGAGAGAGAGAGGACACAATCTTAAGATGGAGACGCTTCAGCTCAACATCGATCAATTAATAGTCAAAACAATGTCTATAGTTTTCTTTAATTTTGTCATGAACTTTCTAGTGCTACGACAGTACGAGATTATGAATGCTTGATATAAATTGATCTTTTATTCCGATATATATATATTCAGTATTTCAATTTATGCTTAATGCTTCTAAATACTTGATCAACATTTACATGATTTAGAGCTCGATTTAAGACCGATAAATAATAATCAAAATAAGCATACGAAATGTTTGTAGCATGATAGAGATATATGTCGGATTAATGCTTGTTTATTCACTAGTAGACAAGAACTTTTTAACCGCCGTTATTATATGTGCCATTAAAAATGACACTTTGACGGCGGTTTTCCATTAAAGTTTTTTTTAAATGGCGGTTTCTCATTAAAGAAAATAATCACGGTACTTTTAAAGGCCAAAATGGCGTGCTCCTTAAAATTAAATAATATACTCATATATTATGTAATTTTATGTGAGTATTTTAAAGACTAAAATGTCGTATTTTTAAAGGCCAAAATGGCATGCTCCAAAATGGCGGCTTCTGTACAATAACAAAGAAAACTAACATTCAAGACCACTAAAAATTAAGTTTACAAGTACAAGAAAGATGGAGAACGATTATTCCACACTCAAAATACTAGAAAATTTAGAACATAATCACCATTATCAATTTTTCCCCATCATTCGTCACTCAAATTGTCTACATTTAGAAAAGCATTCAAAAAGAACAGAAAAACACTTTAAGGAGCCCAATATGTCATCTATAAGTTGCCAAATGTTCCTTCCCTAGACTACATGTCAATGCAGTGTAAAACTCTAAATTTTCGTAAAGGTAATTAAATAATTTTACTTTAAAAATAATTTGGTAATTTTGTTTTTGGATTAATTAAATAAAAATCTGAAATAATTTAGTATTGAATCTAAACGAGATTAAATCTAGGTACATTTAGAGCAAAAGTGAAAAAGAAATTTCAATTTGGGGATAAAAGTGTAATTAAAGAGGGACTAAAGTGAAAGAATCTTTTTAAAATTATGGCTAAAGTGGAATTTCAGAAACTTTTTTTTTGGTCGAATCAGATTGTGCCACATGTCCCACTGCTACAGTTTTTAAAAATTACATAAAAACCTCCTATTTCTTCTTTCTTCTCCACGTAAGTCTCCCGAGATCCACCCTCTGCCACTGTTCACCCAAGGCTACACCAGCTGCCGCTGTGCCAGACGCGCCCACCCGCCGTGACCGGAAAACATCGACGAAAATAAGGTTAATGCATTATTTTAAATAGCAGTTATCTATTATTTATTATTTACACGAAAATTATTTTATTTACACGAAAATAAGGTTAGTACACAAAAATTTATTATTTACAATTTCTCTATGTCGTATAATATATATATATATATATATATACATATATATAGATTATTAAACTGTAAAAATATGTTATCTAACATATGTAATGATATATATATATATATAGGTGATGTTTTAATGGAGATTTTTATTTTTATTCCATAGATGAGTACTCTAATTTGAGCTATTGGATTTTATTCTAATGGATAAAATAATATTAGTAAATTTGCTAAATAATATTATTATAATTAATACAGATATAAATATAGAAAGCTATTTGAAATAAAAAAAAATATTAGTAACCTGATAAGTTGGTTAACTTTTTTCATTTTTTTTAAAAAAAATAAAACTAGTTAAAAAATGCTTAATAATTGGAAATCACTCTAAACTATTTTATTTGTTGGAAAAAATACACACTAAAAGATATACAAATTTTAAATTAATTCATGCATAATTTTAAAAATACCACTTACAACCTATCAACGGATCCTAGCTTTATTATCTTTTAAACCAGATATTCTAATCTAAGTATTAAGTACAACTGGATGAATGTATGGGTGTTGCGTACAATTTCTTGAATACGCACTTTAGGCCCTTATAATTTTTTCAATACATAAGATTGAGAGAGTTTGTTCTATAAAGAATAAGAAGACTAGCTTATTTTTCTCTCTAGTTTATGGAGACTCTTTAGAAAATAATATGTGGTCTAATTCTGCTAGGGTTTTTACCTTATATATATATATATATAAATTTATTTATTAAACTATTTAATAAATAAATTATTAATCAAATTAATATATATCTAATATAACAAAAACGTGAGTTTTTGTTTTTATATATAAATATAGATATATAACTTAAAAAAACAAAACGTCCAACTTAGTTTATTTTTAATAAAAAAACGTAGGCTTAAATATATATATATATATATATATATATCTAAAATTAGATTAATTATATATATATATATATATTTGATCGTCTATTAAGAAAGTAAAAGTCAGTCAAAGGGTTAAAGATAAATAGATTAATAGAGATAATTAGATATTTTTAAATTCAAAATTTTAAAAAATTAAGAAACTTATCCTTCCATAAATTAAAATTAATTAATTCAAAATTATATAATTAATTAATTATTAACAATTATTAATTACATATAGATAAATGATTTATCTAAATAAAGTGTGTAGTAACAGAAATAGTATAATATCTAATATAGTGTTTGCAAGAGGTGGAATTGAGAACCTATGGACCTGTAATTCAAACGTCAATAAATTATGATAATTAATTAAATTCTTTAATCAATTTGTCTAATTTATTACTTCTAGTATTACTCCACTAAAATCTGAAATTGCACTCTTTAATTTATAGAATTAATTTACTCAGAAAACAGCGAGCGGTCTATCGATTTAATCATTACATATAGTTCAATCCTCCATAGATAATTCATAATTGGAGCCAAGTCATTTTCGTTTACTTGTCCAATTACATCTTTATCCTGTATACCATTGATTCTCTAACGAACAATTAATTTACAATTCTATTATAAATTGAGTACTCAAACTGTTCAACTCTTGAATTAATACACAAGGGAATCATCTTTCTAACTTCCTAATGCAATAAATGAATTCTATATTTTTAAGATACATTTCGAACTACTCAACTCATCATGCTCCCAAGATACAAGTATTTTGATCTGTTTAAAAAATAAACTTTTAATAAGTTTGTCAAAGAATATAATGTTATAAATAGGATTCTATAACTACTTAGGATTAAGATTGATCTATATATGATCATCTAGTGACATTATTTGAACTCTCCACAGTTAACGGAATTTATGTGACATTCAAATCATGTCAGGTCCAGACCTATATAATTGAATTATGTAAAGTATCTCTATTATGATGTCAACATATCAATAGTTCGGATAAAACTATTACATTCTTAATATTAATGGATCGTACTAATAATATTTAATTAAAGATCTCAACTTTAGTTAATTATTACGGACTATATTTAGTTTATTATCCATAAATTTAATCCTCATGTATATTACACTTATATACTAAATTTTATGGTCATATAAATAAATTAGAGATTTTCTGATATTTAAGGACATATATATTATGCACAGATTCAAATTGAAATTTTTCATATTATTAATTCAGAAAATATCCAAAATATACATGCTTTTAGGGCATAAAAACTAACCATTTTCCACTTGCCTTAAAGTAGGTGAAACATGTCTCTCAATCCTAAATCTTTTAAATGACTCTCAAAAGTCTTGTATGGAAGCGTTCTTGTAAAAGGATCTGCAATGCTGTTTTCGGATGCTATCTTTATAATGGCCACGTCTTGTCGATGTACTATCTCTCTAATCAGTACTTCTTTTCTATATGCTTTCCTCCCTTGTGACTTACTAGTTCTTTTGAATTCGCACATGCTCTTCTGTTGTCGTAGTATAAAGTCAATGACTTATCCATATTTGGAACAACTTCTTGTTTAGCTACTTCACAATCTACTATGTATTCTACTTCCATAGTAGAATCTATAGTACTAGATTGTTTAATACTTCCCTAGACAATGGCTCTACCCCCAAGAGTGAACACCAAACTAGACGTCGACTATCGAGTATCTTTGTCTGATTGAATATCAGAATTAGTATAACCAGTAGGAATCGAGTTCTGACTTGAATAAACCAGCATATAATTTCTCATTCTCATGAGATACTTAAGAATATGTTTTACTGCTATCCAGTGATATAATCCTAGATTTTATTGAAAATGACTGACTATCTCCACTACGTAGCATATGTCAAGCCTAGTACACAACATGACTTATATAAGGCTACCAACTATAGACGTATAAAGAACCCATCTCATATTCTCTTCCTCTTGAGGTGTCTTGGGACATTGCTTTTATGAAAGGATAACTCATATGTCGAGAAGGTAACTGTCCTTTCTTGGAGTTTATCATCGAAAAATAAATGAGCATCATATCAATATAAGATGCTTGAGACTGTGCCAAAAGTCTGTTCTTGCGATCTCGAATAATTTGGATCCCAAGAACATAACTTGCTTATCCCAAATCTTTCATTTGGAATTGCTCGCCTAGCCACTTCTTTACATTAGATAATATTTCCGCATCATTCCCAATGAATAAAATATCATCTATATAAAGAACTAGGAAGACCACTTTCTTCTTTTTGATGCACTTGTATACACAAGGTTCAAATAATATTTTGATCAAAACTATAAGATTTAATCGTCTTATCAAATCTTAGATTCTATGATCTTGAAGCTTGCTTAAGTGCATAAATAGACTTAAGTAGCTTGTAGACTTTCTACTCTTAGCCTTTAGTTACAAAACCTTCTGGTAGCACCATATAGATTTTTTCTTCAAGATAGTCATTCAAAAAAGATTTCTTGACGTCCATTTGACATATTTCATAGTCTAAACATACAGCAATGAATAAGAGGATACGTATAGATTTAAGTATGGCTACTAGCGAGAAAATCTCTTCATAATCAACTCTCTCTTTTTGGGTATATCCTTTTGCCACTAACCTAGGTTTGAACATTTCAACTTTTCCATCTGTTCCTCTTTTTCTTTTATATATCCATTTACATTCAACGGACCTGACATCCTCGGGTGGATCTACAAGTTCCTAGACAGAATTAGAACATGTGGATTCCATTTCTTGGTTCATAACCTCTTGCAATTTTTCATCATTAGAATCTTCCATTACATGCTTGTATGTCAATAGGTCATTTTGGCTACTATAGAAAATAGCAACGTGTGTTCTTTAACTTCTCTATAATGAGTAGGTGGTCTAATAACCCTCTCACTATGTCGAATTGCCAAGGTATTTTTGTGATGCCCAAGATTCTCACATACATAATAAGCCAATAATAAACATATTCATATTTCATAATAGACATATCAAGCAACTAGTATCAATTTCAT
>JXTB01000030.1:907446-956070 GCA_002914805.1 Parasponia andersonii
CAGTGTGATAAATTCAAGCATGAGATTACATGAAAGATTGTGAGGATATAGAGGGAGGAATAAGGAGCTACAGTTTGGTTAAAGAGGAGAAGAGCGACATATACATTATAAACCAATTATTAAGGGCAGAAGTGACATTTCAGGTGGATATACGCATATTTTCAGAGTTTTATTAAAGGAAGTATATGTACCAAAATATGCCTCTTATAATGCATATTTAACCTAATTTCCCTATTGATAGGTGTTAATTTGTGTCTATAATTGGATTAATTTCTTTACATTACTTTGATAGTTTTTGTGTTAGTTTTAGGTTTTTATTCTTATTTTAATGTTTGGTAGACGTTTAGGACAAAAATGAACGAAATGGCGAAAATGAGCAAGATTGAAAATAGCTGAAAAATTCAATTTTAGAACCAATGCAGAACCACCTAAAAGTGGGCGTCGCGGCCCCAGCTTAGCCAATTTAACTGACTTTAAGTGTTTTTAGGCTTTTGAAATCCGAATTTGTGTGAAAATTTACCAAAATGTTATTGACGTTAATTCCACTATAAATAGGATACAATGTGTCAGATTGAAAGGGGGTAGACATTCATTATTTTTAGACCCGAAGACCGAGAGAGATGATTACAAAGAATTGAAGGACGTAAAAAGTTGCTTGGAGTTGGAATCATTCTGCTTAGAAGAGTCTTGTTCCAGCTATTGGGAATTCTCTCCTTCCTTTTTCTTGTTCCTTATTTTCTGGTTTTTATTTATCTAGCATGATGATTTTAGTTATTGATTTTAGAAGCATGTTAGGGTAGGTTTTCGTTTTGGTTAAGTTTGATTTGAAACCCTAAACATGATTATGTAGAATTATTTTTTTCAATTTTATATATTGATTATTTATTCAAAATTGCTTATATTTTCTATGTTTGTACGTTTTTTAGTTTCCATATTGAATTGCTTGGGTGGCCAACTCAATGAGATAATATAGAGATTTACTGTTAAAATTGGAACTTGATATACATACTTTCCTAGGTTTTCTAATTGTTAGTATCTAATTGTAGTTAATTGAATTCATCTAATTGATTGACTAACTATAGTGAAAAATATACTTTAATTTAACGATAATTTGAGTTCGTGTGATTGTTACTTAGGATTGATTGATTTTTTTATATTTAAAGCATTAACTAAGTTAAACGAAGAGAGTTTATTTAAGATTATCTAATTAATAGAATCTAGATAGAAAACTTACTTTATGTAGTGAAATCTAAGGAAAAATTGAAATAATAGAGCTAGTTGTAATTTTTGGATAATAATTTTAAAGAATAATTAATTATAAAAATTAGTAATTGATTTAATATAATTGTCTAAGGTGGAGGAGATTAATCCTTTAAGAAATTTTCTTAATTAATCTCGTTTTTATTTATTCAAATTATTTTAATTTTTTGTTACTTTTATTTAAATGTTTAGAACTTCTTTTTAATTTTAACTAAAAAGATTAGGAATCGATAATTTTAAAAAAAAAAAAAAAACAGTGCTGTGTGGGTCAACCATTCTTGGTAATGTACTAGATTAATTTAAGTTAAGAGTATAAGGTAATTAGTTTTTGGAGGTTCAGAGACCCATCGACTTTGAGCTTCCTTCTTAAGCATGTTTCCACATGGAAAAATGGTATAATTTGTCTATAAACAACTTCATTGTCCCAATTGCACAGAATTCAGAAATTTGTCTCGATTAGCATTAAATAATTTAATATTTTTTTAATAAATGAAGTGTGGATTTAAACTCAGATCCTCTACTTTGTAAAGACGTGTGATCACCGTTAGTTTAATGTGATTATAACCGTTTCTAATGCAAAAATAAAAAAATAAAAAAAAAAAAAAAAAAAAAAGTATGTCAATATTATATTTGAAATGACTTGCTAAATTTAAAACACATTTTTTAAGATTTGCTCTAATGGATGTGCATTGCACAAATTAATACATCTTAATCAAGTTTATGTGATATTCCACGTTTTCCTCTGACCTGTAATTTGTCCTCTTGATTTTTTTTTTTTTTTGGTGAAAATGTGTGTGGAAGAAAAAGTGATGGGAATTCTAATTTATAAAATTTAGGGAGAGTTATATTGTTAATAAAATTTAATGAAAAAAAAAGAGATAAGAAATATAAAAAATTTAAACATTTTTTTCAGTTTAATACAATAGCAATATTGTAAAAATTGCATATGCTAAAATTAAATTGGACACAGGTCAATTTAGTATAGTTATATTGTAGCCATGCTATAATTTTGTTGTGAGTGATAACTAGTGATTGGCCTAAATTAATAAAGTCTTCCCTCAAATGCAAGAGTGTCAAAGTAATAAATTATTCGATAAGACCAAAATCGATCCACAGAAAGGTTAGTGAATAATACAAAACTATAAACTATATATTACAAGAATTAATAGGATGAGAGATAATATGTTGTGGAATATTTCAATAAAACAAAGAGATAAAATGATGAGATATGAAAAGTTACAAAATTAAACGATGGCCAAAGTTAGGAGATCCTCTCGTGGTATGTCAAATAGGTATAATTTAAATTCATTGATTACTCAATTAGAATCCGTATAAAACGGAAGTTATAATCGGAAGATTTAGCATTAAAGGTTCTCTAAGTTAAACATATGATTGTATTAGTTTCTTCAATTACCTTTTTTGGATAACGCCAATACTTATAAATATGGTCAAGTACTCATAGTGACATCTTATACTTACAACAAATCAAGATTCCTTTCTAACACAATCGATTAACTGAACATACGACCCAAAAGAATCAAGTATTTTATATACCAAAGATTATATACAATGAATCAAGACACACTACTTAACAAGGAGGGTATTAGATTAATTAAAAAAGTAAGACAATATATATATTATAATACTAATTAAGAGATGTAAAGGATTAATTCTATGTAGATTTTTAGATTATACTATTCTTCCCTCAAAAGATTCACCCTCTCACCTTAGTAAGATGAAAATTAACTAGCTATGATGATAAAGAAAAAAAAAAGATGAACATGATATAAACATAAAAGTGAATAGAGATATTTTATGACTTTACATGCAAAATGATATTACAACAATATAGAAAATAAAAGAGAAAACAAGAGAATGATCTTGATATCTCAAGCAAGATGCCCATTAAGCCTAGCTTAAGTACTTATTTATAGGAAAATTTGGAGATATAAAGTCAAAATTTGTAGGCTAAGGATAAGTGCAAAGTGACACTTTATTTTGGCAGATTCAGTCCCTCCTAAAGATGTATTTGGAACTCAATGAATTTGGATGAATAAGGTCTTAATCAAAGAAGAGAAAATGAAGTTTTATCTCTTACAAGTCGTATGCTACTAAAATTGCATCCGTCATAGCCGTATTTCTTGACTTGGAGAAAAAACGGTAAAGATAGGTTCTACTAAATCAAAACTGTTTGCTAATCTTATCATTTCGAAAGATATGATATTTTCACCTAGATTTTGACTTCTCTGGAATTTTCTCAAAGAACAAATTATCTAAATTTTTTTTTCTGTAGATGTCCACAATATCAAGAATCACTCAATTTGGAATTGTATTGAAGCAGAATGAGCTAAATATTAAAATTTGTTGGGCTGAACACGAATGCAGTCTAATTTGAAATTTTGTCCATTTGAAACCCATTTCGAAATAATCTGGATGGATCTTATGAATTGAGTTCAATTAGGTATGAGTTCATAATCCATAGGTTTAAGAATTGAGATCAATTTCCCACGTGGTTTAAAATTTGTGTCCATTTTATGAAATTTTCGCAAAAATGAATATTTAGTACAAATTAGGGGTAACTCGTATTTTTATACCTATGTCTACAAAAGTGTTTTAAGCTAATGAATTTAATGAAACTCTAAGTGTATAATGATAATATAATTCTAAAATAAATAAGCACAATTAGACGTTCATCAATTAGTTGTGAGAAAAAAAAAGGTCTAAATATTTGGTAAATTTAATTTACAAAATCATTTTGCTGTTGAAAAGAAACATATAAATGTTTGATAAATTATAGATTATGAATGTTGTAAAATGACATTTTAGAAAATTTTTATTGTAAAAGTAAAATTAGTTTTGAAAACAACTATACCCCATTTCTTAAATTATGCTTAAAATACCAGTTACAGTAACTTTCAAAATTTGATTTTTTAAAAGAAAGGATTTACCAAACACTCTTCCTTCTATTTTTTTTGTTCACTAATCACTTTTTAAAGTTAGAAAGTATCTAAAACAATCCCAAATGGGACCCACATCGTAAATATAGACCGTATTATAAAATATAGCCAATACTATATGACAGTATTGTAAAATGTAATATCTACCGATGATAAAATGATAAACTTAAACACATATTAATAATGCCAATATTATAAATTTTAACAATTTTAACAATCATTATATCTTGTGTAATATTTAACATAAAAAATAAAATATACCTAAAAATATATTATATTTGACACAACATTTTTTTTTTCTGTAGAATGTTAAAATTTTTTATTGGCATGAATAATAGAATAACCATATTCTCATTAGTGAGAACTCTCCGTATATTTTATCAAAACTATAAGAAGAAGTTAATGACATTCTCGATTGTAGTGACACTACTTCAACAAAAAATAATGCCAGTGACACTTTACAGGTCCATTTTTTTTATTTTAAAAAAATACACACAAAATTTTAACCACTTAATACTCTTTTTTAGTTATAACAATTTAAGTGATCTTTGAATAATAAAAGTTAAGCAAAATACTTAGTCGAATTAACTAAAAGAAATGGTGTGTGTATAATTGTTTAGTAATGCTAGGATATCAATAATATATACAAAAAATTATGGTATTTATTTCAATCATTTTTTGAAAATGTAATTATTCTATTTAAAACTATGTGTTAAAAATAATACATATTATTAGTATAAATTTTTGATGTAAAATTAAATTCATTGGACCAGCCCAGTAAGTTAAGTGGGTGAGGTGAGAGAAGAATTGAGTATTAAGTTTTTATGCAAAATTATGGTGTGACAATAATTTTTTGAACTTTCTTTAAGATCTTGTTTTAAATATTTTAGTATTTATAAGTGTTGTTTGTATCTTCAACATAGAGTATAGAGTAACTTCTGTTAACAGTTGAGAGAATGCAGAAGAAGATATTCAGAGAAGATTTTCAGTCTCGGCCGATTCCGAATCGTTCTTGAACTCAGAAAGCTCCTTCTTCTTTCCAGCTCTGAATCCAAGCAACAATGGTGGGTCCTCCAAAATGGCACCTCCTCCCTCTCCTCCTCCTCTCCGTTGCAGCTCTCTTCTTCTACTCCTACTACCACTCCACTCTCCACCCCTTCCCCACAAATCTTAACCCTAATTTCCCCCTCCGTACCCATACCCCTCCCCCGGACTTCACCTTCATCGTCAAGGTCCTCGCCTACAATCGCCTCGACTCGCTCGCCCGCTGCCTCCGCTCCCTCGCTGCCGCCGACTACCTCTCCGATCGGGTCCACCTCCATATCTATGTCGACCACTTCGCCGTCGTCAATGGCTCCGGTGCCGATTTGGATCGCGGGTTGGAGGAATCGGGTCGGCTTCTGGAGTTCGCCGATGGGTTCGATTGGAAATTTGGGGAAAAGCTCGTCCATTACCGGACCCAGAATGCGGGGCTCCAGGCCCAATGGCTGGAGGCCTGGTGGCCGGGCTCCGATGACGAGTTCGCCTTTGTGGTGGAGGATGACTTGGAGGTCTCGCCGCTTTATTACAGGTTTCTTAGGAGTTTAATTGTGAATTATTACTATGGTGATCCGGATTTCCGTCCGTACATCTATGGAGTTTCGTTACAGAGACCAAGGTTTGTTCCAGGTACCATTTTTCGTTTTAGTTTCTCTAAAACTGAGTCATGAGCAAGTTAGAGCATAGGAGCTGAAAGACAATGCTTGGGTTAATGTGGTTGCTATATACAGTGTTTGAGCTGTTGTGTGGTTCAAATTTTGTCTATAGAATGAAAATTATATTATAACGTGAGCAAGATTCCTTAGTTTGCATGACTGATAATAATTTGTGCTCTTTGTAAAAGTTTGAACCATTTCTTATGTAATTGGCTTATGTTATTGTTAATGTTGCAAAATTTGGTTGATTCACTATTGGCTACAAAATTATTTACTTGTTTCTTCACCGTAAATGAATTCGGTTGTGTTAACTTAAAGTGGGCTTATTCATTTTCTCTTTATTAGAAGAGGCTTAAATATCATATTGCGTATCAATTCCTAGCAATAAGAATGATTCAAGACTTAAATCTATTTCTGGACCTGTCGATGTTCGTGTTTTATCCAGATGCATTTTATGAGCTCAATTGCAAGTATAGAGATCGCTGTGAACACTCTTTCGACTGAATTAAATGTTCGGGGATTTATGCTTGCAATATTCAACCTCATGTAATTTCTGTCACTCATTCCAATTTTATTGAGAGAGAGAGAGTGTGTGTGTGTCATTCTCCTGGTTGATTTCTTATACTGTGCTTTTTCAGAGTGAATTATGCTAGTCAAGAAAATATTGTCTCTTCTATATTACCTGACCTTTTTATTCTGTTATGTTTCATGACCAACTTCTGGCTTTACATATTCAATTTTCCTTCAATTTAATGTGTTATTACAGGTAAACATGGAAACAAAATACAATTGGATAGTGGAACTCGACTTTTCTTATACCAATTGGTAGGCACTTGGGGTCAGCTTCTCTTTCCAAAACCTTGGAAAGAGTTCAGGTTGTGGTATGACAAACACAAAGCCAAGGGTATAAAGCCATATCTTGATGGAATGGTACTTTCTTGTTTTCTTCTCTTTTGATTCATGTGTCAATTTGTCGAGCTCACTATTTTCTTGAAAAGTCTTTTTCTTTTGTCTATAACATGGTTAAAACGCGGAATTCCTATGTAGGTAACAAATGGATGGTACAAAAAGATGGGAGAGAGGATATGGACTCCTTGGTTCATTAAATTTATTCATTTTCGTGGCTATTATAATTTTTACACTAATTTTTTACACGAGAGAGCACTGAGTGTCTCTCACAGAGATGTGGGTGTCAACTATGGCAAAAGTGCTGGGCCTGATTCCAATTTATTGGATGAAAACTCTCTTGATTTCAACCTTTTGGAAATGCAGCCATTGAGTAACCTGAAGTGGTATGATTTTTGTTTCAGAGAAGTAATTCCTGAAAGAGTTGTTAGAAGGTTTGATGACCTTGGGTCTGTTCTTCACTCGGTGCAGCAACAGGAAACCGCTATTCTTGTGAGCCTATATGGGGCACCAGAGATCATCATAAGGAACCTGCTCTGCAGCTTTGAG
The DNA here is from genome assembly GCA_002914805.1 of Parasponia andersonii. Taxonomy (NCBI): domain Eukaryota; kingdom Viridiplantae; phylum Streptophyta; class Magnoliopsida; order Rosales; family Cannabaceae; genus Trema; species Trema andersonii. The sequence continues at coordinate 914,813 of JXTB01000030.1, forward strand.
AAGCTAAATGTTCGAAACTTCATATTCGTTGGTCCTGAGTCTGATTTCTTGCTTGACCTCGCACGAAGAGGACATCCCGTGATCGTCGGAGACCAATTCTTGAGGAGTGTAACAACTTACAAAATGACGGATCCTCAAGATTCCCATGCAGAACTGATAAGCTCCATATTAGTGAAGTCCTATGTCATAAAGAAGAACATGGAATTGGGATACAGTTCCTTGGTGATGGAGGGCAATATGCTTCTTGTTAAAGGGTATCCTTATCTCGATTTTGATAATATCCATGACTTCTATACCGGAAAGAGCTCAGGACTTTTCTTTGTTAGAAACTCAACTTCTGCTCGTAAAATTTGGGTTGATAAGTTCATCCCAGCTAGTGTAGTTATGTTGAAGTCTTTGTTGGGTAAACAAGAGAGTACAAGTTTTGCAGGTATAATGGGAAAGTTGTTGGAAGAAAAGAATACGAAGATTAAGATAATTGATGAGACAAGGTTTGGTGTTGATATTTCCAGCAATAATGTTAACCAATTTTCTTTAGGGGTTGAAAGAAAGATTATTTACTGGCCTGCCGGGATGGGTCTAGATTTACTTAGGAAGCGGCTTGAAGAATTTGGTGTATGGATGGTAGATGATGACTTTTCTTGCAAGGCTGTTGTATGTCACCAGTCATAGCATCTGCTGGTGATTACTACGATTTTTTGGTGTTTTATAGTTGTCTGTGCACTTATTCCTGCACAACTGTACTCCACATTCTCATGCCTTATTTTTTGCGGGCATAATCATCAATTTTTGATTAAAATTTTAGATTGATGCCATTAAATTATGATGTGTTTATACTTTGATAAGTACGCGTATAGAAAAATAATGTCCTTTTAGAGAGAGATCAAGATTTGAGAGCTGCATAGGAACAAAGAAGACAGAGACTCAAATGTCCTCCCCGTATCATTATCTTAAAATTCGTGAAAATTCAAGAGAGAGAGATGTTCCTCACTATGCGTCTAGCATATTGTTAATGTTACAAAATAAAATACTAGTGTCGAATAAGTTATCATTCAGCGGTGCTGGTTTCTCTCTTTTCAATAAAAGCAATGCTAACAATTAGCACGAGTGGGTTATACATCACAGGTGTTGATAATTGTAGTTTACTGTAGTCATTGGATCCTCTGAAGTATCATTGTTTCCGTTGTCATTGGATCCTCATCGACAATCCCCGTTAAAACCCTTGCTAACAATACCAATCTCATCAACGCTATGTATTTTCTAGTTTTTTGCAATCAGGGCTCGCCTTTCATATATCGAGTTAGTTTTTTTTTTTATCATCTAGCTAGTTCTATGCGTGATGCTAAACACAATTCATGTAGATCTATGAAGTCGAATCTCATTTTAAACTTTAAGGTCATCTCATTTTAAATTTTAAGTCATAAATACTAACCGTAATAGATTGTAATGCATAGATTGATCGATAAGGCATACCACCGGTATGAGATATCAAAGGTCAGGAATACAATGATAGCAAAATTTCTCGAAATCTTTAAATTAGCATTTCTTTTCTTGCATGGACTACTACTCGATAAATATAAAGGCAATTTTGAGTAATAAATAAACCTTGCATTGACAAATATCAGATACATTTCAGGACAAAAAAATAAAGCAACAAACCAAAATGGTACACGTGATTGCTAAGGTAAACTTTACTCTAGAAACTCTTCACGAATCAAATGTTGATATACAACTCCAATCACAAATTAGGGCATTAAAACAAACCAACAAATAAGTGGCATAGTGGCAACGTGGTTATTCTGGAGACTAGAGGTCGCGGATTCGAACCTGAGTGGCTCTTTCGGAAATCTTAAATGTGAAAGTACCTACCTGCCAACCCAATGTCCCGTTCTCTACCTCCAGGGTGCCGTTCTCACTAACTATTCGGATGAAGTTCAGGTGACTCACTCCACCATCAGATGGAGGCGACCTGTCGATAGGATCTTAAGGAACATTCTTGAATAGAATTGGAGGTCTTATGGTCAAGTCCATGGAAGGCAAGCCATGCTGGTCGCTCCCTCCTCTTTTTTAGGATTAAAAAAAAAAAGTCATTAAAATAAACAACATTCAGGTAATATGAATTCAGCAGCAAGCAGAAAGGAAGCGTGAGGATACATGCCCCCTAGATTTCTACTGCTTCATCGTTGCTTTTGAAAGCAACTAAAACCACTTAACTAATTTGAATAAGCTGTGCTAAACGCTATTGTAATATACACATTGAATTTCTTATCCGCTTCCGATTCTGCAGATTTCCAGGATTAACAAACTCAATTCGATCAATCACATAAAGCCTCAGATTGGAAGAAAGTTCAGCAACCAAGAACAATGATGTTTTGAATTGAGAATATTTCTTTCTGAAAACCTACAGCACTCAGTAGGAGTTTATACTTGAGCAAGAATGTGATGCAATCTCAATTCATATGCTTCATGAGCTGTAATAAAAATGAAAATTTCTTGGAAACTATCAAACATTGATGTTTTTTATTTGATTACAGTTACCACCAATGAAGTAAAATAACTAAACCGAGTTTCTAATTTTTTTCATTTCTAGGAAAATGATTCAACAACGAAGAAGGATTAAGCCCGTCAAGACCACTGGAAGAATTATCAATTTTAGCTTGGCACAAAACCTTCTCCTGTCCTCGTGCATAGTTAATGATAATTTGCCACCTCTACCAAATACTTCTACTTCTTGACTAGCTAGTAACCAATTACTGAAGCACGAAAAACAAGAGAAAAAAATATATAATTTACGCCCCCCACGAAAAAAAAAAAGAACAGAATGGATAGAAGGACGAACCTATTGATGTTGAAGATCATACACCAGGAATAGAGTTAAGTTTCACTAGCCATTCGTACAAAGACAAAGTACCATTTCTTTCATCCATTAGCATTGTTAGCTTTGCATTCTCCAATCCACGATCCTTTGTCTAAACATTTCTTGTGCCTGAATCTTGATATGTTGGACTCTACATTGCAGTTACAGACATTACATGAGTCACAACAACATACAGAACCATAAATGAACAAATAAGAATAACAGTCTGATTTGATGAACATGTTAATTTCAGGATTCAAAGAGACAAAATTTGACATAATTATCATTTATGATTGGAATTCTGTCCATACCACTGATTTAAGAAGACGTAAACTACACACAAAAGAACATCTACACTTTACGAGCTAGGGTCCTCTGTTTTGTTGCATGCTGTACCACCTTTTCCTCGACTGGAAGGCCCTTCCGCCGCCTGACATTATCGATGAGCTTTCGTGCTGTGTTGGGGAGCACACTAGAACCATCACCAAATTCTTCAATTTCCTCTTCTGTTCTGGGAACAAAGAAAGGGTCCTCTGGAAGTGCTTCCCAGTGGCTAAGCACAAGAAGGGCACTTGCTGCTCCGGAAGTCCACCTCCTGAGCTCATCCGCAAAACCAAAGCTTTCAGAAACAGGCACATGTGCATGCACAGTGAACAATGCAGAACCTTCCTGCATCTCTTCCTTCAAAACCCGTGCCCTCCTTCGTGCAAGTACAGCATACATGGGACCCAGATACTCCGTTGATGTGTTCAACTCACAAAAGTACATTGCTTCAACAAGCCGTGGTTTCTTTTGTAGTACAGCTGCTCTACAAGCATCTTTGACAGCTGTCATAACCTGACCAGGGAAGATATCATATTGTTCAGACTGCGATTGCGAGGCTTCGGATTCATCAGAATGTGCTGGAGTAATAGACGCTTCAACAATGAATGCCAAACCCCACATAGGTTCATCACATAGGGGGCCAGCTGCTGTAGCGAGTTGAAAACCAGACACCACACTGCTCCCTAGGCGCTCTGCTTCAAAATACAATGCTTGAGCTGATTCTGAAGATGGCTTATGTACTGTGTCACAATGGCCAGAATCGTCCACAAATCCTAGTTTCTCAGATACATGGGAAGAACCACGAATGAGAACAGACTTTTCAGTATCCCTTCCTTCAGAGCTCGGAGTAAAGAGGATGTTAGGACCAATCTGCTGAGGCCCAAGTGACCAGATTCTCTTTAAAAGCTTTATCCATTTTCTTTTCAATTTTTCTGCTCGGTCCTCATCATTCTCATCCCTAGACAAAATATCACTCTCCACGGCATCCATTAAGCGTTTCCCTGAGGTTTCTATTGCATTCTCATCCTCCATACTGCCTGATATCCGTGTTTCCAATTTTTTATTTGTATGTCCAGCCCTACCTCCAATAATATCTCCAAGTAAATCAGAACTTTCATCAAGAAGCTTAGTTAAAGAAGGCGGTAGCGTCATGACTCGTACTTTAACATCACATCTTAGATTTGGAGTGGTCTTCTTGACATAATCTGAACTCTCGGCTAAGGATTTTAAATTCTCAAGGGTATTCCATTCCTCTCCCTCAATGGTCTCTTTATAGGTGACTAGAGGTGGTGAGACTTCCAAGCTTACTCTAGCAAACCTCTCCTTCAAATCCTTTATGCATCTCTCGAGATGAACTTCTCCTGCAGCAGCCAGAACATGTTCTCCCTTTGAGGAAACTGTGACCTCTACAAATGGGTCTGCCCGGTTTAAAAGCTTTAAACCTTTCATTAATGCAGTTACATCTGCAGGATCAGTAGGTTCAATTGCAACTCTAAGGGTTGGAGCAACTTGAAATGCCATACTTGAGAAGGGCCAACAGTTCTTTGTGGAAGAAAGAGTTGCACTTTTCAGAATATGATGGCCAAGGCCTCTGATTGCCACAACATTCCCCGCACGAGCAGAGGCTACATATTTCAAACCTTGACCCATCATTACATATACAGATTGCAACGTGGCCTCCTGCACATGCTTTTGCATTGACTCCCCTTTTGATGGATCATATAGAGCCGAAAGTACAAAAATCTTCTGTCCTGAATAAAGAACCCCACTAAAGATCCTTGCAAATGCAAGAAAGCATTCGTCAGATTCACCATCTTCACTTTCATCAATCCAATTGTTTAGGACTTCTCCTTGGGGACCCCTTTGAGGAAGCATTTTCATCGGGACAGCAAACATCTTGGACACAAAAGCAACACAAGGAGCTTCAGGCCTAGAATCACAAGCTTCAACCGATGTTCTCACAAGCTCAGCCTCTGCTAGCACATTAGAATCAACCCCGTTATCCAAAACCTCTCTTTTTGGGAGCAAACGTGGAATCCGAAATGTCTGCGCCGCAGTGGGGTCAGGCATACACTTAACTACCATAGATAACACCGCTTCAGATAGAGGAAGCCAGCGGCTCATTACAGCCTGAAGTACAACTTTAGGATCCTTGTTTTGAAGCTCACGAGGCAGTACAGACAGATTAAATGATTTAATTACTTTCTCAAGCATTTCTTTGCCCCCGTCGGTCTCCAAAGCCCCCTGGTAAACCTGCCAAAGTGGCTCAAGCACGAACTGAACAAACATAGGCCGAGCTTTACTTCCACTACTAACTCCTTTCTGCCCCACAATCATCTTACTCTTTGCATTGTAATACCTAGGACCCCATAGCGCCTTTTGCAATGCAGCCGCACTTGCCCCAAGCTTGGAAGCATAGAACTCAGCAAAATCATGAACAGTAAAACCCCATCCATCCAATGCACACACAAACGCCACGTTTCCCTTCTGGGGCTGAAAAGTATCTTCCTCATCATCCTCCACAAACTCATAACTCTCATCGTCGAGTTCACCCGAAGGCCCAGCAAGTATAGAATCAACTTCCGATAAGTACTTCTCCGACTTGTACGCACTCACAATGCCATTAACCTCATGAACAATTCTCAACAACCGAGTATACGCCTCCATGGGACTCAACCTAAGCTCACTAATCAACCTATCAATCTTGTTAAGCACCAAACAAGGCGTCAGCTTCTCAATCCAAGCCTGGCGCAAAACCGCGTGGGTTTGGATATGAACGCCCTCAACGGCGTCGACCAAAACCAAAGCTCCGTCGCTCAGGCGCGCCGCAGTGGAGACCTCGCTGCAAAAATCCATGTGGCCAGGGGAGTCGATAAGGTTAACGGAGTAATCCCTATACCGGAGAGCTATTGAGGAGCTCTTCATGGTAATGGCGCGGCGCTGCTCCTCGTCGAGGTAGTCCATGAACCGGAGTCGCCCGGCGAGCTTCGGGTGCAGTAAGCCCCCGCCGGAGGAAGCGATTAGGTGGTCGGCGAGCGTGGTCTTGCCGTGATCGACATGAGCCAATATGCATATGTTTCGGATACTTCGTGTATCGGAATCCGCCATTTTTGTCTCAATAAATTACAAAAACAAGAAACCAAAAAAAAAAAAAAAAAAAAAGTGCTGGCAAAATTGAACTGGAAATTAGGTTAAATCAATTCACTAATCAATCAATCAATCAAACCAAAGAGGTTTTTGATTCTACAAAGAGTGTTTGGATGGAGAGACTATTGCGGAAGATCGAAGAAAACGATTACCTCTTGGTCGGAATCAATGGAGGGCGTGGGCGTTCGGGTAGGTTTTGAGGGCAACTTGCTCTTTCCCTCCACTTCTTCAATTTCAAGTCTATTTGTGTCTCAAAGGAATTTATATAAGTTGTGACTGAAAAAAATTAGGGCTTTCGAGTGGTTTACCAGGCTTCCCATTGAAAATAGGTATGCAAGATTCTTTCTTGCCTCTTTGGCTTTCATTACAAGTTTCCTTATTTTTTTTTCTTTTTCTTAAAAAGAAAAAAAAAAATCATTTTTAAGTGTTGAAACTCATTTTTTGGTCCTTGAATTTCAGGACGAATCCTATTTTGACTCTGACTATAAAAAGTTTTCTAATTTGGTCATTCCGTAGTGAACAAAAGAAAAATGTCTTTTTCTTAGCCCTAAATTATTACAAAATCAGTCATATTTTTATTGGTGGGACCCAAAATTCAATTTACCTTATTTTAAAAAGCATTTTTAATAATTGTCAAAACTGTTTTCAAATTTGTAAAATAGAATCTAAATTTTATATTAAAGAAATCAAATTTCAATCAAAAGTGTTCTTTCCTGATGAATTAATATTGGCGGGGAGATTAGGTTACGATGCTATTAATAATTACAAATACGTTAGAATCGGGTGTGTTAACGGAGCTCGAATGTAGAGAGCTTGGACTCTATTTCTTGGAGAGGAGACTATGTTGTAGTATTAAAGTTTCTTGTCTTGGATTAAACAGCTAAGCATTGGACTCTTCGTAAGAATATCACTTCCGTTGACTTTTTGGAAGAGTGATGAACTTCTCATGCAAGTAGATGGCAGTGGAAAGTTGGTCTCCTAAAACCTTCGCACCAAAAACCATAGGAAGGTTGCAATCAATGGTGTGGCCGAAACGAGGTGTTAGGCTTTGCCATATATGAGAGTTTGGTTTCAGTTCAAGGAGGGTGACAAGCTTAGTCGTAGAGAATTTGTGTTAGTTATGCGTCTAACACTCATGAAACATGAGATATAGTAATGGGAACTATGTGAAAGTAGTACTTGTCTTATTAATAGTAAAACAAAGTATTATATATATATATATATATAGGTTGCCAATCCAATAGGTATTTTTTTTCTTTACCTATAGGTAGGTATTTTTTTTTCAGCCGTTGGATCACCAGTAGATGGTGATCCAATGACTATAATGAAATGCATGAAAAGACGTGCATTATTAATGCTCTTTCTCTCTCTTACTTTTAAAATGTACATACTAAATTTTCATTGGCCAAATTGATACCTAGCTATAGGTAAGAAAAAAAAATACCCACTGGATTGGTGTATATATATATAGGGCACCAATCCAGTGGGTATTTTTTTTTTTAACTTATGTAGGTATCAATTTAGTCAATGAAAATTTAGCATGTATATTTTTTTATTGTAAAAAGTAAAAGAGAAAGAACATTAATGATGCACGTCTTTTCATGTACTTCATTATAGCCATTGGATCACCATCTAATGGTGATCTAACGGCTAAAAAAAAAATATCTACCCATAGGTAAAGAAAAAAAATACCTATTGGATTGACAACCATTTATATATATATATATATATATATATTCACATTATTAATTAGAGTGATTTTGGTGTAGCTATTAAATGTATGTAATTCTTTAGCAATTTGTTCTGAAGAAAGTTTTCTGTTCTTTTGAATGTTGGATAAGTTATGTATAGTTCATGTTAAAGCTACGCAAATGAGCATTACAAGCATAAAACCACATGTGCAGCAGAGTTTGGAAGTCCACAAATTCAAAAAGACTAACTATCCTGTGTAACGTGATAAAAACAAAGCAATAACAGTCCATTCGGAGGGAACAAAATCATTACAAAGGGACTTAAGAGTCATTAGCGGTGCTTGAATTTGAGAAAATTCAACAATCATATGCAACCATTCATGATCCATCTTCTAAAACTGAGCTTACAAACTCTCTTTTGAAGACAACACCAAGTAGTTGCCGACTAGATTCCCTGTAAAAATAGTGGACATAACCTGAACAATTTCCAAATAAATTTGCATTATGTCCACCTTCACCAAGCTTGACTTCGGTGGGTAGAAAGAGTCAATGTTTTTGAATAAAACTTTACATCTAGTTCTCCAAATGACATCCACAATGCATGCCAGTAGACAAATGAAAGCTGCATATCAGAAGTTTTACTTTTTTCCCCCAACTATTTTGAGTTGGTAGTTTTGCCCCTGTATAATTTATTTGTTTGCAAAATTAATCCTCCCATAAGATTATGTCTGGAATTTTGCTCCTATGTAAAAATCTTTTCACTTTCACTTTTACTTTCACTTTCACTTCATCATGATGTGAGTGGTTCCGGGCTTGTGTATCCACTTCATATTCCCTTAATTTTTTTTTTCCTGCCTACTCCCCTGACTTGGGGTTTCCCTCAATGTCGTTGGATGAAACTGGTGGTCGGATTACGCCTTCGTACGGTGACAAATCCCACGCCTATCTTCTTTGTCTATCACACCGTACGTCACCCGGCCCAGAGTGCGGGACAATCTTTCCGAGAGAGAAATAGGATGCGGAGCATCTTGACATTTAAATTAATGTCAATATAAATTTATAATAAATATTAAATTTAAAAATTAATATTATAACAACTAAAACTTAAATTAATTAAACAAAATTTTAAAATATAATATTATTTATATATTGATTTATTTTTTAAAAATATAATTAAATAATTTTTTTTTTTTCTCTCTCTTGCCATTGAGATCCTATATATATGAAGTTGTGTTCAGGGACTTGAGTCTTGACTCATACTGGATTGTAAAATGAATATTTGTTTAACTCGAAAAAAAAAACAGTGATGCCATTATAGAAGTTTCGGGGACCCAGGTGATATATTGGCCTTTTAATTTGGATGGCTATCCCTATTAATTTTAAGTTTGCTAAATAACTAATTTAAAGAGATTTTTTCCATAATTTTCAAGAATACAAAGTCAAACGTAAAAATTTACCCAGTATCTACACTTTCACTCTCAGTGACCTTCGAGATGGAGCTCCGCTAAAATTTTGTTGACGACTGGTCGCTAAGGTAAAGCCTCCATTCTTTTTTTTCTTTTTCTTTTTTTTTCCCTATGTTAGTCTTCATTGAACAATATTGTCAAGACTTTTAGGGTAAGTTTCTGAGAAATTTTCTGAAAAAAATAAACAAATTTTTAGTGTTAGATCGAGAGATAGTATCTAAAATATGAGAAAATTAAAGAAGGAAAAAGCATGGAGACAAGAAATAAATAATTACAAATCAACTTTTGAAGTAGAAATGATACAACAATTTTTTTTTCCCCTTTTTGATAATTCAGTATTTGAGATTTCTGTACTTCCAATCCCACTATTGACAAAATTCAACCATCTTATTTAGATTTTTGTTAGGATAAATTGTAAAAAAATATCATAAAATTTGGATGTTTTATAATTTAAACTCTAAAATTTGAACTTTGCAAAATTATATCCTAAAATTAAGAATTTTTAAAAATTAATACCTTGAGTTAATTTCTTGAATAACTTTAAGTGATAAGAGATAATTATATCCTCAAAATTAAGAAGAATAATAAAGACTAATCCAGTTTTAATACAAGTTATTATTGCTTTTTGTTACTAAAATTAGTTAAAAATCAGTCTATGATATTAATTTTTAAAAATTTTTAATCTAACGATATTATTTTATAATTATCAAATTTCAGAGTTTAAATTATAGAATACTCAAACTTCAGATAGGTTTTTTACAATTCACCCTTATTATTTTCTTTTCTTTTTATCTCATCTTTTCTAACACCTTCTCTGCTATATTTGATTCTGTATAGCTTTGAATCGTTTGGCTTGAGGTTTTTAAGAATATGATTTTGATTGAAAGGAGATACGGCGAGGGGGAAGCTATCCAATCAGCAAAAGACATGGTGGCAAAAATCATGTCACGGGTGCCTCCCCTGTCTATGATTCAATGCAAGCTTGTGAGTAAGTCTTGGTATAAGGCCCACTTCTAGATCGTGCACTACATGGACGGTTAAGTGGCGGAATAAGTGGTCGACATGTATCTAGAAGGATCGCTTAAAAGTCACATAAGTCGCATGTGATACCACATGAGCCCGTTAGTTGTCACAGGCCAGGGCAGAATTCATCCCAGACCTTGGACAGGTTTAGTCCAATCTAATTCTTGCCTCGACAACTGGGGGTCAGAAGCCTCAAGGGTCTTCTGCCACAAGATCATTGGAGGCAGCGTGCTGCTCTAGACCTAGACAGGGCATTTAAGCAATCCTGGATAGGTGTGCGCATTGGGCAAACTATCCTGACAGGACGGCGGGTTGTCAAAGTCTCGCCCCTGCCAGGCTCGTACCATAGGGGACGGCGGAAAGCAGGTCACAATAATGCAAGGGAAATTACAGTAACTATGGTCCGTGATTTCTAGAGTAGGTCGTGATGAGAAAGGGTACTCGATCTTGGGATTAGCATTTAATGCAATCCTGGGTAGGTGTGCATATTGGGCAAACCATCCTGACAGGACGATGGGTTATCAAAGTTCGCCCCTGCTAGGCTCGTACCATAGGGGACGGCGGAAAGTAGATCACAACAATACAAGGAAAATTACGGTAACCATGCCCCATGATTTCCGGAGTAAGTCGTGATGAGAAATGATACTCGATCTTAGGATTGAGAGCCGGCAGGATTTCGGTTCCAGGATTATATATATATTCCATACATCCCCCTGGTACAAGAGATATATACAAAAAAATTTATAAGCAAAAAACTTAGTCTTAGTTATTCAATTTCGGGAGTAAACATCTGACTTAAGCATCAGAGAGTCTTTTTAAGTGACCACCTCTGCCTCTCTGGCTTGGCTTGAGAACAAAAGTATTCTGAGATAGCGAAGACATGTGAATAGTTGGTAGGAACAACACCAACAGTTTAAAGATACGTGGATAGTTGGTAGGAATAGTACTAAGAATTTAAAGATACGTGGATAGTTGATAAGAACAGCACCAACAGTTTGGCACTGTCTGTGGGAATATGGGGCACAAGAAAAAGAGTAAGAGTCTCACGACAGCACTCTCTCTGAACAAGAAGTCATACGACATCAGATGACACCCTCGAGAATGACAACAAGAAGCACGTGGCCTGACACCGAAGAAAGCTCCCTGAAAACACGACCCAGTTTGGAACAAAAGCTGGACCAAATGCTGGCCACCTTGACAGAAGCTAACAGGAAGATAGAGATGGTTCATGAGGCCGTCTTGAGTTTAAAGGATGAAGTCATCGAAGTTCGTAGAGATAATGCCCGCCTTGAAGGCTATTGGCAAGCAAGGTCAGGAGTGGGCGAAGGGAGGATTTTGAGAGGAGGTCTAGCAAGAATTTAGGGATCAGCAACTGCCAAAGGAGGTCCCCGCCCCACCCAGAATACGGGTGCAAGGAGAACAACAAAGTCAGACAAGGCCCTTCCGGGCAGAAACAGCAGTGGACAGATGACACCAATTTTGAGCTCAACTTGCTGAGAACAAGAAATTGATTAGCGTAGATAATGTAAACAAGGAGTAAACAACCCTACTTATTGAGTTCAGTATGTAGATTTAAGAATTTTGTTATCAAATACTTTGACTCTCTATTTAAATAAATAAATAAAAGAACAACTTTCTTTGAAGCTATTTGTAGTTTTGCTGCAACTATGTCTTGAAATACCTCTACATTCATGTCAATTTTAGTACAAGGATACCCAAATGTACCTGGTGGTGTTGATTAGTTAGTAATCACAAGGCCAAGTAGGAGGATCTAGCCTCCAATTTGCCCTTCGTTAAAGTGAGCCTCTAATTTCACCTTTCTCTTGACAGAAATAGTTGATTTTAAGAGAAATTTGCAGACATCTTTATATTTTGGGGTAGTTTTGTTGGCTTTGATATTTTCAACTTAAATTGAACAAAAAGAACAAATTAGACAAAAATGGAAAAGTGAATTTTAATTATTGTTGCTTCATAACCACATATATTAGATTCGTTTTGCCATCAAAACCTAGAAAATAGAAGTTGCAATAATGGAAAGAACAAAAAAGGCATAAATCACCATGCTTCATAACCCGGAAAAAATTTCCTAACCATTAAGCTAAATTATTCTTGTCACGACCCGAGGCCGGGGTCAATGGCAGAATGGGTATTTCATAAATTAGAAATACCAAAAAGAACTAAATAAAAAGACTCAATTCATTCAAAATTTTGCCCCGGGGATCTAACCTTTCAAAACTGGCCTCAACAAAATATAATGAAAATAAAATCCCACAATTATGCGTCACTCATTGAACATAGAGCTTAAATAAAATAACTGTTTTAATAGTCGTACATCACAAATCATCTCACACTCAAATTCGGACATAAGTAATACAAACTATGTCCAGATTTCATATTCTAATCTATAAAGTTTAATGAAATCAAAATTCCTACTCAGATTTAAATATTTCACAAGTCTCGTAGGAAATTACCAAAATATAAATAAACTAGTTGTTCTGCAAATGCCTCGATTTATCTCTTCTGATCCAAATTACAATGAGTACTACCTGAAAGGAAGAAAGAGGAGAGCTAATGCCCAGTAGAGAATCAATTACAAGTTCCTACATATATATAAAATATACTCATGTTGAAGGTCCTGCATGGTCAGTAATTCTATTCAAAACAGTTCACAAAACTCAAGTAGAAATCATAGTCTAATGGTCAAACATTTCAAACCATTGTAACATCCATCAAAATCAGTATATATCCTTACAAGCCAACATATATCCATGTATACAATCATGATGTCCGAAGTGTCCTAATGGATCACTCGTAAGTCTGAGCCACTTAAAGAGACACCGTAAGTCCGATCACCCGATGTGGGGCATCGTAAGTCCTTTCACCCAATGTAAGGCATCGTATATTCGATCATCCAATGTAGGGCATCGTAAGTCGGTCACCCAATGTAGGGCATCGTATGTCCGATCACTCAATGTAGGGCATCTAAATGTGTGAATGTATGTAAATGTTTTATAAATAACAGAATAAGGATATGCACCATTTCCACAAAATCTCAAAATAACCATGCAGTATTCTTTAATCAAATCATTTCTAGTCCTCAAAACTGAGTTCTCAAACCATTTTGGATTTTCTAAAAATTTCGGCATTACAACAGCTATTTTCTATCAAAACCCAAAAATCTAATTTCTTGCAGAAATTAATCCAAAACAGTATATATGATACGCCAACCAGTGTGACGTGTCTCCCAGGCAATTTATATCTCAAATCAGGTCAAAAATGGACATAAACACAATTTTTATAAATTATTTTATGAAATTTTATATTTATTAAAAATATGTAAAATTCATAAATTAAATTAATTTTAGAATCAAGTAATCGAATCCCTACATCTATCGAGCGTCCAACTAGCGTTACAAGGCTATGAAGAATGTTTGGCGTCGTTTGGGTGTTATTTAGAAGAGCTGACATCGTTTTCGAAACTTTGATTCCTTGGTTTGAAAACTTGATTTTCAAATGGAGCTTCAAATTATAAAACGGACTACACCACTGAATTCAAAGCACCCAAAAACCCTAAGTTAGACATATAATTTGTCAAATTTGGATGCGGGCCCTACTGCGTGCAAATCAAGGCAAATCTTAGCCGTCCAATTTCATTTTTCGGGCCCGTTTCAGAATATAGTCAATATATATCTCATTTTTTACCATTTTCAACATAGATTTCAAAAACGATATCAGTTTTAAAATCTAACGGTCCGATCGAATACTCAATTTTAAAACCAATTACACACAAAACTGTAAATTAATATCAAATGGAGCAAAATTGAGACACGAGGTACATACCATCAGATTGCAGGTAAAGAGATGAGTCCAGGCAACCAGTTTTGCGATGAACGGTGGCTGAAATCAGCTCCGGTGAGGAAAAGAAGCCGCAGTGTTTCTAGGTTTTTCCGGCGATCGGCGGCTCCGACGGGGTTGATTCTGGCGGCGGAAATTTCATCCGATAGCTGGGCGTCGACGCCGGTTGGTGGCACGGGGCAACAATGGCCGGAGGTAGCTCAACGGACCTTCGCCAAATTTCGGGTTTTGGGTTTTCTCTGGGGACCAAATCGAAAAAGAATGGCAAAATGCGGGGAGTTATGGGCAATTTTCGTAACTGTAGCGCCATGTGTCAAGTTCTGGTTAATTGGGCACTGTTTTGCTTATTTGCACTTGGACCCAATTTTCTAAAAATCTTCTCAAAAATACCCTTGAATAATTACATTTTGACCCCAGATTTCAAACTTTTCTTACATTTTTGCCCAAATGAACCTAGACCCAAATCCGTCCAAATTCATCGTTTTTTTTAAGATCAAAAGACCAATTTGCCCTTACAATTTTCTATGGGATTTCACATTTCTGACTTCACTTTTTCCTTCATTTTGCATGATGCCCATCTCAAGCTATTGTAGTTGTTTATCAATCTCTGGTTTGCATTCCTAATCAGCAAAGCCAATGTCAAGTGTTAGCTTTGTGTTCAATTAGGTCCTAGAATTATCTGTATGACAAGGCACTAATAATATTTTCTAAAGTTTTAGTTAAAATATTAAATTAGATTTGTCAGTACTAGAAATAAAAGAAGGGAAAAAAAAGAAGATGGAAAAAACAAGAGATAATTATAGAAAGCTACTCTCACTTTTGTCTGGTCCTCTAAAGATGATCTTGTATTCCTTACAAAAAAAAATAATAATAAAGCTCCCCTTTGAATTAGATATTTTTTTTTTAGTAAAATCAAACTCTAAATCCTTAGTTAGATTTATTAAATTATGGAAAGATACAACTATATTTAACGAAAGGGCCTAATAGTTTGAGTCAGAGGTGCACACTGTCGGATTTTCGGATTTATAGAATAGGAGATTATGATGTATCGAAATATGTCATGGATTAGTCATGTTCAGGTTTGGTCAGATTTTGAAGATTGGGCATATGGGAGGGCGGACGACGAACGGTGTGACAAAGAATAAGGGATGGGAACTAAGGAGGTATGTTTGGGAGAATATATTTAGAGAGTGTATTAGGGTAAGAATTTTCAAGCTTCCAACAGATTTTTTTTTATTACTCTTTTTTTTTTTGTGGGTTTCATTTTTTTTTTTCAAACGTGGTCGAGTTCAGCTTGAACCTGACCCTAAATGATAGATCCGAAACCTAACTAATAAATATTCTATTCAATCAATTTAAACCAAAAGATTTTATGTTGCTGACATGACATTAATTTTGGGTTGGTTATGGGCATGTCAGGCCATGCGGTCAAGTTTTCGATTAAATTATTTCATTCATCCGTAGTTTGAGGGAGCAACAAGGGTCTTATTAATCAAAACACAAAACCCACCCTATTATTGTTCCAATATTGTGGCTCTCATTACTCTTCCACAGGTAACTATCTAACTTTTAATATATCAAGGCCCCGTTTCAGATATTGGATAAATATGAGATTGGATAGAATTAAACTAATTCTATGTTTGGTACATACATATAAGAGGTATTGGATACCATTAAAATAATCCACTAGAATATTACTCTTTGAAGGGGATAATTTTATCTTTTTGAGAATTTGAGATTTGGAAGGATTAGGAATTTGATTAAAAATAATAGAAAGTTTTAGAAGTAGTAAAAAATGGTATTTTTTAAAATTAAATCTTAAAAGTTGTATTTCCGAAATCAACTTTTAAAAGTTGTAAACAAAAATGGTATTTTTTTGATATTTTTGAAAGTGGTATTTTTGTAAATAATTTTTGAAAAATCAAAATTTTCCAAAATTAAGTTTTCAAATGGTATTTTTCTAAATGATTTTTTGAAATGACATTTTTCTAAATTAATATTTAAAAGTGGTATTTTTCTAAATTAATCAAACATCAAAATTTGTTATTTAGTTAAAAATATGAAATATATGTGCTAATCTTATCCTAACAAAAAATAGCACACCAAACATGGGACAAAATCAGACTAAAATCATATCATATCACATTCTATCTTATTTTATCCAATTCAGGCCTTTAAAATAGTTCAATCCTATCATATCATATCCTATCTTACATACCAAACGAAGCCTAAGTTCACGTTATACGAGGACGCATCGGATAAATATTGGATTAATACTGATGAAATTAAAATTTTGAGATACCTTGATCATTTTCATGTTTTTGGAGAGCTGCTAGCCAATGTAGTCTTCGCTCGATTATTGGGATAAGATGACGCAAGGTGCTACCATGGTATGCTTTTGCTAATTTGATCGACTCTTCCAGAAATGTTGATAATTCAGTCGCACCCTTTTTTATTTTTGGAGATTTCTAATTGTACAACATACAATAATTTTTTTAAAAATTTAGTTAAAAGAAAATAAAATTTTATTTTAGAAAAATCATAAAAATAATTAAATAAAATAAAAGAAATATGTTTTCTCTGTTTTTTAAAGATTAAAAAGAAAAAAAAAAGTAGTGTGCCCTAGGCAAAAAAGAGGAAAATATATAACTCTTTATGTCCCTGTAAGCAAGAGACAAAAAAAGGAAAGAAAATGAGAAGCTAGATTGGTGATTCGTAATCAATAAGTATATACAAATAACCAAACTAGTAATCAGTATCAGACTGGTAACTAGTTCTAGTGACCAATAACCAAATTAGTTGACGACTACTTATAACTAGCCACTAATTTAGAAATCAATAATCAGATTGGTTATTAGTAACTTGACCAGAACTACTAATTAGTAACTAGGTTGGTTACTGAAAAACCAACAAATAATCATAATAAGATAACTTGTAACCATACTTGAAAACCAACAAATAATCATAATAAGATAACCTGTAACCATACTTATAACAAATAACTACCGGTCACTAGTTTGTAACTAGTCATCCAAATTGGAAACCAATAATCAATACGATTATCATCAGTTACCAAGTACTCGTTGTTATTGAGATAATTGGTTATGGTAACATAGAAAATTACCTGGATAATCTAGTACTCTAATAATAATAATAATAATAATAATAATAATAATAATAGTAATAGGGGTTATTTGCAAAAAAAAACTTTGAAATATAATCTTTCTGCAAATTTAACCTATCTTTTAGCATGTGCAAAATTCTATTTCTATATTTTAGATCTCTACAAATTTATAGCTATTATATATAAAATAATCCAACAAATTTCCCACTAAATACGTTGAAGATATTGAAATCATCTCTACAAATCTGAATTGAAAATATCTTATTTTTGCTGACTAACACAAAATATCTATTGAAAATAATTTAAGACAGTTAGTACAAATCATTTAATTTTTATACAAAAGATACCAATCTAAGATTTAAAATATGGAAATACAATTTTGCACACTCCAAAAGACGATTAAAATTATAGAAATGCCACACTTCATATTTTTTTTTGTAGTTATCTTAATAATAATAATGATAGAAAAAAATCCATAAAAAAATCAAACTAAAAGATAAACATATATTTTTCTAAAACAAACAAAATTATAAAAAAGAACTGAAAAAAAAATTTCCCTCGGATTTTAAAGATTAAAGAAGAAAAATAATGTTCATATCTCTATTAAAAAAGGGAGAAAAAATTAAAAAACAAGTTTACTGCCTCCTTAAAGAAAACCAAATTGAAAAAGAGAAAAAGCAAACAAAAAAAAAAGGAAAAATTATTGAAAAAAAAAAAAAGAAAAAGAGATAGAGGACCAGATTTTAATGGAAAAACTAAATAAATAAAGAAAAAAATTTGAAAAACAAAAAACGAGGGGTACCTACCCTAGGTGTGGGAGGGTAAGTAATAGAAATGAGAATCATTATGGTTGGGCAAGTTATATGGCTCGCTCATAGAAATGAGAATTAGTAAGGTTGGGCAAGTTATATGGCTCACTCAACTCGACCAAAGGAAATTCGAATTGCATTTTTGTAACCCAAAATGTAAGGAAATTCAGATTGCATTTTTGTAACCCAAAACGTGTCTAATAAATTGAAACTCTATTTACAATCAGCCCAAAGTTTAGGTTGGGTTGGTTAGGTTAACTCAAATTAGTTGTTCTTTTTCTTTTTTTTTTTGAAGAAAAATAAATGGGAAAGGTAAAAAAGAAACAATTGTGAGATTTGAGATTTCAAAATTTGTCTATTTGGCCTTAAATCAAACAAATAAGACAACATCGTTTTGAATTTGAGTTAATACTTATTTTAAACTTTTTTTTTTTAAATTAAGAATATAATTGTAGAAGTAAAAAAAAAAAAAAAAATACTAAGTGTTATCTTGTTTAGTCTTATTGGGTTATATTGGGTGGGTTGGAACTAGGAATCGACACCTAACCCATCTAAATATTGAATGGTCAGGTTGGAAGCCAACGTATAATCCGTCCAAATGCCAACGTATAATCCATCCAAATATTTAATGGTCAGATTATTCATTTGTTAATTGATAGTGTTAGTCGAGTTGATCAAGTTACCACATTTTTTATTCACCCCTAGTAAGTTAAGATTCTAGATAATAGAGTCCAGAGGTACATACCCTTACCCATTTGACCAAGACTAACATGTTATCTCAAGATTAGATAACCTAAGAAGAGGGGTACATTAAGTCTTAAAAACTTTTGTAAATTAACTTTTTAAATTAAATGTCTAGAATATTAAAATAATAAATAAAGCAAGTAAAAATAGCAAATGAACAAGTATGATTTTAAAGTAAATAAATTAAAGAAGTAGGGATAGAGAGATTGTAAATGCTATTTTTATGAAGTTGACAAACATGACAGTTTGCCTACATTCTCAGTTCTCAGCAACTTGCTTTGATCAGCTATCCACTATCAGATCAAAATTATAGACTTGACCGACCCTTTGTACAATTGGAGTGAATTTTTCTTAGACATACATACACCTTTATAATAGTCTTAATTCCGGCTCTACCATACCTAACCATAGATTGTTTAGACTCTGGTGTCAATCTCACCTATATCGAGTTATTTATGGCTCTGATACTAACATCACCTATAACTAGGCTATTTATGATTCTGATGCCAACCTTATCTTACAAATATAATTTTTAGGTGTTGATACCTCAACAAAGATCTCTATCTTCTAGATGTGTTGATGCAAAGTAAACTTACAGAGAATAAATACAAACACAAAATATGATCTAGTTTGAATCAATGATTTTGTGAAAAATAGGATTTGAAGTTTGATCACAAAATATAGGCTTGAAAGACTTGAAAGAATATTGTAAGCAATGTAAGTGTGTTCAAAAAATATGTTCAAGTCTTAAAATAGCTTCGATTCAGAAGCCTTTGTAAAAGCTAGCCGTTTATGACCATTTAAAACAGACACTTTCATTTTCAGTCGACTAGAAATAGTTTTTAGTCGAGTCTCAAAAACTAGCCGTTGGAAGTACTATTATAACGGTCGTATTTTAAAATAGTCGAATTTTTCCAGCTGCAGAATTGTTAACTAAAAATTTTTAAGTAGGAATTTTCGTTTTAATTTGTGCTTCTTTGATTCATTTTCAAAATTATGATTTCTTAAATTGATTTTAATATAATTTAGAAATATTAGAGAATCAGAACACTCTTTTGAAAATGAGTAATATTATTTTCAAACTTATTTAGGAGATATAAACGTATAAGTATTTTTAGTTTGAAAAATCTTTTTTAGAAAAATTTGAGCCATTAAAAGATCATATGTTATGTGAACATTCATTCAAATATAAGAACTAAAAATATAATATTTTTTAGACTAATTAAGTCTTGTATTCTTGATTTTCGCTTCAAGTTTTTTTTTTTTATAATCTACCTTAAATGGCTTGTGATTCTTTCAATCAAATTGTTACACACTTGAGTAGATAATTAGTTTTTAATCATATGTTTATTAGCTTCAAAACATGAGTATAAGATTGATACCTAAAAGGTCAACACAACAAACCATTATAATTTCTATCACAATTTTTATCAAATTAATGGTTTTAAAAGGGAACAACTTATTTACGAAAGTACCATTGTATTTGTTAGACTATACTATATAGAAGCCTAATATTTTCAATACTATATTTTTGGATTTTTGTTTTTTAATGCAAAATTGAACAAAACCCGCGAAAAATTGTACTTATGCTTCCTCTTTTATGGTAAAATTATTGTAGAGTACTAAATACACTCTTTTTCTCACTATCTTTTTAATTATTGTGTCTCACTACTTAATACATAGATTCTACTATCTATTTAATATTTTAAAAATATAACAAACCATAGTCGAATCCGTGTGTGAAGCAATTAGTCTAGGAGATTGTAAAAAAAAAAATATAAAAGGGAGTATAACTAGCATTCCTAAAAATCATACAACAATAGTAACAAAAACCAAGGTTTGAGAGTTTAGAAAAGTACTAAAAACACAATAAATATTTTACGGTTTAGATTTTTTAGTATTTTAATTACAATATTCAATTAATTTTAAATAAATTTAATTAAACATTAAATGAAAATTTGCTGGTCAACTGTAAAATTATTTTGTCAAATTTGACTAGTCTTGTAATGTATTTTAGGTGTCAACCTAAATATTTTTGATCCATATTGGATCTCACACAATATATATATATATATATATTTATATATATATATATATATTTATATATATATAAAAGTGATGCCATTCTAATTTTCCTATGAAGAAATTTTGATTCATAAGAATGCTCTTAAATAACATCTGAGAAATATGACAGTTTGCAGTAGTAGGTAAACGCCTAAAGTCGTGTTTGATACGTCACATTGTATTATATTATGATGTATTGTATTGGGTTATTATATTATTCTATTGCAATACTATATTTAGTTTTGTATTATGTTGTATTATGATGTAATATATTGAGTGGTATTGTATTTTATTATTATATTATAATACTATCTTTGGTTTTTCATTGTATTAAGATGTTGAATTAAAAAATTAATTTTTGAAAAATACTACTTTTAAAAGTTTATTTAGAAAAATATCATTTTGAAAATTTATTTTAAAATACCACTTCTAATGCTTTCGAAAGTTATTTTTCAAAAATTCAACTTTAAATTTCAATTTTTGGAAAATATTGTTTTTTAAAGTATTTAGAAATATAACACTTTCAAAAAATACAAAGTGATGTGTCAAAATACAAAGTGATGTGAGAAAAAAGAAAGAGAAGAGAAAGAGACAAGAGAGAAAATAGAGAATGAGAAAGTTATGAAAGAGAAATTAAGGAATAGAGAATGAGAAAGTTATGGAAGAGAAATTAAGGAAGAGAAAATTAAGAGAGTCAATGTTATAATACAGTATAATATATACTTTTTTTTCATATTAGGTAATATTATTTATATTGTATTAATTCATGTTATATTAAATATTATAATACAAAAACATAACCAAACAAATATTGTGTGTTTAATTAATACAATATAGAGTTTTTATACGATGTAACAAATGACCAAAGGGTTAATATTCGCAAATATATATTTCTTTTTATATTTCTCTATTGAAGTCATTGACCATACGTAGCTAATTTAGAATGTTGAGAATTAATAGAGCGAAGAAAGCCGTTTACTTATTCTTTCGGCTAATAAGTAGCTAGAAAATGAATATGCCTTGGTCAACAGGTTATATATTTTATAGTCATCAATTAAAGAAAAGAGAGAATTACAGAAGCTGCAACTGCATCATGTAGTGTGAACTCGGAGGCTATAATTCCTTAATATTGAAGGGAAAATAGCTCCTCACATTATCTTATATGTATAGATATATACTATAGATAAAGGATATGATATTAACCAAATTAAGCAGTTGAAGTTAGTTAAACTTTTTGAAAGAATATCTTAATTATACAAAAGCATCACTTATAATTAATTTCATGATGATCACGTGCTTGAACCATAAGTTATGCATTTTAATTGGACATATACATGCATGAAATTCAATCCGGAATATTTACGAAAGATAGGGCTATATTATATATGAACACATATTTGATAATGTCCAATCTACACTGTCACTTAATGTACGGCCGTTCAGGTCCCCTACCTTATCTTAGTCAAAAAACTGGACTAATGCTTATAATATATACGTACATATATCTTAATATTTACGCATATATACATATAATAAATGCATGTATAAACCGCGTTATATACGTTCGCGCGCGGGCAATATATATAGACATATATGTGCATCATATTTACAAAACAATTTCATGCTGACAATTGACATTCCACTAATTTATCTTTTTTTTATTCATTTATTGGGAAATTTATTCAATTTTGAGCTTCATGATCATGTGGTTACAAGCCTACATAATATTTTTATGGGGGTTTACAAGAAGATCAACAGTAATCAAATGGAATTATTGTTACAAACAAAATTGCCCGAAACAGGGAAGCCTTGAGGCTTAGACAAGGCAAATCCTGCATAGATTCATGATCGTTTATATACGTATTGTACTGTGATTATTGTTTTAGCACCCTCCGAAAACACTGATCATTATATACAGCCTCCTCCTACATTACTCCATCGCTGTGTATTCGAATTTGAAGACATGGAACCTGGCTATTAATTATAAAGAAAAACAGGAAATCAAATTTACGTGGGACCAGTTCAGCAGGTATTTCTTTTTTAAATCTATTTATAAGTATTGCTTTACCTAATTAATATTTATATTTACATATTTTTCATAGTAAAAAATAGAGAGAGAAAAATCATATTAAATAATGTATATTATTTTTTTTCAACTGTTTAAATCATATAATTTTAGATAACAATCTAAAGATAGTTAAAAAAGAAAAAATACCTATTAGATTCGGATATATATACATATATATACACACATTCAGAAGACCAATTTAATAGGTATTTTTTAACCTATTTCTTAGTATTTTTTCTAAACTTATTTATTGGTATTGTTATACCTAATTAAAATTTATTTTATACATCTTTTATGGCAAAAAAGTTGAGAGAGAAATTACCTCTAACAGCTAAAAAAAAGTAATGTTACCAATATCACAATGATTTTGTCACTCAGTGATTATAATTAATAAATTGATTCTATAATCATCTAATAATAGACCTAGCATTACTAATTTTTTTTTTAAAAAAAACTATAGATAGTTGAAAAAAAATAAAAATAGGTACGAGATTGGATATTAATTGATTCTATAATCATCAAATAATAGACCTAGCATTACTATTTTTTTTTTTTAAAAAAAACTATAGATAGTTGAAAAAAAATAAAAATACCTACGGGATTGGATTGGCACCCATAAAATGTGCGTGTGTGTATGTATATCTTGACAAAACATCATAATCGGTAAGATGCAGGCATTATGGGTTCTATACACGTATTGTGGGCTGTCATGTGGTAATCGACCAGCCAATAAAATATATTGCAAAGATGCACTATTTTCATATAAATATAATAATTACTATAGGGGTAAAAACCCAGATTTTTGAAATAATAGAATTGGAATTTTACTAATTTTCGGATATTATATTAGGTGAATTAATTTGTAAAAGTTTATTGAGGAGGGACTAAATTGTAATTAATCTTGAGGATTGAATTGATAGAGTTTGGGAACCGGAGGCTATAGTGTCAATTTTTAAAAAAATTTGCACAGTCCCATATGACCACTCACGTGGGTTCATCTTTCCACTCACCTTCTCTCTCTCTTCCTCACCCGATTCTCTCTCTCTCTCTCTCTCTCTCTCGGTTTCTCTTGGCCGAAGGAGAAGGGCTGCCGTGGAAGCCACCTTTGGCCGTCGTCTGCCCCCCTAGCCCACCAGTGTCGACTCACTGTGTCGCCAGGGAGCTCCACTGGCCGTCGCCAGTAACTGCCGGTCTCTGTTTCGCCGGAAAATGCCATTGGAACCGTTTTGGAGATTTCATCGCCGGCGACGATTCCGGCCACCATTTGACCTCTAACTAGCCTCGTTAGATTCGTCTTATTGCAAGAATCGTCAAGGTATATATATATATATATATCTCTTAACTTCATATTTCCCGAATCAAAAGTTGCCATTTTTAGAATATTTTGAGTGTGAATTGACTTTCTAATCCGGCCATTGGATCGTGATTTTGTTGTAATTTTTGGATTGTACTCGGAAAATTGAGAAATTTGATATATATATATATATATATATATATATTACTTATGTTTGGTGATCGGCACGAAAATCAAAATCAGACGGCTAAGATTTTACCTCGATTTGCATGCCACTAAATCTGGTGTGGACTCGGACTCGAATTGAATACGTTATATGTCTAACCTAGTTATTTTGGGTGCTAAGAATTCAGTGAAAAGGTCCGCTTATGGATTTGAAGCTCTGTTGAGAAGTTAGTTTTTTTGCAAGAGGACGATCGAGGGCTTAGAATTAGTTCTTGACCTTCCGGACAATCGTCAACGATACCTTGAGGATGCAATAGCGTGGTATCGCTCTTCTTTAAGGTAGGAATTCAGTTACATTCATTTTATACTGTTTTCGAATAAAACTTATTTTCTGCAACATATGAGAACAAATGTGATTTTTTTTAATTTCTTGAACATATGTGATGAACTATGATGATATGATATACATATATATTGTATTGTTCTGAGGATTTTCTATGTGCAAGTTATTTTGGATATATCAAAATATGGCCGTTATACTGCCCGTTTTTCTATACAAACCTAATATACTTATTTTATTGAAAAACTAGAGCACAATTATTTTCACACTTCAGTTTTGTATTGCACGTGTCATAGGATCATATATGAGTACTGTGTTAGCATTGTGGGTTTACAGTATGGCGTTGTATGCCCCACCGTCGGTGTAGAATTCGTAAACTCGTGCAGAGTTTTGTTACTTCTAATTACCTCCCAATTTGGCAGGTGTAGGCAATTCAGTTGCCTCTCCAGGTTTAGTAAGCGACACGTGAGTGTCCCCCTCTTGGTATGGGCTTAGGTGTCAGGCAGGCTGTTAGGTAAACTTAGTGCAATTATCCTGAGTTTCCACAGATGAGAGAATACGAGCTCATGGGTATAAGTTAATTTGTGTCATGCGCATATGAATTGATGGTTTTGATTGTACTGATTTATTTTACATATACGTGGGGATTTCTGGTTTTGGATCATTATATATGTATGTATTGGATTTAAACTAACCATGTAGGAGCTTTCTATCACTAAAATATTTTCAATCGAGGTAACTGCTTTTTTTACTGAGCATTTTATGCTCACTCCTTCCTCTCTTTCTCAGGTGATGTCCAGTGCGATTTTGGAGATCAAGAGGAGTAAGAGGCCATTAGGATTGTAGTTCATTATCTTGGTAATGCTTGAAGTGTGTTGTTATGGTGTTTGAACTGTTTGGATTTATTTTAGCATTGAACCAATATTACTACATTCTATTTTTATCTGTGAACTCATGTATGCTATTTTGGTGTCTATTTAGACGTAGATGATGATGATACTTGGACTTATATTTGATTTATGTTTTTTTCGGTATTTATTCAATCTATGTTTAATGGTGTATACGAACTGTGGGAGAAGTTCACGGGATGAAATTCCAAATATTTTATCTAAAACGGATTGTTTTATAAAAACTAAAACTTTTAGACACTTTTCAAATAAATCAAAGAATTTTTTATCCTTGCAAAATTTCTTTTCTGCTACTAGCCCATGTTTTAAGTTGTGATAATATCTATATACATATATAAAGATATATAGTGCTTTTTTATTTATTAATCAATCAATTAAGTAGATCCCTTTGTTTTTTAATTTAATTTTCTACTAAAGAGCATTAATCCACGCATATTACTCATATTGATTAATATAGGTTACTAATCTAGTAGGGTTTTTTTTTGCTTTATTTATAGATAATTTTTTTAGCTATTGAATCATCATCTAATGGTTATTCAACGACTATAATGATATGCACGAACAGACGTGTATCATAATACTATTTCTTTCTCTTATTTTTAATATCAAAAAATATGCATGATAAATTTTAATTAACTAAAACAATATCTATGTATAAGTAAAAAAAAATACCTACTAAATTGATGCCAATGTATACATCACTAATTGGCCTATTGTAACAATAATTTGAATATATTGGACACATGAAATGCAGCACAAACTAATAGCTAGCCCAATAGCGGCCTAAAGGGAGCTAGTATGCCAAGAGTGATCCAGATTAATCAGAAAGATCAACTGAAATTAATCGAATACAGTAACCTAATCAAACTAATTATAACTTATACTGTGATTATAAAGTCCTTAATTACAAATGCAGTCCCGTTGCATAATAATGCAACTTAATATGCATTGACTCATTGAGTTCTGTGCTTCTCTCCAATTAATGTAGCTTGAGGCTCACATGGGGTCCTGATATCCCATTAATTAACACTATACAACAAATTAATGCCATGCAATGATATTTCGCCACTTGGAAAAATGTCCTTAAATCATGCGCATGCAAGCAATTAAGTAAATTATATCCTTATAAAAGAAAGAACAGCATGTTAATATTAGCTATCTATATCCTTAATTTTTCTTATGGTAGCTAGCTACAATATATCGGCCTACAGAGACACATTAAGAATGTATCCTTTTCTTATACAAGAAAATATTATTATTCGGCTAATGAGAACTGATATGCATGTATCGGTTGCTTTCCCTCTATACGCGCCTAATGAGGCGAAATTGTCTCATACACCGATGTTAAAATTACAAATCAGTACTATCAATTAGATACAAATTTTTTTTTTTGGGTATATGCATAAAGATATACCATTGTTTTTGACCGTACATAGATATAACATTTAATGCGGCCAATTGTTAACATGGGTAGCTATGATTTCATTTGAGGTACTTAAATATATAAATATACAACTATTATAAATAAAAAAGAAACGGAGCACGAATAAGTAAATTAAGGGGGAAAAAATAAAAGAAAATGGGCAAATAAAAGGGGTGGAGGCCGGGAGAGGTTTTAAGGCATGAGAATGCCGATTTCTTCTCCGCTTTATGCTCCATTTGTCACGTTTCAATCAACGCTGCCCCCCTAATGGCTCATCCTCATGACATGTAGAAATTAAATTATTAATAAACCAGTTCTTGCATCAAGTTTTTTGTTTGTTCTTTTAAAAAAAGAGGCACAAAGGTAAATGGAATGTCACAAGACAAATAGTTATTCCCATAAGGCATGTCTTAATTGGCAAGTACACTGTACACATATATATGTATGTTATCTATTCCATCAAACTATTCATGAAATGCTCCAAATCCCACACAAAACCTCAATCTCTTCATTCCTGCCTAACACAGCTTCCTCATTGACTTTAACTCCAATGCTTTTACATTTGAATTTCTTGGGAATCTTGACTAGTGCATTAAATAACTACATGTTCATATAATAATTTCCTTTAAAATAGGTATAATATTTCTATATAGCCATATTGAGATGGAGGAAAGATAAATAGAAAACTAAAGGACCACCAAAAAAAAATAAAAATAAAAAACAACAGGCCAAAAGCCTATATATGATATCACTATTGATAAAGGGTAGTGTGAGCCGTGGCACACACCACATGCTATTGGATCTCCTGAAATTAATACATAAGTGGACTAGCTAGTCATGCATATATATATATATATATATAATATATGCTGAAATATATAGATTAAAATAACGTCAACGATCTCCTTTTTTTCATAATAAAAAAAGTCCAGAATCCTGCTATTCTCCTGGACCAACTCCCACTCCTTTTTTCTTTTTTACGCAAAAAAAAAAGAAGAAGAGACTTTTATCTCGGTTTTTCTTTCCTCATTTAGGAAATAGATCATGTTGCTTTCCCAACTCTTGTTACTCTGGATTTTGTCCTTCCTACAGTATTTATAAAATAGTAGGATTGTAGGACGAAATACACTGATCGAATAGAGATTTAAAAAAAAATAAGGAGTAAAGATTTAAATTCCTAACCCTCCATATTAGGAAGTATTACCATTAAACTACTGTAACAATGAGCTTTTTATATACCGATTCATACATATCATACAGATATCCATGTGTTTGTATTCCAAGAAAATAAATCAACATGCATTTTTATGCACATTTCATTTAATTCTATCATCGTTTAGTTTTTTTTTTTTACCCTATTAGACGTATATTAATTAGTTTGGAGCCCAGTGGTCTTCTTAATTCAACTATATTACAGAATTTGAAAAATTTTCCTAACTACGTGCATACGTTATATTCTATAGGCCAGTAAAAATTTAATGAACCAATTAAATTAAATTATCAATAATAGATATGAATTAACTAGTAAATGAATATGTATAATTAGTAACGTAGCGAAGAAAATCTGGGGGAAAAATGGAATTGGGATAAAAGTTTATAATACTACATTAACTTAATGTGCAAGGAAGAGAATAGATATTATAAGGTGGCAATGCACATTGAGCTTGCGTTTAAAGCAACTCATGCCGTAACATAAGCACCACAAACTTGTAACATCGAGGTTGGCTTTGTGGGATGTTTCGCTTAGGTCACGCTTAAAACCGTCGCAGCTTTCTTAAGATCATTTTTTTTTTGAGGTCAAATATTCTTCGTAATTTGTTTAATATTGTATATTATTTTCAAAGTACCATGCATGCATGTGTCTTTTCCTATGCCAACTTTTATGCAATTCAAACCCTTAAGCAACCTTATACGAACGCAACTATTGGATACTCTTACTCTTGGACTTCTTTAATATGTTTAATATATTCAGCTTAGGCAAAATTACCAATTTCCTATTGATGCTGAATTCTTGTTATGTATAATTAAACGTAACCAATCATTTCTACTTGTATTCCAAGCAAAATTATTAGATAAATGAGGAATCCCATTACAATATTATTCCATGTTTTCTCTATATTTATTTTGTACTCTACTCTCTACTCTTCCAGATCTATGAGAAGGTCATTTTTCTTAAAACGGCTAATTGAACGTATATATATATGTATATATATATATATATACATAATATTGGGTTTGATTCCGACTGATTTCTCATGCTAGTAGATTGAAGATTAATCGTTACTAATTTGTACTATATTTGCAGCACCCAATTTGCGGAACAATCATTAGTTTGGACGATGACATGCATTAATATCAACTATCTATATATATATATATATATACACACTTTCCTAAGCCCTCCCACCAAAGAAACTAGCTAGAATTAAATATCACGAATATTATCCAAAAAGTAAGAAAATACGTACGGTCTTTCTTAATTTGCAACTATTTATGTATACTTTACATAAATGCAATGTACTGTCCACATATATTATAGTTTAGCTAAGCCAGCTTTCTTTGTGGACAAGGATAGTTGTAATCGGGGATTCCTATATATATTATGCATATTCAAACTCAGAATTCAAAAGTTAAAAAAGTTAGAGCTAATTAGAACCGCAAAGGCAAGTCGACAAATCCACGTAAGTTCATTTTGGTAAAGGAAAGTGCTAATTAATAATAAATATATATATAAGGCACTAATTTTGTAGTTATTTTTTTTTTATCTATGCATTATGACCAAATAATATTAAAGCGGCAACGTATATATAATTTATAGTTATCAGAGCGGTATATATTTTGGTAATGAAAATATATATGTATATATATGTTGAAGAAGTATATAGTAATTAATGAATTGAAGTTCGGCGCGGGCCAGGGATTGCTTGCTTTTGTAAATTTTCCCTTTTATATTTAATTAATATGTTCAAGGAGCATCCTATCCTATCCAATCACAAATACATCATTAATCCCCCATAGCCATAAATTAATGTTGCTGTACCTCCTTCAAGTCTATAAATACAGCCTCAAACCGTTCCAACTTCTCACCAACACTCCATTAATAACTCTCTTCTATACATATTCAACCACGAGAATATTATCTCTCGTTCTCCAAAGCTTTAGCTACAATATTAAATCTCTCTCTCTCTCTCTCTCTCTCTCTCTCTCTCTCTCTCTCTCTCTCTCTCTGTCCAAATGGAAATGCCAATGATGAGAAGATCAATCCTTGTTGTTCTGGGTGTACTCGTGACAACCTTATTATTAGGCAGCAGTGCAGCAGCAGTAGCAGTGTCGACATACAACGTGGTGAGTTTAGGAGCCAAAGGAGACGGCAAGACGGACTCCACCGAAGCCTTCTTGTCCGCATGGGCCAAAGCTTGTGAGTCAGTCAACCCAGCAGTCATTTACGTGCCGGCGGGAAGGTTCTTCCTAAAAAATATGGTGTTCAGCGGGCAATGCAAGAACAACGCTATCACCTTTCGCATTGCCGGTACCCTCGTCGCTCCATCGGATTATCAAGTCATAGGAAACGCTGGTAATTGGATCTCCTTTCAATACGTTAATGGAGTCACTATATCTGGCGGAATTCTTGACGGCCAAGGCACTGCTCTCTGGGATTGCAAGAACTCGGGCAAGAGTTGCCCCAGCGGAGCAACGGTGAGTAATAATATTATTATATTAAAAATGTTAATTTAAAAAATTTAAAACATAGTACTTCTATCCTTGCACACGTTGATTTTGGAGTTTATCCTACGGAGTTACTTTTTTTGAGATTAAAGATACAGATTTGACTAGTCTAGAGGTCATGTATAAATATATAAAAGTATAAACTAGTAATTACCTTTATTAATTCATGCAGAGTACTACTTACTGTTCAACTGAGAATTCGGTTTCAGTTTGTTTTTCTGGGGAAGATATTATTGGGTAGTGTAGTGATTTATTGAAGAATTGTAACTGACATAAATATTAATTGGCTCAGCATGATCAAGAATCATTATTAATTTTCCCTAGTCGAACGTTTTCTTTTTATTGTCAGCAAAACAAAATGTGAATGAATCAATATATATATAGTTCTTATTAGATATTAGCGTGAACGTCCGTCGTCAAAAGTAATTCATCTGCTTAATTAGGATTTGATTTGGTTAATGAACCACTACGTTTCAATATAATTAACAGTTGGATTTGGATTTTGGTTTATAATAATTAGAAATTAAGGCGCACATGACGATCACAATACAAGCCATAATTGATCATGTACTTTGTCTTATATAATTACGTATAATTTCTCAAAATAAAAAATAATAATAATAATAAGGGAGGTTTTGGTTGTGTGTATGTGCAGACACTGGCATTTTCCAACTCAAACAACATCAAGATCGTAGGAGTAACATCCCTAAACAGCCAGATGTTCCACATCGTCATCAATGGCTGCAACAACGTCAAATTGCAAGGTGTCAAGGTCATCGCCTCCGGCGACAGCCCCAACACCGACGGCATCCACGTCCAGCTCTCCACCGGCGTCACCATCCTCAACTCCAAGATCGGAACAGGTGACGACTGCGTCTCCATTGGCCCAGGCACCAACAATCTCTGGATCGAGAACGTCGCATGTGGACCCGGCCACGGCATCAGCATTGGGAGCCTTGGCAAGGACCTCAACGAGGCTGGTGTACAGAACGTGACCGTCAAAACGGCCACGTTTAGGGGCACCCAAAACGGCCTGAGGATAAAGTCTTGGGGGAGGCCGAGCAGCGGTTTCGCCAGGAACATCCTGTTCCAGCACGCGGTAATGGTGAACGTGCAGAACCCGATCGTGATCGATCAGAACTACTGCCCGAACAACAAGGGGTGCCCCGGCCAGGTGTCCGGTGTGAAAGTGAGCGACGTGACATACAAGGACATACACGGGACGTCCGCGACGGAAGTGGCGGTGAAGTTCGATTGCAGCTCGCAAAACCCGTGCAGCAGGATCAGCCTTCAGGACGTGAAGCTTACTTGCAAGAATAAGCCTGCCTTGGCTTCTTGTAGCTACGCTGCCGGAACCGCTTCAGGAATGGTTCAACCCTCTAGTTGCTTGTAGAATTATCATGTTAAAAGTACTAGAGCTACATCATGATGCATGAAGCATGATAATGATGATGATAGTATAGATAGATAGATAGATAAATTAGGATTTGTTGCTTGAGCCTGTGGCGTCCTGCTTCATGCTTGGCCTGGCCCTGCATTCATCCATGATCAAAACCCTACTAATTGGGAGAGTTTGTTTATCCAATTCAATATGTGACAATTAATATATATATTGGTCTCTAATGAGATCATTTGATCATCATGAGTTTGGTAAATTGCTGCTTTTTAATTTGTTGCAAATGTTGCAAATACCATATGATATCGTATATCAAGGAAGGATGACAAAACAAAGGGAAACCATTTAAGCTAGCTAGGTTTTAATTGAAAAAGGAGATAGTCCTCAGTTTTCGACCCTACCTCAAAAGGAAAATAATATTGATAATGGTGTTAGTCATAACCATGTAAAGATACAGATGAAAAACAAAACATGATAGATGTTCGAACTATTGGACTGGAATTCGATCACTAGTAATAGTGAAACTGCAGTAACATAATAAAAAACGTGAGGGAATTAGCATGGTTTAATCCAGAAAAATTATCCCTTCACTTGTAGGATAATTTAATCATTATTAATTAATAACATGACAATATAAACAGCATCTATTCAATTTTGGCTGATTTATCCATTTTCTTGAAGAGTTTATAAAATCTCCTATTTAATCACTCTTTTGTAGTGAGGTCGTAGGAAAATATCCTCCACTTGGACTATTTGATCAATCTCGCAGTCAATTATTTATGGTGATAAAAACTCGTGGAATAATAACCCCTGACTTTTAAGGCATTCTTGATGTGTTGAAAATTTTCTTTGATGAGCATGTTGATTGCATGTCATAGAAACTAATCACAGTTGTTTACGTCTTTAGGTCATATGCTGAGATCAGGGCATATGTTAGGTAGTTATTGATAGTCCCCGTACAAAATGTGGTACCATCTATTGTATCCCAAGTTTCGACACTATTTACCCATAGTTCCTCCAACTCATCGATAAGAGGCCTTATAAAGTCTTTACCAAGTCCAATCAGACCATGAATTAGAAAAGACATCATCATGGACTCTGATTTTCACGCACTTCTAAGTTGGCAAGTCATATTCCCAAATAGATTAAATCCATCGATCACCAATTCTAACTGGATGGATATATCTAATATCAGATGCAAATAAAAGATCGTTTCAGTTGAACTCTTTCCAAATAAGACTATCTACAAGGTATTTGAAAATTACTTATTCTTTCCGCCTCTCTCTCTGAATTATGTTATCTCATATTCTTCACTGTGTTGACAGCTATATAACCTCTTCAACTTGGGTGTCAAGTAAAAATGTTGCATCACTTTCTTCAACAATTTTTTTTACCTAGTTCCCAACAGCTTCCACCAGATACTTGACAAATGTTTAATTGTGAATTCTTCTTCCAAAACAGAGCACAATCATACTTACAGACATGAATTGATTCATAATACCGATATTACACAACTTCGTCTTGGCTCGTTGTGCGATCCACGTAAATTTGTCTCCTTTAGAATGCTTTAAACAACAATTTAGCAATATATCAATTGATTTATAATTACATTGTTTACAAGTGGTCTGGTCTTACAACTCTACTTGTTAAGCACCTTTAAATGCATCAATTTAACTAAAAAGTTAAGTGCTAAGAACTTTGTGCACCAAAGATATAACATTTTCTTCATCTTTGACAAATAATTTACGAAACTTGTTTGACTGTTGCTCGCCAACTACAGGGACATCATCCAAGTCTTGATCAACTTCATGACTTATTTTGCCTATTCCATCAATATCAACTATGAGATTATGCATTTTATCGCCTTGCCCATCATTTTTGTCTTCTCTGGAAATATAAGCTACTAGAAATGATTCTCTGTGAAATAACTATACAATGTTTAACTGTTAGATATCTTTTTCAACTAAATGTTATTGGTATTCAGGCCTTGGAATGTTTCATTCAAGCATATTGACCTTCAAAATTGACATAAGCTTTCGACTTTCAGCAAATGCTTTAGCATCCCTTCTAAATTGAGTTGATGATCGACTCCTTATGCTCATCCAAATCTTGTTTATATTTATCTTCTCTTATACATATACATCAAGAAATAATTATTGATAAGATTGCATATCATACATATATACAAGTACTTCTATGTACATATGTCCTAAATCCACCTTGTTACTCTATTTCTAAAGGGTAAGGCCCCTATTCATAACTATTTTTTTTATTTGGCACATCATTCACTCAAATATTATTTTTAACAACATCTCTTGGCAATTCTCTTGAGTATAATAGATATATATAGACCACCTGGAGGACAAGGAGATACCACCTAAATATCGACTAAAGAACAATAATTAAAAATATGATAATATCACTTTTATACCTTGTATTTTGACACTTTATTCAAATTTTACCTTATATCTTGGTTATTATCAACATTGACCTTTATATTTGAAATTTGTTACAAATTATATCCTGATACCAATTTAGAGCAATTAATTTACCAAGATATCGTTTAAAAAATTGAAAATAAACTATATAAAAACTTATCCGATAATAAGTTTATTGAATCATATTAGTAGATTAATTGCTCTAAGTTAGTATTTGGGTATAAATTTGTAACTGATTTTAAATCTAAGGATCAATATTGATAATCATCAAAATATAAGGTATATACTGAACAAAGTGTCAAAATACAAGCTATGAAAATGATATATCCCTTTAAAATAAACAACAATACATAATGTATAATCCTAAACTATTTAAACAAAACAATTCATAAATCAGTATTGAGTTGCATAATCTCCCATTAATTCTTGAATGGGTCAGATAATTTTTTTTGTGAATAAAATAATGCATAGATATTTTAAAGTCACAACGTGTATTAATTAATGTACAAAAAATAAAAAATTGTCATCACATTTTGTCTTCCATATTTTACATTGTGAATCATATAAAAACTAAACAAAACAGAAGCACCAATTGGATTTTCATACATTTATAGTGCTTAAAACGAGAAGCCAGCTGGTATATCTGTTAAGCTTCCATATGGTAACAAAATGCAAAATAAAGTCCATAAAATACGAAGTAATACTGCTGACTACTTAGTTCAAAAATTTTTTTTATCAAATTTTATGAATGTCAGATTAACATCAAAGTATTCATAAAGATTCCCTAACCACCAAGAGCTGAAAAAAAAAGGGGCAGGGGAATTGGGAACTAGTGCTTCTAGAGAATCCTAATCGCCGAGGCTCCTCCAAATCAGTACAGGCTCCCTCAAACTTTTTCGATGTTCATCATATCGTTACACTAAATGTCTTTTATTCAGGCACCAAAATGATGAACAATTTTTATTTTATTTTATTATGTTAATTAATTATTACTTATTAATACTAATTAATTATTTAATGATCATTTATTAATATTAATTAATCATTGACTTCATATTATTTTGTATTTAATTATTATTTATTAGTGTTGATAAATTATTTAATTATAAATTATTATTACGTTACTGATTATTTAATAGTTTTAATGAATTCTTATGAATTATTTAATTGAAAATTATTATGTATTTAATTATTATTAATTAATAATTAATTATTTAATTTAAATAATTTTGTAATTAATTATTCTTAATTAATTATTTAACCAACAATTATTATGTATGAATTATTACTTAAATTTCAAGTGCAAAAAAAAATAATAAGAAACTTGTACTATCTTTTAGAGAATCTTTATAAATTATTAATT
Source organism: Parasponia andersonii (assembly GCA_002914805.1). Classification (NCBI taxonomy): domain Eukaryota; kingdom Viridiplantae; phylum Streptophyta; class Magnoliopsida; order Rosales; family Cannabaceae; genus Trema; species Trema andersonii. The sequence goes on from JXTB01000030.1 coordinate 951,038, forward strand.
AAATTTTTAGGATCTTGTATTGCTTCTAGCGGATTCTAATTAACCACTAAGGAAAGATAGTACAAGTTCTCTTAGTTTTCTTATTGTTCATCATTTTATTACACTATTACTTGATACAACAAAACAATGATCACCTTTTAGTTTATTTTTAAAAATTTATAAAATTCTACATGGCACCAACTACCACATGGTATGTGCATTGACAATTGCTACCAAGTGTGAATATATAACATGTGTACAGATGATACATGGTACTAAGGCCCCATTTGGTTGATGGTAAAGGAAAGGAAAGGAAAGGATTCCAAAAAACCTAATACAAATATTTGGTTAGAAAGCTCAAGTAGAGAAAGCATTTCCAATGGAAACAAAATTAATGGAATTCCATTTCATCCAACTTTTGGTAGAATATGTTGGAATACACTATCATTCCATTGAATCCTTTTTATTTTTCTCAAATAATCCTTTTGCTTCTACGACTTCATAAAGCCCCACCAAAGAAAAAACCTAGAACACTATTCTACCATCCATGCGAGCTCTTCCACTAACCCTCCGATCGCAAATCCTCCTATGTAGACTCACCACTATCAACTCTCCTCCGTGGACAGTCCTTCGTCAACACTGGAAAAGTTAGTCATTGACCTCGTCACTCTTTGTAACTATTTTTACATAAGTTTCTTCTTTCTTATTTCTTTTTGGGTATAATTTTAAATGGAAATAAGTGAATTTGATCGTGTGATTTTGGTTTGGTGCTGAGAATGATACCAATCTGTTTGTTTTTTTTCGAAGGACTATTTCAAATCTTATAATCATTATAGTGATATAGGTAGTATATATATATATATATATATATATATATATATATATATATATAGAGGTTGCCAATCTAATGGGTATTTTTTTTCTTTACCTATGGGTAGATATTTTTTTTTTAGTCGTTGGATCACCATCTAATGGTGATCCAATGGTTATAATGAAGTGTATGAAAAGACGTGCATCATTAATACTCTTTCTCTCTCTTATTTTTTACAATAAAAAAATATACATGCTAAATTTTCATTGGTCAAATTGATACCTACCCATAGGTAAAAAAAAAAAATACTTATTGGATTGGTGCCCATATATATATATATATATATAAAATATATTTTTTGAAATTTATTCTTTCTTTCTTAAAGTTGTTCGGTCGATTAATGAATGATTGGGTGCACCAACTTCTTTATTTAGATTTTTATTTTATTTAATATTTTATTCTTTGTCTAATCTATATGATCTTACACTACAAAGCTTTAGCCAACTTTTTATTATCCTTTAGGTTTTATGCGAAATTTTTTATTGTCTTTTACTTTTTATGCCAACTTTTTTATTGTCTTTTAGTTTTTATTTATCATGTCATTCTTTATTCAATGTATTTGTTGCATATATGACCAAAGCTTTAGTCAACTTTTTAGCTAACTATTTAATTTGGACTTATTGGTAATAACATGCTAATTGTTGATTCATTTTCATATAGTAATAGATATAATTACGAGTTCTTTCTACATAGGTATAGTCTTTGCTTAATGTTGTATTGTATTGAATATAAAGTATGCTTGTTTAATAATTGATATTGCAAAATAGGACTTTAAAAAAAAAAAAAAAACAATATATGGTTTAGTTGTGTGTGATTTGAAATTGTAATTGAGTTTCATATTGTTTCATTATTATAATTATAGGATAATGACTCGTTTAAGTTTAGTTAAAACAAAAATTATGAGAAGAAATGAGATTATGACTTGTTTAAGTTTAATTATTCCCTTTTTTCATATAAAATATAGAGTCATAAAGAAGCAATACCATTCAGGATAAAATTATTCCCTTTTTATGATGACTTATGTATGGTTTTTGGTAAATACTGTGCTACTGAAAAAAATACAGAGACACCAACTAATGTTGTTAATAAACTTGATAATGAAGAAGACATTAATCTTGATGAAGATATTTTAATAATACTAACAATATGATGGGTACAGATGAGGTACAATCTATGTCTTTTTCAGAAGCATCGAAAGTTACTCAATCTCAATCCCAATTAGATGGCTCATCTAAGGGGAAAAAAAAGGAAAAGTGTAAGCAATGGAGAGACTTATGAAGCACTTAAGGAATCCTCTTATGTTACTGTAGGAGTTATTGAAAAAACTTCTATTCGTTTGAACAAAGCTATTGGTGAGGATATGAATGAAAAATATATGGAACTTGGAAATGAGTTAGAGAGGATCACAACACTTACCATAATAGAGCACCATAAGATAGTTTGAATGATGATGCAAGACAATACTATAGTTTCGTATTTTTTAGTGTCTCCGATGATGGTAGGGATGAATATGTGAGAGCTCTCCTTGATGTAGTATGTAAGATAATACATTGACACAATGAAGTAAAACTTTTTGAGAAGCAAGTTTTGTGTATTTAGCAAGTTAATTGCCATCTTTTGGATATGATCATATGTGACTTTCCTTGATGATATAATATTGATTTATGATCATATTTTGAGGTGAAATAAACATCTTATTATGTATTTTGATTAATCATAAGATATTTATACGTCAATGTGACATGAAGTGCTATTATATAACTAATTATTGCGATTCTTCTTTTACTAATGTAGTAATTGCGTATATAATTTGGCCAATTCTATTTTCATTTTTTTTAATATAATGATACGGACATTATGGTTACATCGTGTATATAAGCAGCAACTAGTATATTACCATTTATAAAATATGATTTTTTATTAATATTTTTATCAAAAAATTTTTTTATAAAATGTTGAATGTGTTTTTTCTACTATATGATGTTGAAAAAAAAAATAATGTTAAATTTCTCAAATATGCATTTTAAGATTAAGAGTATTTTTGTCAAAATACATCTAATTTCATTCTTTTCTAGGGTCAACCAAATATAAAAATTCTCATTTAGCTATTAATTTTAAAGCTCTAACTAAACAGCATAATTACATCCTTATTATTTTCTATTCCATTCCACAATGTAACCAAATGGACCTTAAGTGTGTGTGAATTTCCACGTAACAATCATCTACATAGACAAAATGAAACTGTACAAACAACTAAATACTAAAAGGATCATTATGTTAATAAAACAATATAAGCAACGACGGACCTACACTATGGCAAAGGGGACATATGCACTCCTGAATTTTTAAAAAACTCCTTATATACATCCTATATATATTTATTTAAGGGAATATAACATATTTATTGAAACCTTTTCTTCTATAAATTATTTTAGTTCATTCAAAAATTTAATTTTAGTTATTTATGTAACATTTAATAACTAACATATGCATAATTTAAAAAATAAAAATTCTTTTAAATAATATATAAATTAATTCATGATACATTTTGTAAATTCTTTTATTTCTACATCTGATCTCAATCAAAATTAAATTATATATATTTTTCCAATTCTTAATAAATACAATATATCTATTTTTATATTTTTTTATTCTCTTTATCTTTTTAACTTCTCTAGTTTTGTAATAAATATTTGGTTATGAATTTATGATAATTAAATACATATATATTATGTAGGTAATATTTTTGTAAATCTTATATGATTTTTTATCTTCCGTCAGTCTGTAAACTGTTATATAATAAGTAGTTTCTTAAAGTATAAAAATTTAATTTCTATTTATGCCCACCTTAGGTAACTCAGACATTTGTTCTTAGTTGTATTTGTGGTCCATTTTTTTGTCTCTTTTTTTTGAGAAGTTTGAAATTATAATGCTTATACTTACTGTGGGACCTGTTCCCGAGCCTTATGCCACGTAGAAGGCCACGCGGATCGCACGTGATCTCACAATCGGCCATTGGGCCGTCCGAGGTTAGGTCCGAGTCCATCACTGACCCCGAACGGTTTGGCCCAATCTGACCCCAACCTCGATAGCTGGGGGTCGGAAGCCCCAAGGGTCTGCCATTATGGAACAGCGACCCTTACCCCAACAGTCGGGAGGGTCAGAAGCCCCAAGGGTCTTCCGACCGAATACAGTGGAAAACGACTCATGGCTCCAGACCCAGACAGAACATTTAATGCGATTCTGGGTAGGTGTGTGCCAGGGACAAGCCGTCCTGACAGAACGGCGATTTGCCCAGATCTTTGTGATATCCCGATTTTCCTAATGACACCCATTTTCCTCACATAATTAAAAGAGCCAATAATAACATACTAACATCCTACTCATTTTAATATAATAATGCTATTTATGTATGTATAATTTTGAGTACTCATTTTAGAAATATTGTGCTTTTATTAACATTTGATTGCTAAGTAATTTTGCAGTGAAATGCTCAAAACAAGCTCTTGGTACAAGTCTGACGATTTTGAGTCGATTATTTTAATTTGATTATTCGAGAGTTCATTTAATTAGAAAAGCATGATTAATTGTGTTATTTGTATTGTAGTATATGCTTGGATTTTAATTGTCTCATTATTTGATATAAATAACCATGAGCTCAGTATTCTAGTAACATTAAATTAAATTATTATTTAAAATACGTGAATATATGTAATTACATGTCTTTGAGTTTGATAAGTGTAATTTATTATTGTTTTTTTTTTATTGCTTTGTTTTTTTTTTTTTTTTAAAAAAAAAAAAAAAAAAAGAGGAAAAGTAACTGACTTTTGCAAAGTCGGCATAGAATATTATATATCACTAATTGATATTTTTATTCTCCACCGCTACTACTCTTATCACCTCTTCACCTTGTTAATTCTATTCCTTTTGTGTGAGATCTTGTATTCATGTAAGCGGATTCCCACCTAAACCTTTCACGAAAGAATTCTAAAGTAAGTTTCTATCTCTTCTTTCAAAGCAATAAGTAAATTCTTTATTGCCGATTTATGGAGTTCCTAGTATATACTGATATTATGTTTTAGTAAACCATGTAGGAATGTTTAGCAAATTTCTATGGACACGTTTGTATCTCATTACCATTAACTCATTATATTTGTTTTATTTGAGTAATACATTTAAGACT